>CM059207.1:19344689-19794689 GCA_030347435.1 Clarias fuscus | reverse complement strand
TTCTGTCACATCTGTCCATAGGACATTCTCCCAGAAGCTTTGTGGCTTGTCAACATGTAGTTTGGCATATTCCAGTCTGGCTTTTTTATGATTTGTTTTCAACAATGGTGTCCTCCTTGGTCGTCTCCCATGTAGTCGACTTTGGCTCAAACAACGACAGATGGTGCGACCTGACACTGATGTTCCTTGAGCATGAAGTTCAGCTTGGATCGCTTTAGAAGTCTTTCTGGGCTCTTTTGTTACCATTCGGATTATCCGTCTCTTTGATTTGTCATCAATTTTCCTCCTGCGGCCACGTCCAGGGAGGTTGGCTACAGTCCCATGGATCTTAAATTTCTGAATAATATGTGCAACTGTAGTCACATAACATCTAGCCACTTGGAAATGGTCTTATAGCCTTTACCTTTAACATGCTTGTCTATAATTTTCTTTAGAATCTCCTGAGACAACTCTTTCCTTCGCTTCCTCTGGTCCATGTTGAGTGTGGTACATACCATGGCACCAAACAACACAGTGACTACCTGGAGCCCTATATATAGGCCCACTGACTGATTACAAGATTGTAGACACCTGTGATGCTTATTAGTGGACACACCTTGAATTAACATGTCCCTTTGGTCACATTATTTTCAGTATTTCCTAGGGGTACCATCATTTTTGTCCAGGCCTGTTCCATGAGTTTATTTTTTTAAATAATTCTGTTGAAGCATGGTTGAAAAGCAATGTCTGACTTTCATTGGTTAACATTCATAGAATTTTTTTTTATTATTACTTTTATCAGATTAAAGTTATTTATGTGACCATTGTGAGTTTTTTTTCATTGACCGAAGGGTACCAACAATTTTGTCCACGTGTGTAAGTTTTTAGTTTTTTTTTTTTTCCATATCAAATTATTTGCTGTTATTACATATCTAAAAAAATATATTTAAGACATTTGTGAAATCAAAAGCAACAGCACTACCAAAAGTAACAGAATGGTAAAAAGAAATGATGAAGAAATGAGGGTTGGATTCCTCAAATCCTGGAAAAGTATGAGGGGTGTTCAAGTCAAAACCGAAATGTTTTATGAAAACTGATTGACATTTACAGAACACTTCAAACACAGTACAATTATAAGACTCTAAGCCACAGTAACACATTTAAATGGTGCAAAATTTCTAAATAAACCCTTACATCCATGAATGATGATCCCATCCCTGGTGGCTTGGAGCCCACTGCAATCGTTCTTGTGAACACACCTGATTCTTGAAAAAACGATGGATAATTTGTAGGCCAACTTGTGTAATAGATGCATCTGTCTGTGAGAACCGTACACACAATCATTCATGATTACTGCGTATAGTCCTGATCTCACTCCAAATCAATTTCACATGTTTTCATCCATTAAAGGAATTCCTGGGAGGCCAGTGTTTCAGACAGTCCAATCATGGCTCCAAGTTAGTGAGAAAACTTAACATAATTGACTTAAATGCCACTCTCAGATTGGCCGATTAAGGACAGTCATGTAAAACACCCCTAGATGTTGATATTGTGTCACTGACACACTAACAGATCATCAGTAGTGAAATATAGTCTCTAAATCCAAGAATCACTTAACCTATTATTCTTTTAAACTTAAAGTATATTGAGTACACAATGTCCAGTATAAATTACACAAAAGGACAGATGACACAATCACAAGTGTTTTTAGTTTGTATAAAAGGGTTACAACTTTTCTGTCTACCATTTGTTGGTATTGAGAGGAAACACGGCAAAATCCAGCAGGATATTACACACATAATATACAATTTATTATTATTATTATTATTATTATTATTATTATTATTTTTATTATTATTATTATTATTTGCATATGTAAAACACAATGCAGCCATCTGTGTGTGCGTGCATGCGTGTGCGTGCGTGTGTGTGTGTAATAGTTGTTCACATGATGGTTATTATGCAGTTGATGGACAAGACTTGGCAATATAATGCATTGATCAATCCGAATAAGTTCATTGTCATTCTATTAACAGATATTAGATTTCAGCTCTCCGGTCTGATATCACGACCGACCATCACTGCACATAGTTTAGTAAACACAGCCATATTGAGTGACAAACTCTTTCATGCTCACTAACAGGCCATGTCCAGTCATCAATATGATTGACACTTATGCATCATGTTGAGTTTTACCCCTAACTTTAACAGATAGTTTAAGAGTTTATTAAGCTTTTAGTTTGCTAACCAGCAAAATATTTTAAAAAAGCTGACCCTCACATTGAACCAGTGGCTTGTGGCTAATTCATCTGCCCGAAATAACCTTATAAAATACTTTAAACAGGAAGGACACTATTAAACAACCATTAAAGACTACATGCTAGTTTACGCAATTGGCCTATGGCATTTTGAGCATTTATACATGTGCGCTGGTGTATCTGAGTTGCTCTGCAAAACTGCTAGTTGGCTGGTGGGGTTTCTATGCTATCATACTGAATCTCTTCACCACTCTCTGGTGAGTTTTATGTACTACAAACAATGGTGAATGAAACTAAGGGGATCTTGTTGAACAGAAGTTGAACAACAGTTATTTTACTGCATTACATTACAGAAGAGTGAGAAGACATTGGAGGAGATTGTGAGTTCCATTTAAAATGGAATCACAGAATTAGAAGGCACTTTGCTATATTGCTCCCAGGTGGACAAGTCACAGCTGTTGGAGTCTGTGTCATGGTGACGTGTAGTTACATTTCTGGATTGGTGGGTGCACATTAGCCTATATGGCTAGGTGCCACCTTCGACATAGGCTTGGTGTAGAAGCATAAATCAGGCTTAAGGTAATGTGCTTTGCATCTGGCCATTACTACTCCAAAATCAAACCTGCAAATTATGAAGTGTTTTATTCCTCCTATACCACATCTGGTGATCAATCCTCCAGCTGTGGATGGCCCAGAATATACTGTACTTTGCAGAAAAAAATGAGCACAACAGAAAATTTAAGTCATATATCTAATTTTATCTCATCCCACCCCAGGATTTATAAATACTAAGAGTAGTTTATGCAGGTTTCCACCATTTTCTCTCTGCATGACCTCATAGACTCTCTGTAGTTTCCTCAGTGATTGCATGCTGCTTTAGCACTGCATGTAGCACTCGCCTGCCGTCCGTCCACCTCTGTTTTTGAGCCCCGTGCTGTTTCTTTTAGACTGCTGCTGTGTGAATGGCCTTGCTTGTGTTGTGTCTGTCAATAGATGATGTGGTCAGTGATAACTCCCCGCCACTGTGTTTGTCCAATAGAATGAGTTGGATGTTGACGAGGACAGTTTGTCCTTGTTCATTTGAATCACGAATTATCTCTCTCCACCTTTGAAGGACCTTGGCAGTCATGCTAATGAGTCGGTGTTTTCCCCAGGAATCTACCGTATCACCAAATTAATTAAGCAGCAGATCAGAGCAAATGTTTATAATGATAAACAGGTCTGGGCTTATATACAGTATGTGTGTTTTAACTGGTGAGATTTTCAGGCCTGTTGAGGCCTGGTGGAAATCTCACCTATGATGGCATTACATTTATGTAGACATCATGTAGATAAATGATTGTGCTTCGACCAGCCATGATGCATCAAGTGGATGGGTAAGTGCACTCTGAGACTGAGGACAACCCCAGCAAGCCAGCCAATTGATTTTTGATTTTCAACCACTGGCGATTGAAAAACAGGCTGTGAATGCTCAATTGTCCAAACCATGAAGAAAGAATGTTCACACACATACACACACACTGACACACGCGCACACACACACACTTCAGACTGGTTTCAATTTAATTCTGAACCTAAAGTGGCTTGATCTCGAGCAAAGAGGGGTATCAGACTGATCTTTAATTGAGGTCATTATTGAGGCTAGAGGTTACACAATGACCATTAGTGCTCAGGTTTCACAGCATCGAATCAAAAGGTTTATCTAAGAACACTGTTACAAAGTTTATCATTGAGTAACAGAAGGTTGAGCATGACTAATGCTTGAATGTTTAAAATAATAGCTAAACAGTATTTTCAAAGACTAGGAAATACACTATCACTATACACCCATCAGTCATAACATTAAAATGGCCTGTAGGTCCCTGTTGTGCTGCCAAAACATCTAACCTATGAAGGTATGGACTCCACAAGGGCTGTGTTGTGCACCATTTCTAACATTATTGATATTCTGAGTCAAGAACAATCCATTCGTGTGCTTTCCTACTTTATCAGCTATGGTTGTGTAAGTCGAAGGAGACACACTGAGATTTCAGGGTGACAGACGGCAATGAGTACCATCCTCGAAACCTTCGTTTCCAGTGGCCTTGTGTGTTCACGATTGTGTTCTCACTGACAACAATGAACCAGACTTTGGGGTCATGTGTTCTTAGAAATGATGAAAAGTAAAAAGAGCAAAAAAGTTACAAGGAGGGGTCTCCATGAATCTCCATGTGTTGTCCTATTCCTGACCATTTTTTTGTGTGTGACTTGGATCCACTGCTCTTAGGAAATACTGTACTATTGATATGGAGGTCTGTATGTGGTCTGCAGAAATGTTATGTGCATGTCTCAAAGTAACGTGCACATAACCCAACAGAACATTGCCCAGATCATCACTCTGCCTCTGCTGGGTTGCATCATTGTGCCAGTTTTTCCACAGGTAAGCAATGCACATGAACTTGGCCATCCATATTGTGTCATCAGAACAGATTCCCTGCTTCCGTTGCTCCATGACCCAGTTCTGATGCTCTCTTGCTCATTTTAGCAGAGGACCAGAGTCAGCATGGTTGCTCTTACTGGTTTTCATCTATGCAACCCCATACATAACAAGCTGTGATGCATTGTGTGTTCGGACACCTTTCCATCATAGTCAGCATTAAACATTTAAATATTTTGTGTTTGTGCTGTAGTTCTTTAGTGGGATTTGGCCAGATGGGCTGGCTTTCACTCATCACATACAGTGAAAAGCTTTCGGTGTCATGACCCTGTTACTGGTTCACCAGTTGTAATTCTTTGGAAGGCTTTAACCACTGCATACCAAGAACATCCCAGAAGATCTGACAATTTGGAGATGCTCTAACCCATCACAATTTGGCCCTTTTTCCTTCTTTAACGCATCAACTTTGAGAAGTGCCTGTTCACTTTCTGTCTTATATATCCCTCCACCTGACAAGTGACACTGTAATGAGATAATTAATGTCATCTGCTAGTGGTTTTAAGTTAATTGGCTTTATGTTATTAATGGTGTCATGGATGATCAGTGTATATGTATTGTATTGCCATTCTCGTTATACATGTTACATATTAATTGAATAGAATCTCATTACTTGAAAGCCTGAAAACCTTATCTGGCATACCAATGGAAGCACTAATAATAATGTGTTTCCATACAGAGCTCAGAATGTCACAATTAGGATTGTGTTAAATACACAGTAGACAGAAGTAAAATGTAATATATCAATAATTTATGCAAATGTATCATAATCTCAATAGTCTAAAGAGCAGGGAAGAAGGCTATTAGTACAATCCCCCTGTAATCTCTCTAATATGTCTTCCACTTGGATTAAATTCACATCCAAATTCTAGCCAGTGCACTATATTGGTTTAGCAATTTAGTGACGTGGTCTGGCTGTATTCTCTGTCCCTGTGAGTAGGCCTGGCCTTTACACGCTCACTCAATCCAAACCTCTGGTTTCCCTCTGCTCATTTTCCCCAGGGTGGTGGCAGTCAACTGGAAAATTAGGTTTCTCCACTAAAATAAGCCTGGCCTGCTACAGTCCTATCAGGCAAAAGGTTCCACTAAGAGAGAGAAAGACGATAATCAAGAGAAAAGCCACAGAGAGCAAGCACATTAGCGCCAAGCCATTTGGATGAAATGAGAATGTTACACCCACCTGTGTGAACATTTATGTGCTCCTGCTGAAGATTTGAGTGCCTTCAAATTGGGAAGTGGTGAGAAAAAGCAAAGGTCAAATCATCCATAAGTTAGCAAAAAGAGCTATCTGGAGGAATGATAGCTGCCTGGTAATGACAGCCCGAACTTACTGAAAGACTATTCTGGCTCCATTCTGACACCATGCTGTTATGAGTATTTCTATATACATGAGAGATGGATTTTGTATATTTTTTCTTGATTTATTTTTTTTCCTCTCCAGTTCCCCTGCATTGTAATACACTAACACTGTGTCTTATCTCAAGACAGCATCTGCCTGCATGGCCAATGCTTCTAATATACTATATGAATTCTGCCTCAGCACAGCAGTGTTATCTTAAAGAACTGACAGGATGTGCTACCCCTTTATATGATGTGCAAATGGCAAAAGTAAATGCACCATAGAAACCTTCAGGCAAAAACCAATCCCTCTACTGCAGGAGAGAAAGCTTCAAATAGTGCCGATTCTGATGAGCATTCAAAACCCACAGACTGTCTAACGCATCGCATCTGTGTAGTTCCACTGCAACACATGTTGGGGGAAAGCTGTGGGTTTTCTCTGCATTAAGAATTCAAGCGAAAATGATCATTTTATTGGTAGCCATTTGAAATAGGGAAAACTCGACTGTACACACGTGGACAAAATTGTTGGTACCCTTCGGTCAATGAAAGAAAAACACACAATGGTCACATAAATAACTTTAATCTGACAAAAGTAATAATTAACAAAAATTCTATGAATGTTAACCAATGAAAGTCAGACATTGCTTTTCAACCATGCTTCAACAGAATTATTTCAAAAAATAAACTCATGGAACAGGCCTGGACAAAAATGATGGTACCCCTAGAAAATACTGAAAATAATGTGACCAAAGGGACATGTTAATTCAAGGTGTGTCCACTAATTAGCAGCACAGGTGTCTACAATCTTGTAATCTGTCAGTGGGCCTATATATAGGGCTCCAGGTAGTCACTGTGTTGTTTGGTGACATGGTATGTACCACACTCAACATGGACCAGAGGAAGCGAAGGAAAGAGTTGTCTCAGGAGATTCGAAAGAAAATTATAGACAAGCATGTTAAAGGTAAAGGCTATAAGACCATTTCCAAGCAGCTAGATGTTCCTGTGACTACAGTTGCACATATTATTCAGAAATTTAAGATCCATGGCACTGTAGCCAAACTCCCTGGACGTGGCCGCAGGAGGAAAATTGATGACAAATCAAAGAGACGGATAATCCGAATGGTAACAATGGACCAAGGAGGACACCATTGTTGAATGGTGAAATCATAAAAAAGCCCGACTGGAATATGCCAAACTACATGTTGAGAAGCTACAAAGCTTCTGGGAGAATGTCCTATAGACAGATGAGACAAAAATGGAACTTTTTGCCAAGGCAAATCAGCTCTATGTTCACAGATGGAAAAATGAAGCATATCAAGAAAAGAACACTGTCCCTACTGTGAAACATGGAGGAGGCTCTGTTATGTTCTGGGGCTACTTTGCTGCGTCTGGCACAGGGTGCCTTGAATCTGTGCAGGGTACAATGAAATCTCAAGACTATAAAGGGATTCTAGAGAGAAATGTGCTGGCCAGTGTCAGAAAGCTGGATCTCAGTCGCAGGTCATGGGTCTTGCAACAGGACAATGACCCAAAACACACAGCTAAAAACACCCAAGAATGGCTAAGAGGAAAACATTGGACTATTCTAAAGTGGCCTTCTATGAGCCCTGACCTCAATCCTATTGAGCATCTTTGGAAGGAGCTGAAACATGCTGTCTGGAAAAGGCACCCTTCAAACAGGAAACAACTGGAGCAGCTTGCTCATGAGGAGTGGGCCAAAATAAGTCTCATTGACAGTTACAGGAATTGTTTGATTGCAGTGATTGCCTCAAAAGGTTGTCCAACAAATTAAGTTAGGGGTACCATCAATTTTGTCCAGGCCTGTTCCATGAGTTTATTTATTTTTTAATAATTAGGTTGAAGCAGGGTTGAAAAGCAATGTCTGACTTTCATTGGTTAACATTCATAGAATTCTTATTTATTATTACTTTTGTCAGATTAAAGTTATTTCTGTGACCATTGTGAGTTTTTCTTTCATTGACCGAAGGGTACCAACAATTTTGTCCACGTGTGTAATGTTTGTTAATAAATAGTTTTTTTTGTGTGTATTTAAACTTTTGAAAAAGGAAATCATGCCAATGAAAATATACCATAGCTTTTTTTTTTTTTTTTATAAGTTTTAATCTGTAGCAAAAAACTAAAACAGTGCCATTTTTTAAAATAACCTTCTTCTTCAGATTATCCAAGTGGCCCATAAAAGCTATGGTATATTTTCACAGGGTTCAAAATATATTTTGACTAAAAAAAAGCCTTAAAAGCATGCATACATGTCTAATAAAATAGATGGATATTCTGTTTTTCCTGGCCAAAAAAAAAGTTATCAGTTCAGAAGTGTCAAATTATTGGGCTGCATGAAGCAAAGAAAACAAAGTAGATTTTAAATAGCTTGAACTGGGTTAAGAATCTTTTAACACATTATCAGAATCTGAAAGGATTGTGCTGAACTGCCTTACTTTGTTGAAGAAATGAGGGCAAGAAATCATGGCTGGAGATCTAAACTCTTGGTAAAGTTAAACATTAGTAAAAATCATAGCTAAGTTTAATAGTGGAAGAAAGCACATAATTGTGATGAGAACTCACATGACTGGGAGTAAACATGTGTGTGGCTATAAGAAAACCACTTAAGAAAAAAGTTTTGAATTTGCTAGGTAGCATAAAGACTGAACTTTGGAGTAACTGAAAAAGGTAATGTGGTCTGATGAGTCCAAATTGACTCTATTCCAGAGTGATGTGTATGAACAATGCACCCATCATGCATAGCGGCCACTGCACCTGATTCAGTTGGTCAGGTCAGGTGGCAATAAAATGACAATATACTGAATGACCAGGTTTTTCTATCAATGGAGTTTCTCTTCCATGATAGCACAGGCATATTCGAGGACTTAAACAGTGAATAATGAATAAACGGTGAGGAATAATTTTTACACATGAACTGGCCACCACAGTGTGTGCTGTAATCAAAACTAAAGGTTATTGAACTAAATTTTACAGTATGTGATTTTTTTAATGAGCTTGGTTTGTAAAATAAGAGGCTTCTTCAGCCAAAATATATCTAGATCCTAAATTGAAGATTCACCTTTGCATTATTATGAGATACTGTAGATTTGTCTCAACTTTTGTATTGAATAGCAGTGTCTGTGGTGTGACATCACCATTCCCATATAGACATTCTGAGAAAGGTCGTCTGGCTTCCTGACAGTGTCTTCATGAATGCAATCCCCTGGTTAAGTCCTCATCTTTACAACTTTTTTTTCTCCTTCCAAGCTGCCTCTTGTTCTCTATCTCTAAGTCCTATCTCGACATACAAATGTGTTGGGGAAAAATCCCACAGCCCCCAATGGCCTCTTCCTTCTTTTCATTCAGCTGAAAGACAACCTTTGGGTCCCTGCTGACGTGACATTTGTGTATGTTCTCACCGAGATGCTTTTACTGTGTAAATGATGTTTGACTGTGTGTTAGGTTACAACCTAAGAGACTTAGGTTGTATAGCATTCTTTCAACCATGCTCTTTGGATCCACAGAGTTATGTTATATTGCAGACCATCCATCTCCTCTTTGCAGTGGAGCTTGTGGTAGTAATGAAAGATCTTAGCCCTATCACCTACAAACTAGCTGCTTTTCTCCCTCTCACGTTCACTGTACTGCTCTTCAGTAAGGCATGCCTGCTCCCAAGCGTCCCTTCACAAGTGCCTCCACATGCACAATGAAGTGCTAATAGAACATTATAGAGTTCACTGGAGCGCTGTTTATGGCCGGGTATTTATAGCAAGCCGAGTGGCACATTGACGTCAGAACTAATGCCATTGTGTTGCAGGCAGCCAGAAACCTGTCTCTCATGTGTATCCCTTTATTGTCTCACTTAGACTGATTGATGATGATCTTCTCCCTGGATCATCCACTACTGTCTACTGAAAAACAACTGCATTAGAACTGCAGACAGGTTCCAGAGAGACAGATACTATATACATGATGGGGAAATTCAAGCTTACTCACAAAGGGATTTCTTACTTCCTTTCATCAACTTGTAATAATAGAGAATATGATTGTGCTATGAATTATAATATTATACCATTCAAATGGCCAGTATTAAATTAGTAGATTTTTTATATAAAATACTCTAGAACACTTGCAACTTTCTCAGGAACATGAAGCAGACTCAATGAAAAGGATGATTGTAGCTGCTGTCTATGAAGTAAAGTAATCAACCTCATTAAATATTTAAATAGTGTTGCAAAAGCAGAATTACAAATAAGATATGTCCTGCTGGCACAGTAGTGTAGTGGTTAGATTCCCGGGAAGGCTCGATTCCCATCTCTGTGTGCATGGAGTTTGCCTGTTCTCCCTGTGCTTGGTGGGTTTCCTCGGGGTACTCCGGTTTCCTCCCATAGTCCTAAAACATGTAGGTTAGGTTAATTGGTGTTCTCAAATTGCCCGTAGTGTGTGAATGAGTGAGTGTATGTGTATGTGCCCTGCGATGGATTGGCGCCCTGTCCAGGATGTACCCTGCCTCGTGCCCTAAGTTTCCTGGAATAGGCTCCAGGCCCCCCTGATCCTGAATGCAGAATTAAGCGGTACTGATGATGAGTGAGTGAGTGAGTGAGTGATGTCCCGCATTTTGTGATGGCGTTAAATGTCCATTTCTATTCCAATTTTTATTGAATCTCTTTATTGTATTCCAATATTTAACAATCAAAGTGCATGGATGAAATAAGCTTAACCTACACTTTCAAAAGATCTACGCAAATGTCCTCATTCTTGGTATGGTAAGTTTCTTTTTTTTCTCTCTCTCACAAGAGCCTAAAAGATAAATTTTTAGTGTGTGAAAGTGTTTTCTAATCACCAGAAGAGCTGGAAAGGTCATGAAAATAATTAAGCTTTCAATGCATCTTTTAGTCACAGAAATACTGCATGCCATTTCATCTGCAATATTTAAATATTAATCTCTCACATTTGAACACACACACACACACACACACACACACACACACACACACACACACACACACACACACACACACACACACACACACACACACACACACACAGAGTCGATTATATTTTCTAGCATATCCTAACCCCGGAAAGCTGCTCTCAAATATTTGATGCAATGACTGCTCTTGCTTTCTGTTCCTCTTGTTGCCTGAGCTGCATGAAGAACAAACATTTACTTTGTCAACTAACCATGTTCTACTTCATTCCATGAATTCAACAACAAAAATCCTTTAGATTGCAGTCCTCTGCAATGCCAAATGTGTGTGTGTGTGTGTGTGTGTGTGTGTGTGTGTGTGTGTGTGTGTGTGTGTGTGTGTGTGTGTGTGTGTGTGTGTGTGTGTGTGTGTGTTTACGTTACTTTTCTACTTCTCACAGAGATAGATGCATAACAATATGCAGGCGAACTCTGCAAGCCAGGACTGTCAATAAGTCAAGACACTGGCAAGGCTGCTGGACAAATATTGTCTGGCTGACTCTGAAATCTGGGTTGAACGGTGCCAGAGGTTGGAATATAGACAAATACATTTTAAAATCTGTGCACTTTGAGTGAGAAATGGATTAAGATAACACCTAGAAACATTTACCAAGGCTGTACTAAATAAACAGAACTGGAACATGCTGGCTTGAGGGACTTGAGATGATTAAACACAATTCCCTTACTGAGGAACACCAGCTTCTACAGGAGGCTGGTTCATGGAACAGCTTAGAGCTAGACAGGCATAAACAGTGTTTACTGTTCATAATAGTTGCTTTCTCACCTTGCGACACAATTCCATATTCCATATAGCTGCATTCATTAGCCAGAGTAATGAAAGTTGGCGAAAAGTAAATAATTTTTTTTTTAAATTGTGAAATATACATATGCTATCAGGTAGCTTATCTTCAGTAAGAAGGATCTATATTTTAACAGATTTACATACTGTACTATTATATAATGTATACTATATACTGTAATACAGTACAGTGTAGGGGTAAAGTACATATTCATTTGTAAATCAATTTCATTTGTACATGCAATTCCCTATGATATACCACTGCATATTATTGTGTGCTGAATTTTCCAGTGCTGTGATGACAAATACGATTAAGAATGGTCCTGAAAAGGAAAGGAAAAAAAAAAAACTATTTTTGCCATAAACAAATATATTTTATAAATATCCAAGAACCCAGCATAACTGATGTTTTTTTTTAATTGTTTTTTTTTTTTTTTTTTTTACAATTTTTATATTCTTAAAGGAAATGTCTGTGTTAATTGTACATGCACATGTTATTTGTTCACATACTGCACACTGCATTGTGGACTCGTACGGTATATTTAGTAGTGGGGGCATGCATTTAAAACACTCTTGGAAAAAATACACATAAAACCAGAGTATAAATTGCATAATTACATTAGGGTAGGTGGGGCTGGTGGTTGCAGAAGGCAGGCTGGATTTTCTATGAGCAGTGTTCATTGTAACCAAGACAAAGGTGTATAAAAAAGGCAATTATTTTTCACTTTGAGAATTTTTGTCAATGATGCACACTTGAAATAACCTAGAGTAGAAAGTAACCATAGAGCATACACAGCAATCAGGTCTTGCTCATATGGACTTAAAGTCTTATTGATCTGTTCAGTCAATACCCTCCAATCAACACCTGCCAGCTGTTCCACTAAGCTCTAAGCACTTACAGAGAGGCGTTCACACATGCAAACATTCAGTGATTTCACAAACAGTGCCCTTCGATTGCTATAATCCTAGCATTCTCAGTGTCATATGTACATTGACCCACAACAGACTTGTGGAAGGTGGAAAGCCTTTTTTCCCCTTTGGACCATATCTAAAGATGCAGCACTCCAAAAGTTCAGGTGTAAACATCATAACTTGACTTATCAACATAAGTCATTCTGACCAGTCGGGTTTGAAACAATGGACAGACATTGGGTCCAACCCTTATAATTAGCAGTTCCTTATTCTGCATCATGGAGCTGTGTCTCTGAGATGAAAGGACATGAAAAGGACAAGAATAAAAGACAATAACATCTCTCAAACCTGATTGCAGTCTTCTCCATGGCATCAGGACTGTCAACAGCAGGCAACTCATCAGCGAGGATCTCCTCAGGACTGCGTGGGTCAATTAATATCCCTCTCTTGTCTTTGTCCCTGATACCAATACCTGCTGTTATAGCATTCCACAGGGCATTTTGGGATTTGGAGCCTGTCATCATCAAAGGGTACAGGGTCAGGAAGGTACAATGGAGATCAAGTGAATTAGAAATAAAAAATAAATAAAAGAAGAAATAAATTAAAAGAAATGAAATGTAAATTTTATACATGATATATATAAATGTGTGGTTTGCAAAGCCAAAGCAATCAAAACCAAACAAACAAAAAAACCAGCATTTGTTTGTTTACTTGCAGTATGTAACACCTATCTCCAATAAATAAATAAATAAATAGTGAATGAAAGAAAAGGAAAAAAGAAAGAAAGAGACAAAGAAAGAAAGACACTACAATGACTGAATGACAATGAATGAAGATCAAGTAGATTAACAACCCCACTGCTGTTCAATCTGGGCCAAGAGACCTGCTGCTCTAAGTCTCTCTCTCTCTCTCTCTCTCTGGAAAAGCTGGAACTACTGCCTGATTTTTCGTTATTATTTAAAGCATGAGGTGGGTTACTGCTGCCATCTAGCCTACAGTACTTGCTACACATATACATGATGAACCTTTCACTGTGCATTATGTATATTTTTGCCAAAAATAACATGGAATAAGCAGGGTATAGAAGAATGGTTAGTGCAGGCTCTTTATTATATCAGAAATACATAAAATTAGTATATTACATAATATTTACATAATATATGATATACAGCTCTGGAAAAAAAAACAGACCACTGCAAAATAATCATTTTCTTATGTTTTCTTTTTTTTACAGGTACATGTATTGGTGAGATGAACAGTTTTGTTTCATTTTTTGTGAACTGCTGACAATATTTCTCCAAAATTCAAAATATAACTATATTTATATTTAGAATGAGGTGGGTTACATAACTATATTTAGAATATAGTTCTAAATATATTTATTTATTTAACACAGTGAAATAACCCAAGATCATGCAGTTTAACTCAATTAAAATAAAATGATAATAATTTGTAAATAAATTGTGTTAATGTTTAGGCTAAATAACATTATCAAAAAAATCAATATTAGATGGAATAACTCCGGTTTGCAATTACAGCTTCCATGACCATCCATCTTCCTCTTGATGACATTCCTGAAGTTTTCTGGAGTAAATTGCAGTGGTCTCTTATTTTTTTTCCAGAGCTGTATATACAGACTATTATAGCCTTCTATATTGCTATGTAAGGAATAGTTGATGGGTTATATTGACACTGAATGTATTGTGACACTGATAAAAAGCAGATATGTAAACTCTCATAAGTTTACTATTTTTCAGCACATTCCAAAAATATTTGCTCTGTTATATCAACGCATAGCTTATAGTTACATCCACATGTTGAGGCACACCCTGTTATGGCACACATTGTAGCAGGTATGTAAACAGTGGTTCCCTCTCCTTGTCATTCTTTTAACCATTAAAAAAAAAGCTTAACCATAAACCTTTGGCAAAGCTCCCACACTGGAGAATCCACACATAACTATTAAACAACTTGACCACACATTTGACCACATCATTATGTTTTTTTAGTTATTACCAACACATTCTTAAATCTTGATTATCCCTAAATTACGGAGAGTGTCCACTTACAAGTAATACAAGTCACTTCATACAAGTGAATCAGTTATGACTAGGATATATTAAAACATCAGTAGTGATTTGCCTTGCAGCTCAACCACAACTTATTTCTGATGAATCAAGTGAAAGTTTATGTATTTCTTTTAAAAGTACAATTACTGTATGCACATTGTTTGTACCATAGTGATTAATAATATGATATTTAGTCTGTTATAGTATAGACACTCACGTGCAAAGCGAGCCAAGGGCCTGGTGTGACTTTCTCCTGCTTCATTTGCAACTGCAGTAGAAAAGAGTTAGAGAATGATAGCTTATATAGTACAGCATATACAGCACATGGACAGCATGCACAAATGTACTATGTGTAAGTTCCTTTTGATGTATTATAGCCTTTATTTTTTATTATGGGAAATATTTTGGAGTTTTTTATTTTTTGAGAAGATACCCTTATCCAGAGCGATTTACAATAATTTAATTACATATGAGCAATTGACGATTGAGGAACTTAACCAATGGCCCAACAGTGAGAGTGTTGGGGTTTGAAGCCATGACCTTCTACCAAGTTAACCACTACCCCTGGCCTGGGGATTTTAGTTGATTGGTAGCTCTGCTTACATTGGAATAGAATGTTTAATAATAATAATAATAATAATAATAATAATTATTATTATTATTATTATTATTATTATTATTATTATTATTATTATTATTTATTTATTTATTTATTTATTTATTATTTATTTATTTATAGCGCCTAGGAACACCAATTAGCAACTTGCACACCAAATCAAACATTCCTACATGTACAAAGCTTATATACAGATACTAAATACGTATACAGGTTACATCAAAATACACAGGATGGAAGTTACTTTTCACTTCTGTGATTTCGCACTGAAACTTTTTTTGCAAATTAAATTATCACTCAAACTCTCTATCTGACACACTCTCAGCATCTCAGGCCCTGTTGTGAAAGTGCTCTAAAGGGTTTATTAATAAACATTTTTTAGGCTGTTAAATGCACTGTTTTCCATACACACTACACAGGCCATGGTCATTCATTCATCTTCTATAACATTTATTCTGTACAGGCCTAGAGCACACACACACACACACACACACACACACACACACACACACACACACACACACACACACACACACACACACCACACACACACACACACACACACACTATGGGCAACTTAGAAATGTTAATTACTCTTTGGACAACGGGAATCGAAACCTCAGGTTAGTCTCAGTGCTAACCACTACGCCACCATGCTACCCTAGGGCATGTTAATTTTGTTAAATGTGATATGCACCTTACTTGTACAACTAGTGTTTATAGACAACCAGCAAAAAACTTTCAATAAATAGAACTACTCAGGGCGGCACGGTGGTTTAGTGGTTAGCATTGTCGCCTTGCACCTCCAGGGTACTCCAGTTTCCTCCCACAGTCCAAAGATCTACAGGTTAGGCTTATTGGCATTCCCAAAATGCCAGTAGTGTGTGAATGAGTGTGTGAGTGTGTGTATGTGTGTGCCCTACGATCGATTGGCACCCTGTCAAGGATGTACCCTGCCTCATGCCCTAAGTCTCCTGAAATAGGCTCAAGGCCCCCCCGTGACCCTGAATAGAGGATTAAGCTGTATAGACGATGAGTGAGTGAGAACTACTCAGTTACACAATTATACACAATGTGATGTAACATTTCTGAATACTAGGAGGTCACATTAACATAACAAAAATGCCTGTAGTCTTCTTAAACTTAATGATAAATATTACATATTTGTTATAATTAATAACAATTATAAATACAAATTACCTCCCATTCTTTAGTATTTTCATTAATAAAGACATTTGCATTTGTTCACTAGCACTTCTGTTAATAAATGTCACGGTGTTCCAAACAGTGTTACAAATGAGACTAAAACTAAGCCAATTAGCCTGGAAGAAGATAAACTCTGACTATTTCAGATTTGAAATGAAATTGACAATCAGAATTTATGCTCCTCCAGGCACTAATTGGTTGGCTTTTCAACAAGTTTGTAATGTTGTGCCAAGAAAAGCCGAGATGGTGAGAGAGTGAGAGAGAAAGATCAAGCGTGTAAATACAAAACAAAAATCAGTTTTTCTAATTTAGTTTTTATTCCTGAATTAGGCACAAGCGTGGCATCTTAGGTGATAAGCATTCCATGATGTTGTCATTCCACATTTCTGTCACTCATAGCATTCAAATGCTAATGCAAAGTTGTTTGTACATGGTGGCATGTTACTCTATCACAATCTGATTTAGTTTTTGTTAATGATAAATAAGATTGTCAGAAAAGAATACTGGAACAATAGTTAGCACTGCCGCCTTGCACCTCCAGGGTCCGGGTTCGATTCTCAGCCAGGCTCGTTTCCCGTCTCTGTGTGCATGGAGTTTGCATGTTCTCCCCGTGCTTGGTGGGTTTCTTCTGGGTACTCCGTTTCCTTCCACAGTCCAAAGACATGCAGGTTAGGTTAATTGGCGTTTCCAAATTGCCCATAGTGCGTGGATGAGTGAGTGTATGTGTATGTGTTTGTGCCCTGCGATGGATTGGCACCCTGTCCAGGGTGTACCCTGCCTTGTGCCCTAAGCCTCCTGAGATAGGCTCCAGGCCCCCGACACCCTGAAGACAGGATTAAGCGGTATAGATGATGAGTGAGTGAGTGAGTGAGTGAGTGAGTGTCATGCGCACTCCTAACACGACCGGCACTAGGACCTGGAAGTAGTACGGTGGCTATTCAGGAAGCATAAAAGGAGACAAGATGGCTCCACACATCACTCAGTCATTGAGTTTGCCCATGCTACCGCCGACGCTCTGTCCGTCTAATCGTGAGTACTCACTTTCTTGGGTTTCGCTTTCGATTGAGTGTGTGTTATTAGAACGCGGGTTTATTTGTGTAAACACTTGCTCTCGCTCCAGGAGAGTTCTAAAAATAAACAGCGTGGTTATCCTGCCTGTTCGCACTACTTCCGCATTTGGGTTTACCATCCACGCTACAGGGCTAACTGCTAGTCTTCTGGTCCGTCTCCGTTGGTTTGTGACAGAATGACTGAGCCATCAGCAGTAAACCCAGCGGATTACGCTCACCTCTGCGATGTGGTTGATCAACATGCTAAGCTCCGTAGTGAAGTCGCGGTTCTCCGCCAAGGCATCCAAGACATCGCGGCCCTGCGCTGCGAGGTGGCGAAGCTACGGCAAGAGAGCGCGACGCACCGCGGATCGCCAGATACTCCACAGACCGACTGCGCGTTGCTCTTTTCGTCTCGTTGCTATCCGGGCAGGCAGCGGAGTGGGCCACGGCGGTCCTGCGATCTGATTCAGATGTAGAGAGAACTCCTACACAGAGTTCACCCGCCAGCTAAAACACACCTTTGAACATCCTGCTGCTGAGGTGGCTCCAAATTACATCATCTGCAGCAGGGAGGCTCATCCGTGAGCCGCTACATGGCGGATTTCCAGACGCTCGCCGTCCAGACCGACTGGGGAGACTCCGCCCTCCGGACAGCCTACTACGAGGGACTGGCTGCTCGCATCAAGGACGAGCTCGCCGGACGAGAACTTCCAGCTACGTTGGAGGGCTTAATCCAACTCGCCCTCCGGATCGACCAGCGTCTGCTCGCCCGACCCAAGCCAGCCCATCGCACCCTGCCACCCATCATGCCATCACTGCCTCATTTCACGCCCCGAACCCCCTCCTTCTTCTCTCACACACCTGTTCCGGAAGCTCGCTCCTCATTCTTTACTGCACCTACCGGACCCGTCGGCTCTTCATCTCCCGCCGTGGTTGACACCGGAGCCGGGGAACCCATGCAATTAGGGTGCGCCTCCTTAACCGCTGCAGAATGGGAACGCCGATTTAGAGAGGGCCTCTGCGCGTATGGCGGGTCAGCAGCGCACCACCAAGCCATCTGTCCTCATGCGCCCGGGAAACGCGCAGCCCCAGTGAGGAGTGAGAATGACTCACCGGGTTCCATCTCCCTCTCCACCACCCTGACCAATGATTCCCGTCTCACGGTAAGAGTACACCTCCAGTTTGGCCACAAACGGGTCGGAAGTACTGCATTCATCGACTCCGGTGCTGCTGGTAACTTCATTGACTCTTCTTACGCCAAGAAACTGGGGGTAAAGATCGAGGCGTTATCCCAGCCCGTAAATATTACATCTGTCGATGGTCGGCCCCTCTCTTCCAGCCCCATCAACTTCCAAACCCAACCCATCACCATGAACATCGGCCAACATCAGGAACAGATCCACTTCTACCTCACCCCCATCTCCTCGCCTCCTCTTATTCTCGGACACCCCTGGTTTCTTCACCACGACCCTGGTTTCTTCACCGATCTTGGACACAAAGTCGGATCTTACAATGGGGGCCGACTTGTTCTGAACTCTGCCTACGGGCCCGGGCTGGGACGTGTTCTAGGGAGTCCGAGGCGCCCGAGGTCGACACAGACAACATCCCGAGTGCCTACCGGGACCTGGCTGAGGTGTTCTGTAAAAGAAGGGCGACCCACCTACCTCCTCATGCCATCGACCTTCAGCCAGGTTCCTTGCTACCCTGCGGCCACCTCTACTCATTATCTGCCACCGAGACGCAGGCGATGGAGGAATATGTTTCCAGTGGACTGCGCCAAGGTACTATCCGGCCTTCCTCCTCACCTGCCGTCGCGGGGTTCTTCTTCGTGAAGAAACGCGATGGCAGCTTACGCCCATGTGTCGATTATCGGGGGCTCAACAACATCACCATCATGTACTGACATCCATTGCCTCTTACCAACTCTGCCCTGGACGCCCTCTCTGATGCCCACCATTTTTACTAAGTTGGACCTCCGGAGCGCCTACAACTTGGTGCGCATCAGGGAGGGCGATGAGTGGAAGACGGCCTTCATCACTCCCACCGGCCATTATGAAAGTTTGGTAATACCATTTGGACTCTGCAACGCTCCTGCTGTCTTCCAGCAATTCATTAACGACGTTCTAAGAGACATGTTAGGTCGATGGGTGTTCGTCTACCTAGACGACATCCTCCACCGGAGGTTGAAATACCGTTGGCCCAACAGTTGGTCCGCCGGTGTTGATGGCTCTGGAACCAAGCAAACAACGCCATCTGACGCTCCAACACCCGCTACACCCTCCAACATCGCTGTCGACACCCTCCAGGACGACTGTTCTGTTTGTTTGTGACAGTGAGTGAGAAAAGAATAGTGGACTTTGCATATGTTGATTGTTTTCAGAAAGGGCAGGTTTATTTATTTGATCTTATTTCTTTATTTTAAGCATCACATTAGTTCTGTTTTGCTCTAAACAAGATCACAAGTTAGTTATGTGACCACAGCCCATCAATCTTGTTGGCTTAAGCTGTGTTGTTTGCCAACAAATGGATATTATAGCTCTTCTTGTAAAGGATTTTTACTGAGTTTATGATGAGGTGTACAGTATTTGTGGCCATTTGTGGCACAGAGGTAAACCCCACATTCAGCCACTGGGGTTGCAGAACTGAATAAAAATAGGAGGGTTGATTCACATTTTTTTTTGCATACTGGATGATTCACTGTGGCAACCCCTAATGAAAGCAGTCAAAACAATGGCAGTATTTCTGTTCATAATATACTGTACCATATGCCAGTGCTATTGCATCTACACATTATTGAATTTGTATCAAATCCACTTACCTGTTAAAGTTACACTGCTAGGTTTTTGTTTGTTTGTTTGTTTTTAAAACTGATTAATTAAATTGTTGCATAAAGTTCTATTGTCTTTATTCTACAGCAGCATAGAAATATAGTGATGCTTCCTTCAGTGTAACAGTCTTGGTCTGGTTGCATCGATCACTGCTTAATCTGCTTATTTTCTCACTTCCAGATGGCATCAAAGAGAAACCAGCCCGTGCATTGTAAGCCTCATCAGGACTGGTTACAGCACTGTTTATGTCTCCTTAGTGCCACTGATTTATTTTTTTTGTGGGGGGGGGGATAATTGAGAATCATTGTAATCCTAGTCAGGAGTGATTTTACATAATATATTTAGGTTTTTAAGGGAGACTTGCTAGTAGTTTTGCTTATATGAATATTGTCAAAATCTTTTAATGACAATCAAGATAATAAGAATAATTTGTTATTTTATGCAGTGAAATTTCTGTACAACAATCGATATTAAGTATGAAGTAATGTATACTTCAAAACCTGCTGGATCCTTGATTGATTGCTTTCTGAAGATCATGTTCAGAAATTTGCCACTGATGTTTTTCAATTCACCTGAGAATTCAATAGTTTTAGAAAAGAAAGTAAAAGTCCTGACGCATATTTGTTTTATGCATTAATGAAACCAACTGATTCTAAATAGCGCAATTTTTAGGCAGACAGGCCCAAACTAATTAGACATCACACGTTGTGTTCACAGGAAGAAACTATAAAACATGGCATACAGTATGCTGCCCTAATACTTATATTTACCATTTCATACTTTTTTTCAAAGGAAAGAAATTGTAGTTTATCATTGTTCATGCTGTCACTGGTGAATGGGATAAAATGAAAGTGCGGTGATACAGGCAGATGTCCTTTGGGACTTTTGAGAAGGTAAAGGTGAAGGGAGATTATTGTTGGGTTGTGAAGACAGGCTCTAGGGAGAGGTGTGTGTGTAGGTGGGTGTCATGATGGAAAATAAGAGAACATCAGTAAGTGGCCTCTGTGGATTTTAAGCTGAGGGAACTGGCTTGTCTCTGAGAAAGAACACTGAGATGAGATATCATTTAAGCCCACACAGGTCTGCAGGCTGTCAACAGTTCAGTGGACATGTACTCCGTGTGAGTGTGATGTGTACTTTTCTTACAGGTCCTATAGGGAAGTAATAAAGATGGTCTTGAATTAGTACAATAGGAAAACCTAGTGAAACTAGTTATGTGATCAGCACAAAGCTAAATCCAATACTCTGAATGAGCCAATAGGAAAACATGTACACCTGCACGGCATCGCAATTACCCAATCAGCTAATTGTGAAACCATGAACTGATTTCATGCATTGTGATCAGTAGGGCTGTAAATCATAGCTTGCTGTCTGATTTGTCTCAAGCAGCTGTATTTTGTTACAAAGAGTTAAAAACTATTAAACGGATCTAATCTACACTGAAATGACAAGTAAATTGTGTTGTTGATCGTTTAAATCATACAAACTTTCAACATGATATTTTTTTCCTGCCAAATAGGCGACTGGAATGCGCCAACCAGAAATAAACTTGTGATACTCTTGTAAAGTGATGTTAAAGGTATCATCAGCCCAAGCTAGTCGTGCCATTCTCCTTCCTCATCAGCAAGGCGTTTCCACCTGCAAAGCTGCCACTCAGATTTTTTTTTTTCAATAGCCTTCAGTGTACACTCTAAAGGAAAGCCTGCTGCGCCATGTTCAAGTCACTGAGATTACATTTTCCCCTATTCTTACGGTTGACATGAACATACACTAAAGCTTTTGACGTTTACTTGCATGATTTTCTGTATGGAGCTGCTGCTACTTAATTAGATAAATGAGCAGGGGTATATAATATATATATATATATATATAGGGAAGGACAGAGAGAGACTGAACTACCACACTGGTAAGCAGGGACGTGTACTCAATTGTAGCAGATGGATAATAAAGAGGGGATCAGAGGTCTTCAGAAGAGGACTCTTTTAGCTCAGTCAGCAGGCAGATTCTGTACCATGTCCAATGTGTGTGTCCTCAGGAGTAGGAAAAGGCCACTTCATTAGTGATAATGAATCCCCCAGCTACTGAGACTACTCCAGTAATGACATGCCGACCGAGGATCTCCCACTGAGGAACAGACACACATCCCACTCTCCTCCTCCAGCCTGTTTTTTTTTTTTTAATATCTCTTTAGTGACCTTGAGTACCTGATTTTTATTAGGCAACCAGCACTCTAATGAGCTCTCTGCCAGGTAACACCATACACCCCCCCACCCCCCCCACCCCAACAGACACATAAATGTATGTCATGGGATGAGCCCTCATGATTTGTTTGTTACAAAGCATCAGAAATCACTGTGCATTGTTGACGTCACCCCCTCCCCACTCTTTGGTGGCCATGGAGACATTAATCACAAAGGTAACTGGATGGCACAGGAAGGTCCTCAGAGGAAGTGTCTTATCTGCTGAAGAGCACATCTGCACTCCATCAACGCTTATAGACGATGGCTACACTGTTTGGATGTAAAACATGGCAAAATCATGCATAGCTTTTTTGCTCCCTCGTGAGTTACTCATTGTTGACTGTAATGTAAGCGGTGCCACTTGACCTTTGTAAGGCTGTAATTACCACCATTGCATGCTCTCTGAAAACAACTGTCATGTCATTTTGCCAGTTCGCCTGTATTGTTCTGTGGCTGCTTCCATACAAATGCAAGATACTGTGAGTCATTTTCCATAAAACAGGGCTATTATGTAAACTAATTCTGTTCATCATGAGTATGAGAAATCTTTAACATTCAAAAGAAAGAAAAATCTTCAAAAAAGTGTAAGTAAAGTGTTGTCATCAGATCCATTGAGGTGGGGAAAAAAGCTTTTAAAAAGCATTAGTGGTTAGGATGCTTTTAAATTATATTAGGAAAACATTTAAATAGCATTACGTTTATAAGTATTTTAGGAGAGGCACTCAACCCCTCATAAGCATTTACTGTATTAATTTTCACAACTTATTTTATTCATTCATTTATCAATACATTAGCACAAAAAGACTTAAAAAAATGTTTCCATTAATCTCCTTCTTATTTTTATATTTCCAATATTAGCACAGAATTAATTACTATTCTCAACTGCAGGTAACAGGTACCTCCACTATACAGACCACACTATGCAAACAGCGAGTAATGCAATAAAAAGAAGAAGTTGTGTTACACACCCACAACCCCACACTGTTCCTTTCACTCTTACCGATCGTAAAGCTGAACCCGTCAATGCTGAACGTGGCACTCCGGCATTTTTTAAATCCTTGTTTTTTGGAGCTGGGCTCGGTCATCTTGCTTTAATAGATTTGTCTTTATTTGTCGTTGCTGGTCTTGTAAAGGTTTCCCCTGAAGATGCAAGTGATGCAGGTTTGGAGAGTATGAGCAACTTGCACTCTTGGTCCAGAAGAACTTGTAGTGAGTTTGTGTTTAATAAAAGGTCAGAATGAAGAATCAGAAGTTTTGGGGTGCAGGTGGGCTGCCCCCTCTGCAATACCCCTGTGAGAGCTCTAAACGCCTGACCGCATCCCAGGCCTGATCATTTACCAGCGCACAGAGAAACACTAACACAGAACTCCTTCTCTCTCTCTCTCTCTCTCTCTCTCTCTCTCTCTCTCTCTCTCTCTCTCTCTCTCTCTCTCCTACTCACTTACCCTCCCTTTCTGGGATCCTCCCCACTTCTCGGCTCTCAAAGCACACTATAACGCTCTCTCCACCTTGTTCATTAAAACACTCACTTGAGTCTTAACACTTTAACGCTTGTAATTTTGACTTTAGTTCCTGACAATGTAACTCAGTTGTGCTGTTTTATAACTCCATTAATGTCTAATACAATATAGTCACTGTAAGATCAACATGTTGTGAGTGGGTAACACATGAGTGTGTTTATGCATGTGCAGTAAGCTAATGTGAGAATCATGCATCCGCGCATCTGTTTTAATGAAACAGGTACAATATTATTCCCTAGTTGATGTTTCACAAAAATATTTACTCATCCTCACAGCACATTAGGACTAATGGATCTGAGGGGGTTTAAGTAACACCAAAAAAAAAGGGGGTGGGGTGGGGTGGGGGGGCTTGTATGAGAGGGAGAAAGCTTTGATATTATACTAGCTGTCATTCTGTGAAGTAGTTTCAGAACAGTGTGAGTCCATTGCACATAATTACAGAGATGATCCTTCATCAGTGTTCCCTTACAGCCGAGTTCACATGGCACTTCACAAAGCTATAATTACTGCAGCACCATTTTGGAAACAATGGGTATTTCAACAACGGTATGTTACTTCAAATGAAGGAAAAACACACTGGCCCTTTTTAAAAGTTGTAAGTACTTGTGAGATCAACTGTGTAACTCCTTTTCCTACTAGCACTGTAATTACTCAATAATTCACAACACTTACTAATAATGATTCATTAAAAAGAACAGAAATTTCAAGGGGTTGACTTCAGGACTCGCAGCAACTCTGTTCATGTCTACATAACCATGTTAAATATCAGACAGTATCTTGTCTGATATTCTGCATCCTTTACTGCGCTTTCATAATCAGCATCTCTCCAATTACCTTTGAAAAGGGAGGCAGTGTGGAAGCAGCTCTTCACAGAATGTCAGTTTTATGTAGACAAATAATGAAAAACCGGCTCTAATGAGAACAACATGGTATTTTATTGAATGTACTCTTTGATTACTGCAATGAAGGTATTTTTTGAGAAAATAAAAAGCTATTAGGATAACAATAAGTGTAATTACATGGCAACAAATGGAAATACAGTATAATTAAAACAACTGTTTTCTTTCTATTTAAGTGTCTGTACTAAATTGCAAATACAGCCAACATGCTTTTCTCTTGATAGAAATGAGTTCGTACAAGCTTTCTGCTCACACCATGTTACCATGGACGACAAGTAAACACAAAGTGAATTTTCTGTGGAGGAGTGAAGCGCATCTATTCAGTCCCAAGGCCACTGTAAGCTAAAGGCAGGAGAAATTATTTGCTAGGAAGATAACACTTGGTAACCCATTTTTCTTTCTTTCATTTCCACATGTAATTCTGTAAACTAGAGTAAAGCATCTGTGGATAACGGGGTAAATGGGCATCAGAACCTTATTGCACTCATCTTTTCCGATTGCTGTCGGATGGAGGTCAGTTTAAGTGAAGCTAAGAGCAAGGACCAAAACTTGAATGAAAGTGTCAGACCACATGTGCGCCCTTAACACATGGTTAAAATCAAGGTGCAGGATTCAAGGATCGCATGACTTATGTCACAGAACAGAAAGCCGATCACAATGATATATTCATCATTCTCATGATGTGTAACAAAAATGTTTATCCAGTATTTATTAACTAGCCTAGTGTTCCTATATAGTACATTAATATTAGAGCTATGCAATTTAATTTCTTATGCAACTTACTCTGCACTTTGTTGACTAATTCATTGAACTGATATGTCTTCGACTCAGAATTGATTCACACGTTTTAAATATTGAGGTAATATTGTGGTAATATGGAATATTATATTTTTTTGAATGGATGGATTCCTTAAAAATATACCACAGTCTCTAATGACAATGTAAACCCCTTCCATCTTCAGAGTTTTGCAAGAGTATTCTTTTGAGTTTATGCGTAACTAATGCAATACCATCACCAGACTGGAGTGAGGTGCAGAAGATTAGCAAGGAAAAAAAAAAAAAAGATAATTGATATGTATGAAACATGACATTTAAATAATCAACAACACAGGATCCAAAGCATTTTCAACTTTGAATCTTGTAAGAAATATAGCTGTTTGAGGCAAATCAGACAAACATTAATGCTACCAAATTAAATAGAAAATCTCAAACCCCAAAATTCTTGTTGAATCAGTAGTCTACCTATTTAGAGTTACAGCTCGAAGTGTCCCATTCAAATTATCAGACAAGAAAATTATTAGTCTAAGACTCATGTCCAGTCAGCCACGAGGGTACAAAATGATCAGCATAGACTTTAATAGGATCACCGGTACACTTGCTCATAAAATTGTCTGACAAAATCAGGGCAAATAGTCAAACAGACAGACGGTCAGGCAATGTCCAAACAGAATATAAAAATTAGTCAAAATAACAGAATAACACATTACAGGCAATTGGTTTTGTCAAGTCAACCACAATGATGTTAAACTTCTCAAAGTTCATAGGGTTTGAATCAGGAGTGACTGATTAGAAGTCCAGAGAAGGGTTGCGCTGGGAGTTATAGTTTGATCAGCCATGTTTGTAGGCTGCTGTGAAACCAGGGGACTGTAGTTCTGAGCTAATTCAGGCAGTGATGTGAGTTATGTATCAGCCATTTATGTGGCTGCAGCACAATGCACAACATCATGCAGATACTAATATACAGTAGCATATGCATAACATACATTAGAATGGGAGAAAGTGTGATTTCACATGATTATGAATGTAATTGATTTTAACTGTGGCAGATATGTTGGAGCCAGGTGTTCTGGTTTTAGAATTTTATAAACTACCAATATCTTGGAATTTTCACACACAAAGAATCTAGAGTTAATGCAGAATTGTGTTTAAAAAAAAAAAAGCAAAGGCAATGTGTGAGAGACAATTCTGCAGGAAACACCTTGTTAATATTATTATAGTTGTGCATCCTGTTGCTGCCGCCTGATTGTCTGATTGGAATCCTACATAAATTAGAAAAAGAAAAGAAAAAAAACAGGTGCTCCTAATACAGTGGATAGTACGTGTACAACAAAATAGAACCAAAAAAATTAAAATAAAAATATGTGCTGCTTCCACCTTTAAGACTTTTCTTTATTCTGCTGTCATGTGACTTGCTATGGCATTCACTGAGTCAGCAAGGAACAGCAGGCCACTTCATGAGGAGCACCCTGGCTCCTACTCATTCATGCAATTATACAATCAGCCAATTATGTGTTAGCAACACAGTGAAGTAAATTTGCAGATCAGGTAATGTCAAACATCATCATGGAGAGAAATCTGATTAGTGTTTTTTGTCATAGTTGTTTTCCCAGCCAGACTTTTTATCTGCACAAAATGCACAAAATCTTCTTAAAGACCAAAAAAGTATTATTATTATTATTATTATTATTATTATTATTATTATTATTATTATTTTAAATGAGTGTGTTGGTGTGACCATCTGACATTTATGGATGCCTTCTGAGGCAGCCTCAAGGCCAGCTAAAGGGTATAAGGTTTACCCACCAGGTAATCAGGAAACCGTGTGACACCTGATGTGCATCTTTATACACTCTTTACAAACATCTGTGTTGTGTGCAAAATAGAAGTTTTGTTTTGTGTGAGAGAGAAAAGAAAAAGAGGGAGACCCACACACACACACGCACACTGACTGACTGACTCTGTAATCTGGAAGATCTTGTTGAGAGACCATTTAGTGTAAATATTGAAGTGAAGTTGAGAGTTGAGAATTTGGTTTCAGGCAACGCTCTTTTGAGAGAGCACTTAGTTTAAGTATTGTCGTCTGGAGTAGATATTTTATTTAGAGGGAAATATTTTGTTTCACATAGAGACATGCACTGTCATTTTCACCTGAATAATGATGTCATTGAGTTATAAGCACATTTCACACCAACTCGTCCAACCACAGAGCTCGCACCTGATTCTAATTTCCACTCATTGTCCTCTTACTTATCATTTATTTTACTCAGCAAGCAAAATCTGTTTTTCTGTAAGAAACATTAAATGTGCAGGCTAGCTATAATTTCATAATGCTACATGTTTCCAATTGATTACAGTATTTTTTATATGTATTTTGCTGCTTCCCTTTTATTGCAACTACTGTAGGTAACCCAGGGATTAACCTGGGATTAACATGCTTGAATGATTTTTTAACTAAACTCAATATTTTTATCTTGTTCCAATTTGCTCCCAATGAATCTCTACAAAATACAAAACACAATTATTATTATTATTATTATTATTATTATTATTATTATTATTATTATTACTGCTGTTGTTGTTGTTGTTTAAACTCAACACATTGATTCTGAATTGCAGATTTACATGGCCCCACGCACAACTGCAGGCTGTTTTCATTGTAACAAAACTGTGGGAGGTACTGTATAGTTCTAGCGTTTTGCAAAATCACACTGATTTGAAATATTTTTTGCATTTGTGCCTTTATCTTCAATGCACAAAATAGCCTTTCTATAAAAAATCCTTCATATTGTCCTACTGTCCTATTGTCCTTCATATTTTTGTCTGTCAAAATATTTGATCAGATTCAAAATTCCTGGGGTCCTAAGAATTTGTCTCATTTGTCAAAATCTACAGTTGAAAGAAATGGATCTATTCAACTCTTTAACTTTGTGTGACCATGTTACTCTAAATGTGTTGTTACCAGTACAACTTAAAATAATTTAAAATGATTTTCACAAGCGTGTAACCTTGTAGTTTAAAATGGATAGAAAAAATATATATACACACGTGGACAAAATTGTTGGTACCCTTCGGTCAATGAAAAAAAAAACTCACAATGGTCACAGAAATAACTTTAATCTGACAAAGGTAATAATTTAAAAAATATATATGATTGTTAACCAATGAAAGTCAGACATTGCTTTTCAACCATGCTTCACCAGAATTATTAAAAAAAAAAAAACTCATGGAACAGGCCTGGACAAAAATGATGGTACCCCTAGAAACTACTGAAAATAATGTGACCAAAGGGACATGTTAATTCAAGGTGTGTCCACTAATTAGCAGCACAGGTGTCTACAATCTTGTAATCAGTCAGTGGGCCTATATATAGGGCTCCAGGTAGTCACTGTGTTGTTTGGTGACATGGTATGTACCACACTCAACATGGACCAGAGGAAGCGAAGGAAAGAGTTGTCTCAGGAGATTCGAAAGAAAATTATAGACAAGCATGTTAAAGGTAAAGGCTATAAGACCATTTCCAAGCAGCTAGATGTTCCTGTGACTACAGTTGCACATATTATTCAGAAATTTAAGATCCATGGGACTGTAGCCAAACTCCCTGGACGTGGCCGCAGGAGGAAAATTGATGACAAATCAAAGAGACGGATAATCCGAATGGTAACAAAAGAGCCCAGAAAGACTTCTAAAGAGATCCAAGGTGAACTTCATGCTCAAGGAACATCAGTGTCAGATCGCACCATCCGTCGTTGTTTGAGCCAAAGTGGACTACATGGGAGACGACCAAGGAGGACACCATTGTTGAAAACAAATCATAAAAAGCCAGACTGGAATATGCCAAAATACATGTTGACAAGCCACAAAGCTTCTGGGAGAATGTCCTATGGACAGATGAGACAAAAATGGAACTTTTTGCCAAGGCACATCAGCTCTATGTTCACAGACGGAAAAATGAAGCATATCAAGAAAAGAACACTGTCCCTACTGTGAAACATGGAGGAGGCTCTGTTATGTTCTAGGGCTGCTTTGCTGCATCTGGCACAGGATGTCTTGAATCTGTGCAGGGTACGATGAAATCTCAAGACTATCAAGGGATTCTAGAGAGAAATGTGCTGGCCAGTGTCAGAAAGCTGGGTCTCAGTCGCAGGTCATGGGTCTTGCAACAGGACAATGACCCAAAACACACAGCTAAAAACACCCAAGAATGGCTAAGAGGAAAACATTGGACTATTCTAAAGTGGCCTTCTATGAGCCCTGACCTCAATCCTATTGAGCATCTTTGGAAGGAGCTGAAACATGCTGTCTGGAAAAGGCACCCTTCAAACCGGAAACAACTGGAGCAGCTTGCTCATGAGGAGTGGGCCAAAATACCTGCTGAGAGGTGCAGAAGTCTCATTGACAGTTACAGGAATCGTTTGATTGCAGTGATTGCCTCAAAAGGTTGTGCAACAAACTATTAAGTTAGGGGTACCATCATTTTTGTCCAGGCCTGTTCCATGAGTTCATTTTTTTAAATAATTCTGTTGAAGCATGGTTGAAAAGCAATGTCTGACTTTCATTGGTTAACATTCATAGAATTCTTATTTAGTATTACTTTTGTCAGATTAAAGTTATTTCTGTGACCATTGTGAGTTTTTCTTTCATTGACCGAAGGGTACCAACAATTTTGTCCACGTGTGTATTATAAAATATTATATGCTTTCTTCAACACATAACTGATTTCTTTTTTCAGATGTGCTGTATGTCGCCAAATTGTCCTCCAATTCTGAAATGACCCTCATGTATTAAGTCTAGTTCCCCCCCCCCCCCCACCGCCACACAGATTTATCTGTAAAATTAAATACTGGGGGAAAATGCCTGGTCTTTGTCCTACCTGTAATCACTGTAGCATTTGTGTGGCCTTCTGTGGTTATAGCCCATCCACCTCGGGGTTGGAAATATTGTGTGTTCTGAACAGTTTTTCTGTTCACGACTGTTGTAAAGAATGTCTATTTGACTTACCATAGTCATCATGCCTTCTTAAACCAGTCTTGCCATTACCAATGTATTTATGTTTTTGTGTACATTTGTGTAGTTTTTTTATACCACCTTTTACCGAACCCTGATATACTCAAAATCACCCGTCTGGTAACAACAACTATGGCAAAAAAAAGGTCCTCAGTCACAAAGATCACTATTTCTCCCATTCCATAGTTTAATTCATCCAATAGATGCATGGCTTCTCTATATGCAGACACACATACAGGTGTATTATATAGAAGTTGTTTCAATTTTATGCATGTGTGTGTATAGGAACGTTACCTAACTTTTATTCAAGTTAGTTGAATTCTGAAACTACTGAAAGTGTCCACCCACTGTGTCTCTAGAAAGCATCTCCCATTATTTACACAGAGATACCTGGCTTTTACCCATCAAGATTATGCTTTAGCATCTGTTTAGAAACAAGCACATGCCAGGGCTGTGTAGGAATGGCACCATAGCATCAATGTTTCCCTGGCACTGATGACTTGCAGTGTAGACTTAAGAAATATATCACACGTCAAACCTTGTAATTTTAAAATGTATCAAGTGAATCAATGAAGCTCTGCCTACCTGTTGTAAAACAAATGTTAGTTTTATAGTTAATCGCAAAACATTTAAATCATACTATATAAACAAAGTTCAAATACTTGAAATAATCTTCATGGGTTAAGCTCTACTTACATATTAATATAAATAAAACCAATGTCAAAATCAAGAAAAAGTCATGATGTGCCAATTCAAGCACAGTACAAGGTCTGTTCACTCGAGTGTGAGTGGGAGCACAAAAGCCTGATCTGTTTTTTTCTCACCTTCCTACAGCATTAGAGCTCTTGTTAACTGAAAAGGCCATGGTGCTCCAAACTCAGGCCCGAGCATGCTGCAGGGACGTTACCATAGGAACTGAGCAGTAAGCTACAGGTACCTTAGACTGCATATCTACATACTCCATAAATCTTATTTGTACTACATCTGGAAATATAGTAGATCGTTTGACGTGAAACAGTTTTAGTCCTATGTGGATATTTATTGTTACTGTAAAATGATCTGTGAAACATATCTGTGTCTATGCATCCCATCTCAGACTTGAGAGGATGCAGTTGTAATAAACAAAGATCAAATCTAACTGAATCCAATCCTGAAAGGGACCAAATAGAAGCAGCTTAATGTCCTTGTATGTGTTTGAAGAGTACAGATGACTGAATTACCAGCTGACAAGAAACAAACATAATGCACTTAACTTTATGAGCACCTTGATTAAATTGCAGCATTAAATATAAAAATGCAGTTTTGTTTATCCTCGACTACTTCATACTTAATGTTGTTGTAAACTACTTTTTCCCAACAAAATGCTTTGGATATCTTCTTAAATGCATAAAACAATAGATGTCAAAGTTGACACTGTTTCAGAATAAGCTACACAAGCTACAATTGAAAAAAAATATATATATTAAAAATCACTTAAAGCAATGAGGAAGTATTTTCGGCCTCTTGTTGTATATAATGTGATGGTCAGATATCGCCAAATTTTTGCTTATATTGTATATGCCTATAAGTTGATAGATCTAAAGCAAATACAATTATAGTAAGCAAAGCATATTTAACCTCAGAGGTGCTACTTTATTTGATTGATTGAATCCATGTGAATTTGATTTCACTTGGTAAACTCAGGTTTGAGGAGACTATGGCAAGTTCCAAAATAAGAATCCAGAGATTAGGGAGAATTTCCTTTGGCTTTGTCAGTGAAAGATATGAAGGCGGAATGTAAATTCAGATTAGGTGTTATTTAAAATAACAAAGTACACCAAAACAAAACCAGCCACAAGGAAATGCCCCAAAAGCCCCACACTTGAGGGAAAGAGAAAAAAAAAAAAAATCAGTGACCTGTAAGGTGTAGTGTGTGCAGGGAACTGGGAAGTCCAGAAGTTAGTACAAAAATCCCATAACCCAGTAAAGTAAAAAAATTAAAATAACTAAATTAAAATCCAAGCACAAGGGAAATTCTTACAGGTCTTTCTTAGCCTGAGGTCAGAAATTATGAATTATTAAATAATTAACCTTATTGTGCATTCACATAGTCAAATGACTTCATGTTCATTCAGCACATAATGTTGCTGTGCCTAGATTTGACCAATTGAAGCAATCCCAGATCATAATACTGCATCCTGAGACTTGTTCAGTGGCTACTTTGAATGTTGGGTGCTTCACTTCATGTGCTTCCCTTGACATGAAGTGATGAACTCTTTTAAAGAAACTCACATACCCAATGCAATGTCTACATAATAATAATAATAATAATAATAATAATAATAATAATAATAATAATAATAATTGTTTTTATTATAGTAATAATTATTATTATTATTAGGTAGTTTAAGTATTTTTGTCTTCACAGTTATAATTATAACTCATTAGTTATAATTTTGACATGCTTAAGAAAATAAAATATGTCCATTTGCTTGTTTGCGTCTACTGGTGAAGTTGCTGTACACCCTTTTGTAGCTCTATCCAATAACAGCATATTTGCTCTCTCTAACTAGCAGGGTGTTGCCTGTCATAGGCAATTTTCTAAATCAATAAATTGTCTGAAGCAGCACCCACACATTGTGTCCTATATCATCACTCCCATAGGTGCATTAGTGACAATCATCAATTGTGGCCTGTAAAGCATAAGGGAAGGTTTTGAAAATGGTCAACTTCCTTACCATTTTCCTACAAAAATGCTTGGCACTTGCTTTTCTTTTACTTTTTATATGTTGATGCATAACTCGGATAACTAATACCACATCTACATAGAAGAGGAATATGTTTTATACTGAATATACAGTCTAAGAACATTAGTAAGAATGCGTTTTCGTGCGGTTCCCTTTTCGTTTTAGTGACTGTGTGCACTCGAGGTGGCATGGACACCACAAATCTGTGCTAATAGTTATGGTCTATTGGAGGGTTGTCTGAACAAATAGTTTAATAGAATTGACTTGGCATTAAGAAAGTCCATCCTTTTGTAAAAATCAGTTAACATTGTTGATCTCATAAAATTGCTTACATTTAAATAAAGACCTACTAAAAGGCCAGAATCTTTCATATTACTTAGACATTTGGAAATGGTCCATACATTTACTTGCTTTGTTTTAAATATCTCAAATTTAAAAAAACCCTCCTTTACTGTCAATTTTAAATTAATTAAATTTTAAAGTATGTATTAAATTGTTTATTTAATAAAAAACTCATGTTTGCATCCTAGAGTAGATTGTTTAAATAGCTTAAAAAACAATAACTAAGATTAAGACTAAAACTAAGATTATCATAAACACTACATGCGCATCAGGGCATTCAGTGCCTCCCAAATACCCTATTCCCAAATCTCTTCCAAATAAACACTGCTGGTGCTGACCTACAGTAATCTGTTAATCAATAACTCTCTCTTTTTTCAATTCTCAGGAATGAAATCCCAATCTACATAAACTACTCTGCTTTCTCCCTCCACCTAAAAGTAGCATCTCACTCTTTTTGCAGATAACAGCCATGGCCACAGACCCAGCTGACTTCATCCCACTCAGCAGCTAAACTTTTGAGTGCATACTGGATGTCCACTTTGGTGCCAAGAGAACAGGAGCATCTGCAAATAAATAGGATGTTATTTCTAGCACTCCATATTGAACACCTCTCCAACCTTGACTGCATCTTGGTATCCTGTCCATGTAAACCACAAATACAAGTGAAGATACAGAATACCAACACGCTTGAAACAGGAAAGAGTCCAACAGCAACCTAAAATGGTTTTGAATACCAAGAACACAAGGATTATTCTCACTGTTCATAAACAGAGACTAAATCTCACAAAATAGAGCATATAGATATGTTGACCTTGTACAATACTGTTTTCACAAGAAAAACTAGCTGTTTTCTTATAACATGTTTATTCTACCCAGAATTTTAGGATTTGTAAGTAAATTTCACAAAGATTTAATTGAATATATTTACATTATTCATAATGAACAGATATGTAAAACAGACACAAATACAGATATGAAAAGGAGAAACCCTATTTTAATGTTATTTAGATACCAATACACACACATAGAGGATTGTTTGCTTGTTTGTTTGTTAATAAAAACTTACCAAAGGGCTGACTTACCATATAGCTGCATTTAGATTTGTGCACTGAGGTAGGATCTTGCAAGCAAGTGTTCAGATGAAGCCTGTTGGACAAAAAAACTGTAGCATTTGTTAAGGGGTCATTTATTCATCTTAAATAGCGGTATGATCAAAGAATATCGGTGCGAACAATGATAATAACAGTTCGAGTATGATTTTTAAAAAACTTCCAGTTTAGGCCACACCCACGTAGTTTAAATCCAAATAGATATATAGATATGAGTTACTATAAAACTTGATGTTTGTTTCTCTCTATCTTTCTCAAAAGAAAAAATATGTACTACAACCAGGTTTGTAAAGTTATAGATCCAGGGATAACTCTACACATTAGATGAGCACCCCTACCTCAGTAACTAGGTTTTAAAAAATTTGCTTGTACAGAATTTTTTTTTTTCTCAATGTCGCTGTAATGTACAGTGTTTTGTTGAATAATTTAATGTCCTATGAAATACATTGGGAATCATGTTCTCCTTCATGCATTTACATAAAGTGAGTTGTTTCTTGTTACATCACAGTACTTTATCTTATCTGCTGTGTTCGAGCTGGTTGAATTTGAGCGGCCAGGCAAAGCTTCAAATCCATCTGTTGTATTTTCAAGCAGAGGCATTGCTTTTTCATTTCAGTTTTTGAGAAGTGGTTGCTGTTTTAAACTACACATATGTAATGAGCCATGCATGAATCAATGATGCACATTAAAGTACTTCTGTATAAAAGCGGTAATTTGTGTTAGACAGCCTGACATGAACACTCACTCATCAAGTGGTTACAATGGATCTCTAATTACTTTAATCTCTTTGGATGTTAGCAGTTTTTAGGGATTTCATTGGCCATGGGGGTGGAGAGAGCATTTGAAAGCACTTGAAGAAGTCTGCTAATTAAAGCTCGGTTCCCAACAATTAGCTCTCCCACACCAGAAATGTGTGCAGCAGTGGCCATGTGATACATAAGCAAAACTTTTTCTTACCTCACCTTCCTACGCTTGAGGAAATTTCCATCTCTGTCTCAAAAACATAAACACATGCAACTCTGTGTATGAATTAGTGGCGTATTTCCAATAAATACTAGTAAGTGTTACTAAATTTCATCATTTCCACCTTATGGTGCAATTATATATTAATCATTCATGTTTTGGACCTCTGGTGAGTGTTTTTAACAACACACTATACAATACACAATACAAAAGCAGCCACATGAGAGTGAAATATGATTTACTGGTGACATGCAACTCATGCAATGTAAATGAGGGTTATAAATGTTATAAACTAAAAATAATTATGCAGACATCATTTTATATAGCTTAATTAAATCATGCCTTTTCTATCCTGCAAAAAATATTACACATTGTGTTCTTCAAAGTCCTATGAACAAAACCTGAGTTAGATTTTTTTATTTTCATTTTTTTATTCATTTTCAGTAAGAGCTTTATCCTCATAATGGTTCACAGTGGAACAAAGCCTATCTTGGAAAAAGTGAGCAAAGGCTGAAGAATTAACAGTGGATCGTATGCTAATTAACTTTGATAGCTTGACCTCTGTGATTTATATACGAACTTCATAAATCAAGCACAGAGCACACCAATGACATTTGATAGGTAAAATCTCTGTAGATGAAAAGCATTGTAAAATCCTAAAGAACCTCTAATATATGGCACTTCAATCTTTGCCACAAGCATGCCAAATAGGAGGCACATCTGATAGCTGGATGGATGAACTGGTTAAACAAGTGCAATCGGCACAGACTTCTGCTTAATTAAAATAGTGACCCCTGGAAAACTGAAGACACCATTTTAGAGTGATTTTATATATATATATATATATATATATATACCGCTCAAAGGTTTGGGATCACTGGGGAGTTACCAACCTCAAAAATCACCAATTAAGAGCACTTTGGATTAAAGCTGTTATAATGGCTTTACAGATCATGAGTCGTAGATACATTTCAACATTTACTGTTCAACGAAGACGCCTTCAGCATTGCTTTACAATGTAGAAAGAAATAAAAATCAGGAACGATCTTGAAGATAGAAAGTGATCCCAAACTTTTAAGTGGTAACGTGTATAGTCTGGGTGGCACGGTGGTATAGTGGTTAGCATTGTCGCCTTGCGCCTCCAAGGTCCAGGTCCGATTCCTGTCTCTGTGTGCATATAGGATTGGGTTTCTAAGGCCCTGTGCTTTCCAGTGCTGCTTAGACCTAAAACATTGGTATGAAGAGTTTAGAGCAAGTAGTGAAAGAAATGTGATCAAAGGAGATAGGATAATTCCCACCACTAGGTGGCAAACAAGGATAAGTAAAATACTGAAGGAGCATGAACTACATTGCTTTTTTACAAAGTCTTGTATTGTATTCTGAAAGAAAAGCATTGTAAAAACCTGATGTCTAAAAACTATGTATCACAAAAGTCTGCAGTAATTCCATGTGTTTCACAGAGAGAACATAGAATTAGATCTCAGAAATGCCATAATGTCTACTGAGAAATTACTCTTTTTCAAATGTTAAAACCTGACCATGTGTACCATAATGTCCACGTGTTTAGAGTGGAAGGAGCCAAACACCAGCTGTACAGATGAGCTTTGATTACGTTTAATCTCTCTGTATTCATCATGCCAAACAGAAAGATGGTAGTGTTAAGAGGTATTGTAGCATAAATGTTAGTGGTGTTTTTAGACAAGGACCCTGCTAACCACATACCGTACTACATCTCTCTCTCTCTCTCTCAGTGAAGTGAAGTGGCAGATTGCAGGGGTATTGGAGCACAGATGGTTTTCAAGTAGGCTGGTAGCTCTCAACTTTCATTCGCATGTTAATACAAGCTCTTCTTCCTGCACTCTGTCACACTGTTTACACACACACACACACACACACACACACACACACACACACACACACACACACACACACACACACACACACACGCACACTTCCAATTAAATATTATATGGACTGTATATCTCACAATAGCAATAGTTCTGTACATCGTAGACATAATGTACTTTTTAAAATTTTCTCTTCACTGAGCATGGAGCAGTATGATTCGATCCCCAATGTGCCATTATTATTGAGTTAGTGTACGTCCCATTATGCATTATGCAGTGAGCAAGCTGGCAGTATCGCAATTAAGCAACATTTTGAAAAGTAAGCAAACCAGTACAATATTTGGCTGTCTGCCAAATAGACTTTTTATTTAAAAGTTGTTGGTCACTTGAAGTGGAAACTTTTTATTTTTTTTATTTTTTACAAAATTTCAAAATGTAGAAAGTTGTATTTTATGAAGACTAGCAATATTGATTGGCGAATAGGTTCAAAAGTCTGACACCAAATTAAATCTGGGATTTCTACAGAAACCAACCAAACAACCAAATTCATTTGAAAATTCTAAAAGAAAACAAAGAAAATGTCCGCAACTATTAATTATTATTTTTTTAAATATACAATTTCTAGATCACTATTTAAATGTAAGAAAATTAGTCATATTAACCATCTTAACTTTGTACAAAAGGTCAGATTTTTTTTGTATTTCACCCATTCTATTAAGCACATGTTTACACGACATTCATGGGTGGCAAGTGTGAGCTCAAGTGCACACTATCATTTAGGCAAAAAGAGAAATTCCTTTTTTTTTTTTTTTTTTCATTTTTCACTTAAGTTATTATTGATACTATGTTTGTCAGGTAAACCTTTGTGTTGGTTTAAAAAATATTACAGAACAGAAGCATTTAACTAACAATCCCAAGGATTTTAACTTCACTGTATATAGTGTGGGTCTGTATTCTGTATCACCTGCCACTATAGAGCACCTGCCGTCACAGAAGAATGCACAACATCCTTTGCGGACATATTCCCTCTGAAAAATCCTATATCCAATCTTTTTTAAGCTTAAAACTGTTTTAAACTTTGAAAAGACAGGATTGCATTTGCACTAGAAAACATGGAGCAACATATAGTAATATTAGTTGTGGCAACCTAACCTAGGCACATAATTCTGGAGTGTACTATCACATCAACGTAGTGTAGAGTTTGTCAAGGTGTGTTTTTGTAATTCTATTTTATCATTTTATAACATGATAAATTCTTGACTAAGAGCTTTGTTGGTTGATGCATTTTGTTTAATGTTTACAAATATTAAAGAAGCATGTCAAAATAAAAAAGACTTGATACTGTGTTGTCATCTGTTGAATAGACCTACTAGTAGATTTTCTTTCTTGATAAGCCCAAACCTTTTGCCCTCAGGTTCTTTTTCCTGTTTCTTATAGTATGTTGATGGAGATAGTTGGATAGGATAAAAGATGCTGAGTGTTGAGTGACAGATCTGTTGAGGTTGTCTGTATTTTTCTTCCTCCAAGACTTTGTTTTTACTAACACTTCAGCTCAGCTCCATCTCCTCTCCCACCCAAACAGAGTTAACTTTTACAAATATTTGCAGGAGAGAATTATGAACAAAGTTATTCAGATATATTTTTATGGGCTTGGGGACCACAACATATATTCAGCCCGAATATAGAATTTTAATGACAATAATTAATAATATTTTCATTCTTACCTAAAATGGGTCAGGCCAATAAAAGCATGCGTCTTGAATTGAAGTTTTATATGAACTATTTTAAACTGTAACTACATTATTATATAGTTTAAACCTAGATCAATTTGTGTACCTTTCAAAATATAATCATTATGGTTCTGTAGTGCTGGCACAGTAAGTGTGTATTGTTCTATTGTGTCCACCAGAGGGCTGACTAGAAAAGAACACTTTGAGCTTGAAGTTCAATTAGTGGATCCCATTTATCTTTTGTTTAATTTTTTGCCCTCTGGCTAACGCCACAATTTTGCCTTTTAAAGAGTTGTGTCAGTATGACCAAGTTCATTAAAGTTCATTTTGATTCAAAATCAAACAATTGAAAGTCATGATCCGCTTTCCTCATCTTTATGCCAAGAATTGAAAGACTGGCAGTTAAATTTTTTTGACCACTTTTAGACGTGCATTGGTCAGTTTGGAGACTGATTGCTTTTTAGGTAGCAGGTTGCAAGTTTCTTTGTAAATGACCAAGTTTCAGCATCATGATCATTGAAGAAAGGTGTATCTGCATTCCTTTATTAACCAGTCAGCATGAATAGAGATAATTTGGTCTTTCATTTTAGATTGTTTTATAAATCTTAATAGCCAAGCTACTTTAAAGAACAAAATATGATTTTTGCAAAGGTTGGTCAATTTGATTTATTTGTTTATTTGAAATGAAAGACATATTTTTTCTGGGTTTTGGTAAAGCAGTAAGCTTATCAATAACATACAAACCAATGTAGTTGAGATTATTGCTGTGGGCCAACTTTTTCAGTATAAACTAGAGCAGTCATGGAAAACAAGAATAATGTATAAAGCTGGGTTTCACTGGCCTACAACCTACTCAAAACACATCTCTACCACATCTCTACTCTATCTAGAGTGGCAAAAAGGCACATTAAAGCTGATTAATGTAACAGACGCAGGGGCACCCCACAGATTTTTCTCCTTTCCCTACATTGCTCGCCTCCTTATTAGGCTGTTCCTTTAAAGGTTTTGCATGGAGTTCATTCCAGGTCTTCATGATGCTGAGTGGACTCATTTAACACCTGTAAAAAGACATACAGCAGAAAAAGATTATTTTGCACTTCTTTTAAATATTCATAGTGCAATGATAATGTGGATAATTTGTGGTTTTACGTACATTACCATCTCTTGTTTCTATAGTCTTAATCAACACTTTCTTCGACAGGTTCTCCATGAGTGGTTTGGTTTCTATCATGGATTCTGCAGAGGGAGGAATTGTTTTATAACATATGTGTATACTGAATTCAGATGATTTCTGATAAGAGGAGCCTACATTACTACTTGCTTCTACCAGCACTGTATGTAACTTTTATTACATTTAGGTCCTACAGAAGGTGTATAACTCTGACTAGGTCTAACAGTGAGGCTTTTGCAAATATAAATACAATAAATTCCTTATGTGGGAGCAGGGATTTTGCAGTATACGGTACCTCTCAGATTAAATGAGGAGAAATTAGGCAGTGGTGTGGTGATTCTGTAGAAGGAAAAACACAAAAAACAAAATAGCAGGTAAACAAAAAAGTCCTTTAACTAGTGCAATATTCATGCACTGACAATAATGTGCAAGTGGTAAAAAAATCAACTCTAAATTAATGTGGCTCTTGTATATGCATATGCATTATAGGGTTACAAACTTAACCATTATGTTTTTATTAACAGAATATTATACCACATACTAAGTAGGCCTATTTTGAACATGCGATATAAAGGAAAACACGTTACAATTACTGTACACACCTGCTTTCCTCTCCCTCCAGCAGTTTCCTGTAGGTAGCAATTTCAATGTCCAGGGCCATTTTGACGTTCAGCAAGTCCTGGTACTCACGCAAATGACGAGCCATCTCATCTTTCATGCTGCGAATTTCTTCTTCCAGACGGAGGATGGTATCCTGGTAACTAGATGACTCCATGGCAAAGTTGTCCTCCAGTTCCCCCATTTGGCGCTCCATAGACTCATTCTAACCAAAAATGTAAAGATCGGGGTGGTGGAATTTTCCCATAATTCAAATATTACTATTAAATGTATACTTACAGTGCCCTTAAGCGCATCCACCTCACAGGTTAAAGCCTGCACCTGGCGGCGATACTCATTGGCATCCTGTTTGGCCTGGCGGATGGCTTCGGTGTTACGTGCAGCAGCCTCTGACAAATCTGCAAACTGGAGAAAGAAAAAGCCATTTGTTTTATATTGTATTTAAATTTATATTTATATTACTACACCGATTATTCTCTACAATGATATCACAGATAGCAAAAGGGTTGTTTTTCATCATACCTGGTTTCAAGACATTGTTTATTTGCTTTGCTCTAATTAAGGATTTAGGTCAACTTTGTTCTAATCTATTAAGCATATCAGAAATGTGCTTGTCAGGTCCATGAAAGAGGGAAAAAACAGTTCAATAATCCATTGTTTAGTGTGCTTTCAGTGATTGGCCATCTGTACTCTATATCCAATAAACCCCAGCATTACCATCTGCTGTGCTCAGAGACCCAGAGGGAATGCAAGCAGTGCACGTAACCTGCAGCTTTAGAAGAGACAGATTTAGTGTGGATCATCAACTACAAAAGACTGCTATAGCCATGGCACCTATGCAAACATAATCTATTATCTTGTTCTGTAATGAAGTATGGGATATTAGTAAACTACATCATTCATGGTAATAAAACATCAACAATTTATGTTAATCGACATCCGATAATCTTGTGTTTAGAAGCCTACCTTGGATTTGTACCAGTCCTCAGCCTCATGAATGTTCTTGCTGGCCAGAGTCTCATACTGAAGCCGGACATCCCTCAGGGCAGAGGTCAGATCAGGCTTAGCTATGTCCATATCAATCTGCACATGTTGATCTTGTATCTGGACCTGCAGCTCAGCAATCTCCTGCAGGCAAGCCAAAGGGGAAAGCTTGGCATCCATTTGTACCTCTTTTTTTTAACATTTATTGCACAGAAGCTGTCAACTTTCGCAAAGCACAGAATTTACCCACTGTTCTGCGACTGTCCAGATCAGTGAAATGTAGTTTACACATTGCAATAGTTTATTTCAGAATTCAGATTCAGAGTAGTTCTCCTGATGCTGTCCTGTTTTGTACGGGCCAGTCTAATAATACTCTTCGTCCTCTTGACATAATTTGCTAATCTCCGTGCCAGTGCCCTTTATTGCCAATCTCATTATCCACTCAGGGCTCTGTCACATGCAAGAAACTGCTGTTAAATACCTCATCGTGAAGTTTCTTTAGGAAAGCGATCTCCTCTTGTAGGGAATCCACCTTGCGCTCCAAGTCTAGACGAGCCAGGGATGCATTATCAACATCCTGTGAACAATCAATACGTCAATAAAATGCAGCCATCAAGTCAAGCCGAAGATTGTATGACAATCTCTATTAACACTAATTTATTCATGTTTTGGATTTTAAAATTTTAAGAAAAGTGGTTAAAGCACTTGAATAAATTGATGTACAGTAATTTTCATAAAATTGCAAAGTTGCAGGTGGCACAGGTGGAAGTGGCAGATGGCTTGAAACATACACATGCATCCCCTTATTGTGTGCTTTTACTCTCTGAATGCACCACCTTCCCCCGACTACATCCCCCACTCAGACAACAGCATGCTTTGTCATTTACCCACATGCCCCCTCTCATCACCACAGAAACCATTCCGGAATGGAATTGACTTCCTTGCCATACATTCCAGTGACAAATCTAGACCACATCAGGAATGAAATGTAGAGAGATAAGTTTGAGTTGTCGATAGATCATACATACCTGCCTGAAACCTTGGAGGTTGTTTTCAGCTTCCTCCCTTTGAAGAACCTCTTCTTGAAGCCTAAAGATGACAGGCATCATCACAGAAAGACTTTTTTTTTTTTTTTTTAAATAGAAAGCAGATATCATGCAAAAAAGTATATTCTTAAATTAAACTATATATATTTATAGTGTTGTTTAAAATATTTGGCATTGTATGCTTTTTTTTAACCAAATTGCCCATCACTGATTTTATGAAACGTGTATCCTCCTTCTACTACTACTAAACATAATCTAAAACAAACCATACATTTATTACATAGCAAAACTATATGGAAACCTGGCCACAACACAAATATGTGCTTCTTCAACATCCTATTCTAGAGTTACCCACCCCCCCCTTTTTTTTTTTGCTGTTAAAATAATCTCCACTATTCTGGGAAGGCTCTCCACTGGATTTTGGAGCATGGCTCTGGGGATTTTGTGCTCATTCATCCACAAGAACATTAGTGAAATCAGGAACTGATGTCTGGCAATAAGGCCTGGGCCATAAGTGTCATTCCAGTTAATCCCAAAGGTGGTATGGGTGGTGGTGGTTAGGGTTGTGTGCAGTCCACTCAAGTTTTTCCACACCAACCTTGGAAAACTACGTCTTCATGGACCTTGTTTTTGTACATGTTTGGGTACCTTCGTTCCAGTGAAGCAGACTATATTGTAAGTTACAACACAGAAAGACATTCTCAATAGTCGTGTCATGTGCTTCCAACTTTGTGGGCAAGGATCGAATAGGTAAATGTAAAGTTCAGGCATCCACAAACTTTTGGCCGTATAATAGGTAGTGGCAGGGCGTTCGTGACTGGTAAATGGTTTTAAAAATCTGGATGCGTTATGGATTACTTGAACTCCAAATAACTCTAAAGAGTTTATACCTACTTTTCCCTTATGCGTTCAATATCCTCCGCCAGATTATCTCGATCCAGTTCCACCCTGGCCTTATCACTGCTCAGATGGTCGACTTGCTGGCGCAACTCCCTCATCTCGTCCTCGTAAAGATCTCCGACTCGGGACGTGCCTTTGCCTCTGAGCTGCGCCAGCTCGGTGCTCAGCATCTTGTTCTGCTGCTCCAGAAAGCGCACCTTCTCTATGTAGCTGGCGAAGCGGTCATTCAGGTGCTGCATCTCGGCTTTCTCGTTTGTGCGGTTCGCTTTGAACTCGGAGTTGATGGCGTCGGACAGGGCGAAGTCTAGCGTGTCGGATGTGAGTCGGGGCAGGTTGGCGCTTCGCACTCGCACACTTTTGCTCGCGGTGATGGACGGAGCGGAGAACGCGCTGTAGGAGAGACGCGGGGCGCGCGCCGGAGCCGAGTACTGGCGGCTTGAGTAACTGGAGCGCGAGGAGGCATTACGGTCACCGCCAAATATCCTTGTGTAAGAAGATGACTGGCGGGAACTTGCTGAGGTTCGGTTAGCCATTTTGTACTTCCGTTGAGTTGCTTCTTACGACGACGACGCCCGCCTGGTCCTCAGTGCACTCCTGTCCAGCGCTGCAGCCTCTGATCGGCTCCGTGCACGCGCCCGGGCTTTATACCGCTCTCCCCATGCAAATCACTTAACGGAGCGCGCGCTGCTGATCACGTGCCGAGGGGCTTATTCAACAGTTATCACAAGAAAACATGATGTATAGCAAAAGTATTATTAAATACTTTCATGTGCTGTTCGTGGTGTAGGGTTATTTATTAATTTATTACATGCTTGCAACTTTATAGTTGCAACAGCTTTTATGGAACCTTGGTCTTCCGCCTGATAGCATTTTTTTTTGTTGTTGTGCCAAATATGGCCGAGTTCAGGAAAACGAAACAAGTTGCTTGTGATGTTAGTGTATTCTGTAATAATTTAACATCCTCGCTGCACCTATAACTCACTCACTCATCGTCTTTTTTATTACCAAAAAAAAAAAAACGTAAGTGAAAGCAACCGTTTAACTTTCAATGTTTTTTGTTTGTTTGTTTGTTTGTTTGTTTTGGTGATAAAATGGCCTAACCACAAACAAAAAACAAAAGAACAATCTAATAAATCCAGGTACAAGCCAAAATGTGTTACTAATTTTGCCCTGATTAAACTTCCATTGCTTAACTGATGTGACATCATATAAGGGGAGGTCAGTATTACTACAGAAGATACATTTGAAGTACGAAAAAATAACTTGGCATGCTTTGTTTAGTTATTAACTTGTCATCGTGACTAGTATTTTATGCAAATTTATTATGTAAATATAAATATATACATAAATTGGAGTAATCTTAGCACACTTTTTGTTGACACGATATGCATATATTCAGTCTTTAAAAAAAGAAAAAAGAAAAGAAAAAACATAACCTTGCGTTGTTATTGTCCAGAATCTAAATAATCAATTAATTAAACATAGTTCACCATATTACAATATTAGAAGATTATAAAGAAGTAATAATTAATTACAAGATTCTTTCATATTCTACACCGCTTATCATGTTACAGGGTCACAATGAGCCTTAAGCCTATCCCAGGACACTTTGGGTATGAGGTGGGGTACACCCTCACACACACACACACTCTCTCTCTCTCTCTCTCTAGGACAATTTGGGAATTGCTAGTCAGCCTAAACTGCATGTCTGTGGACTGTGGAAGGACACCGGAGTACCAAAAGGAAAATCCACAAAGCTCGGGGAGAACATGTAAACTCACACACACACACACACACACACACACAGACCCCAAGGTGGTGGCGATGCGAGGCCACAGTGCTACTCCTGCTATTTACATTTCATTAGTCTAGATCATTCAATAAATCGTTGGATCTCTACAAATAATCAATGCCTTAAACGTGTAATTAAGAATGAAAGTAAAGTATTTTACGTGTCACAAATTACCGTCATTAAAAATGTTTTCAATCAGTAATGAACAACAAGAAAATAAATAAATTAAATTAAAAGTATTTAGAATATGATATATCAACACCTTGCGGGGGAGGAGGTACTCTGTAGAGCGGAACTTTGTACCGGGGAAGTTGTTTCCAGACGGGTGTGTGTTGTCAGCGCACTCTTCACATTGTTGTGAGTTGGAATTTAAGCCGGGTAATAAAACATGGAGAAGCTCCGTGTTCTGGAACTGTACAGTGGCATTGGAGGGATGCATTATGCACTGCGAGGTATATTCCGGTACTTTGGTATTAGTTTGGTTTCTCCGTGCTATTGATTGTATCTGCTTATATGATTATACTTATACTGCTTGTATGTAGCATCACATAAATGTGTGTCTCTCTCATTCACACACTCAGTTACACATCAAACTCTGTGTAAGTTCAGTCCAAATAGCTTAATGCTGTTTAAAAATGTTGGCTAAACATTTAGAATTGTAATTTTACAACTCTAATATTAACAATAACACTTGTAATAACGCATAATAACAGCAACAAACAGCAGTAATGACAAAACGTACAGCAGGAGGAACAGCAACTGAAAAAATACAAACAATAAGAGAAAGTCAGCAAACAGCATATCATATTGAGTAAGCTAGTTACCAACAAATGGGTTAACTGTCTTTCACAACAAGAAATGCGATATTTATAAAAGTAGAGCTAGTGTAAGAAGGTAACATTATACTATAAGTGGTGCATAGATTTTAAATGAATTTGTAAGGAAACCCAATAATGTGAGTCTTGATGTTTAGGATACAAATAATATAACTGCCATGAGCTACTGTAATCAAGCTGATTATGCTGACTAGTTTAAGCATTTTAAATTGTGTTAGATGTCCTTAATTTTGTTTTACTCACAGTAAAACATTTCTTTCTCCCCGTGCTTGGTGGGTTTCCTCCGGGTACTCCGGTTTCCTCCCACAGTCCAAAGACATGTAGGTTAGGCTGATTGGCGTTCCCAAATTGTCTGTAGTGTGTGAATGAGTGAAATTGTATGTGTGTGTCTGTGCCCTGCGATGGATTGGCACCCTGTCCAGGGTGTACCCTGCCATGTGCCCCAAGTCTCCTGGGATAGGCTCCAGGCCCCCCGTGACCCTGAATACAGGATTAAGCGGTATAGATGATGAGTGAGTGAGTGATTAAATAAAAGAAATTTAAATTTCTTGACTTAAATAAGGTGAAATAAACACTGTTGTATAAGATGAGGGAAGCGTTAATACTGGAAGTTTTAACACACTCCCTACAAATATGAGGCACCCTTCCACTGATTAGTTTATCAAACAAATAGAGTCAGTAGCATTCTCCGCGATGCAACACATTTAATATTATACTTGATTTCTCTTATGTGTGTTTTTCTCTCTGTTTAGAGAGCTCCATCCCTGCTGAAGTGGTAGCTGCAGTGGATGTGAACACGACAGCCAGTGAAATCTATAAGCACAACTTTCCAGATACTCTCCTCCTACCCAAGACCATTGAAGTGAGCATCAGCTTTATCAGTTAATGTTGATGTAAAGATTGCATTAAATTTCAGAATAAGTAAATACTAAAGGGACAGCAGACATACAGGGTAGAGTGGAATGAATCACATTTTAGACAAAGCATTACTGACTGTTTTAGAAAGAAGACTATAGATTCATTTTATCTAATTGAAGTGGTCATTATTTGCACTTCACTGAAGCAAAACATAAAGCGCTTTTTCATCGATTATACAAAAACTGCTATAAATAAAGTTATTTATCCATCATCAAATAATAAATAGCCATGAGATAAATGCTTTTAGCAAGGCGGTGCTGTGATCCCATGTCACCTCTAGGGGCAGGCTTCCTTTGACATAAATTGATATGATTTTATTTGGGTAAAATTTTCACTCCAAGCTATGTGTATGGTATGTGATATGTCTTAAACAGAATGAGACAATGAAGTCATAAACTGATTAACTCAAGCCTAAATAGGTTTATTTGTTAAGGCCATGTTTCATTAAAATCAACAATGTATACATAAAAAACAATGTATAATAAAGTAAGATCATTGTAGCATTTTGTGTTTTTTGCTTTTATTTTGGAAAATTATGCAATATAAGAGTTTTTTAACCACATTTTCTTTTATTCAGAACTAGTCACGCTTTGTCTCATGACAAGCAGCTATGCCAATACATTGGGTGAAAGAGTAACTTATCATGTTGAGTGTTGGGTAAAGGTTGTGTGCATCGTCAGCATTAGTAATGATGCACCAGCTGCTGGGCTCACAGACATTAGTGTGATTTTTTCTTTTAAACATGAAACTTGATTAAATAATAAGTAATAATTCCAGATTCAAACTTGGATTTTGAGTAACAAGATGTTTCGTAAACCTACAGGTGTCATGAGGATATAATTTGTGTGTTCATACTGTGCAAAGCTTTACCCTCTTTTCTGATGGATTTCAACCATATTGTTTGTCACACCACAAAGTCATATGCAGTATTGTTGGAAGTTGTACATTTTTATAGTGTTTATAAAGGATGCAGTGAATTATGATTCATTTGAGCTTTTGTTTGATTTCATCCAGGGAATGACACTCAGCGATTTCAATAAGCTGGACTTTGATATGATTTTGATGAGCCCTCCATGTCAGCCTTTTACTAGGTAATCGAAACCTTGTCCATTTTTTCACTCACACTGTTGTTAATAGAGATAATAAAGAGTGATGTGCTTTTCTACCAATACAGGATTGGGTTACAGGGTGATGTAAATGACCCCAGAACAAAAAGCTTTCTCTACATCTTGGACATTCTGCCAAGGTCAGAGCAATCTGTGCTTTCTGCATACTTGCTTTTTATAAGATAGTGTGTATTCTTGGCGCCTTCATAGGAAATTAATCCAAAAAGTGGCTAGTAGCAAGACTTCAAATTAGTTATTACAGTAGTGGCATTGCACTGGCACTACACTGCCAGATACTATTTATTTATGTGTAATAAAACCTTTCAAGCAGATCTGTATGCCTCATTCATAATATTGCTATTTATTCTTGATAGATATTAACAAGAATAAATAGCAATATGCTGCCACTAGATCTCCTAATGCTGTTTTGCAAAACAAATATTCTCTGTGTTCTCTGTTCGTAGGTTGAACAAGATACCCCGCTTCATTCTGCTGGAGAATGTGAAAGGGTTTGAGACATCCTCTGCAAGGTAACCTGGGATCCTGGGCAAGATTTCTACATGGGAGATTGCTGTCAGTACATGCCTTTCAGTCAGTACTGTGGACTGTGGATTTGTTCTCACCATGTCATGTCACCTGCACTGCTGTGTCTTATTGAAGTATTTAGTGGAAAATTAGTACAGAGGAACCAAGTGCAGACACAAAAACATTAAGAGAGTTTGAGTCAGAAGATTGAACAGAATTTAGTTGTGTTAGATTTAAACTAAATTCAAACTGTGTGGATTTGCAATATAACCTGGTTTTGTTTTATTATTATTATTATTTTTCAGAAATACCTTGGTAAAGACTTTGCAGGACTGTAGATACACCTTTCAGGAATTTATGATATCACCCACTTGTGTAAGCATTTCCATTCATTCTGTATTTTATAACAATTAATCTTTTACCCTAAATGCAGAATTATAAATAAATAAACTCCAGTAACCAGTTGTAAAAGTATTTTTATGTTGTTATGCTTAATGATACACTCATGTTTAAACAAGCCTTTGTTCCAATAAGCCCAAGACTTCTCCTTTAATTATTTCAGAGAATTCTTGTTAAAAACGAACACATTGAAGAACTATCTGTAGCACAAATAATAGGCTATGAATAATTTGCTGAATTTATTTTAATTTGAAATTCCACAATAATGTAATGCTTATTTACATTTACTTTTTTTAACATAGCTAGGAATACCAAACTCAAGGCTCCGATTTTTTCTTATTGCGAAAGCTTCCTCAGATTCATTCTCCTTTCAGAAAACAACAGAGGTACACACATCTTGTCAACCTCAATATGGCATATAATTTCCTTGCCAAGAAGCTGACCAGTTTGGACTAACTATATTAAACTGTAATCCCTAACCCCTGCAGATTATAGAGGGCTTTCCAAAGTCAGAATCTAACGATGTCACCAACGGTCCCATGATCCCTGATAGCCATTGTAGTAAAGTTACTGCTGACAACAGAGAAGATGGGACTGTAATCTATAAGATGGAGACGGCTCAGGAGCTGGAGAGGAAACGGAGTCAAGACAACGAACAGGCAGTGAGGAGACTACGGGATTTCCTGGAGCAGGAAGAACAAGGAACAGACATGGACAGTTATTTGCTCCCTCCAAAGATCCTGCTTAGATATGCCATGCTCATGGACATAGTAAATCCAAACAGTAGGAGATCGGTCTGCTTCACTAAAGGGCAAGGATTTACTCATTAAAATGACATATTATGTCAATAAATAATTTCCAGCTTGTGTTTGACCACGCACAGGTTTTAATGGTATTTTGTTTGTTTATTTGTTTCTCTTTAGATATGGGCATTACGTTGAGGGAACTGGATCCGTTTTGCAGGCGTGTACAGATGTGGACCTGGAGAGCATCTTTAAGTCACTGGACATGCTATCAGAGGAGGAGAAGCTGAAGCAGCTGTCCCAGCTGAAGCTCAGATATTTCACACCCAGAGAAATTGCCAACCTTATGGGTTTCCCACCACATTTCAGTAAGTCAGGCTTATGGTCGGGCAAATTAGTGCAAAGTTAAGCTTGAACGATGAGACTAAGATTATAAACATCTTAGTTTATAATCGTATTTATAATATATATTTTCTAAGAGTGAGAGTGATTTCTAAGTAAGACTGAAAAGTGTATAAATGGGTTCTTAATATCTGTGGACTTCACAGAACTGTGAACTGGAATTGCCCCTTAAGGTTCACCACTGTTTTGTTAATATAATATAATTTTATAATGTTGCCCCAATATTTCTTTAATGCACACTTGAACTATAATGGGCTTTAGGGCAAGGAAATCAGGACATTGAAGTAAAGAGTGACACAGGGAGTTATAAAATATGTCTCTATAAAATAGAGTCTCTGCTGACCCAAGGCACTGACAGCAGGTGCATAACTAAGCTGTGATGTTTTTTTCTCTCTTCTATTTCAGGCTTTCCATCAAATATCTCCTCTAAGCAGCAGTACCGGGTTCTGGGAAACAGTCTAAATGTTCATGTAGTGGCTAAGCTCATCAGTCTCATGGTGTCATGACTGACGTATAGAATTTGCTGTAATGTTCATAGCCTGTTTCAAGCCTCACTGGGATTCCCAGAAGTTTCAAAGATGTCTAACTTTTGTATTACATGGATTAAGTTTGTAAATTATTAAATAAAGTATTTGTATATGTATGGATATGTTGTGTTTCTCTGTTGCTTTATAAAATATTGGACTTTTCTAATGACCTCTGCTTAATTAATGCTCAGGAAAACTGTAACTTAAGAAACGAATACTTTAGTTTTTCATTGTAGAGCATGAGGTGTGTGTGCGTGTGTGCGTGTGTGTGTGTGTGTGTGAGATAGGGAATAAGGGGAGGGTCCAAACTTGCATAAGTACAGGAATTTCAGCACCTTAGCTGTGGTTACTGATCTCTAAAAATCACATGATGATGCTTGGTAATGATGCAGTAAAGTGAATTAGCTGCAATGCTATAAGGGCCCAACCTGTCTTTCTACCTCAGATGGTTTTGTCCAGTTTATTGGAGAGCGTGATGGTGTCTTAGGACCGGTTTGGGGCAAAGTGCACTTTTTTGTGTTTGACCCATTAGGTTGCTTTTTAGTTTTACCTGCAGTTTGGCATCTGGAGAGCGTCCTGAGACATAGTGTCTCAGCATGGCTTGGACACTTCAGCTGTCCTGGCCCTTAATTGCCCTCCTCTTCCTCAGTGGACTGCAGTGTGAAAAGGGTAAACATACCCACATTCGGAGCAAGAGAGACATAAGCAATGACCAGTAAGTAGAAAGGGTTTTCATTTATTACCCGGTCTTGTAGTTGCACATTGATCTGTGGTAGATTGATGAGTGTGTAATGTGTATTTGTGTAACTGTAACAAAGAATGGGAAATCTTTATGAAGACTTTATTGAAAAGTATCAATTATTTTCCCACAGTTTCTATGAGTACTGTATATTTTTAAGTTAGTAAATCTTACAGTCCTATTGCAAATTTGTTACTGCCAGTAAAGAGATTTTCAGTGAGGTAGTTTTGTAAAAGTGGAACCTTTTGAAGCTAACTGGGGATGTACAAAAGTGGGGAAAAAAAGTTAAAAAATGCCTTCACTTGAATCTGAACTTGGTGCCTTGTGCTCAAGACTTATATAGTTTTTGAACCTGCAGGCCTCGTATGATCTCAAAGGAGGGTCACCTTACTTTTATACCGGGAAACAATAAAGACATCAAGTTTGAGACCTCAGGTACAGGTCGGGTGAAAGTGGGTAATGAGGACCTCTCTGAGAAATTAATACAGGTAAGATCATAAAAAGCCTCAGATCATATTCTGAGGCACAAATATACTGTAGTGACCTTGTGAATATATGGCTGAAATAAAATATATTTACATACATTTTTTACAATTAACATTTAGATAAAAACCAATACAGATGAGATAGAGAAAATAAAGAACAGTGGCCCATCTCCAGAGATCCAGGAGGAGCTGAATCAGCTGAAAACCAAAGTGGATGGACTTGACTCCAGAGTCCAAACAGTAGAGCAGGTACATTTAAATATGATGTGGTTTTCTTCATGTTATATAGTTCATGCATAAAGTATTACATACTGTGTATGTGTGTGTTTATGATATTATGTTTATATATACTGTATATACTGTATATACAAAAATTTATTCTCTATTGTTTCAGATTGTCCAGAAGAAAACATGTAACAGCAACCCATGTCAGAACTCTGGGACTTGCCTAAATCTTTTGGACTCCTTTCATTGTCTCTGCCCTCAGAACTGGCAGGTAAGAGGGCTCTAAATGGCGTCCATACAATACACACTCATATTCTTTAGAGTATCAGCACTGTTCTGTTCCTGACCCTTTTGTATCATGTCATATCAGGGACCCACCTGTGCTGTGGATGTGAACGAGTGTCAGATCTATGCTGGAACCACTCAGGGCTGCCAGAATGGAGCCACATGTCTTAACACTCCTGGATCTTACACGTAATGTGATTCCTGATTCCTCTACTGAATAACCTTTATCATGAGGTTTTGATCTTACTGCTTTTGACTTCTATTCTAGTTGCAATTGTCTGCCCGAGTGGTATGGACCCCACTGCACCTCTCATTATGACGACTGTGCAGGGGGCAGTCAAGACTTGTGTGTTCATGGGATATGCATTGATTCTGATAGAGTCACACCTAACGAGGTAAGCTTGCACTGCGGCTCTAGAATTTGATAAATTAAGATTTGTGATTTTTTTTGGCTAATGCACATCAACTTTTTTTTCTGAAGTAATAAACTTCAGATGGGTTCATTGTTAAAGGAGAAATCTAACCTGTAAGATCATTATAAAATGCGGTGTTTAAGTCAAACCAGGATTAGTTACTAGTTATGAGAGTAAATATTATAAATACTTTTATTTCTCTATATAATTTCTTGCTATGCCAATACACTTATCCCAGCATTTCACTAGTGCTTAGAAACCATGAAGGTAGAAAGTTTTTTTCTTTCTCAATGCGATGATCAGACTGCCTGCTTTATGTCTGTAATCCTGGCCTTCCAGGAACTTTTTAGGATCAAGCGTTCCACTCTCTGAATGTCTTTGCCCAACATCACCATTAACAGACTTTTGGCCCTCCTTACAATGTTCCACTCAGATGTTTTACTGTGGCTATGAGTCCCATCACTTTTCTGTCCTTGAAGTCTTTTGTTAGTGCCAGTTTATTTTATGCCTTCATTCACGAGAAATTTGAGTTGAACACCTGTCATATTAAAATATTTATTTTGTGATACATGATCACAGAGCAGGTATGATAGTATTAAATAGCAGAAAAAACTTCAACAATCTCAAACATAAGTGATAACAGTCAGGTTTTGTTATTAGCGCCTTCTGACTTAACATTTTCCACTTATATTCAATTTCATATTAGATGAGAACTTCAATGTAGAATAAGGAAAGACAAAAATAGACCAAAGAAATAAAATGCTGTTGGATTGGTTTTTTGGATAGATTTGAAGTGATAACTGATTCCCACTGATACTACTAGCTTTTTGCTGCTGAGTAGTGGGTAATAGTGGGTAATATAATGGCACTGTGGGTAATGTAGGAATCAAAATCATTTTAAAAAAATTCCTTTAAGGGCATAGGAAGTTTGTAGCAATGATGGTCAAGAACCAATTTAATAGGCCACTTAAGAACCTTTTTTCCTTTGTTTCCTTAAGCACAGTATAGCACTTAAGACATAGCAGTAGTATAGCAGTTTTTTCAAGTGGTCTACTGTACATGTTACCTTCTGTGTTTTGTTTCTCTTCCAACAGCCCAAATATAAGTGCATCTGTGATGCCGGGTGGATGTCTCCTCCTGGCATCTCTGCATGCACAGCAGATGTGGATGAGTGTAGCCTCCCCAATAAGCCCTGTTCTACTAATCCCCCTGTACAGTGTTACAACACTCAAGGGTCCTACTTCTGTGGTGCTTGTCCAGCAGGTGAAACATGAGATGGGTTTAAAAAAATGTCTGAGTTTCAGTGCTAATCTAGGATTCATTTTGTCCAAATAAATAAATTAAATTCTAAACTAGTAATCCCTGATTACCAATACTACTCTAGTGTATATATTTCCTAGTCTAGTACAGAATTCAAAGCTATCTGTTTACAAACGCTAAGTTAACCCATAGTGCATAGAGAAAGGAGGGCATAGAAACACTCTTATGAGTAATAATAGTCCTGTTGCATGAATTGATTTGGGTATCATTCTGGTCTTACCCATCCAGGTTGGCAGGGCAATGGCTACAGCTGTCAGGATGTGAATGAGTGTGAAACAAACAATGGAGGATGTTCTACCTCCCCAATGGTGCCCTGTCTCAACACCATGGGCTCTTTCCACTGTGGACAGTGTCCTCCAGGTATCCAGTTCACCATCCATGATTTTACATTGTGTTTTCTTATTTCGTCCTATTTCTCCTCAAATCAAATATTCAGTATGTTGATTTACACAGTCTTGCTGTATCAACTGAAATGATATACACGATTAAAAATATGCAGCTTATGTTAGTATTGCCTCAGAGAAAATTGGCAATTCCTATATATTCAGTTTAGTAAGTGGAGAGCGTTGAGATTTGGGGGGTATGCAGGATATCAAAACAAACTTAACCAAGGATGTATGCAGGATTTTCAAATAAAGCTTAAGCCAATTTACATTATACACTGAGTGCATCGAAATAATGTCATGGTCTTATTTTTTCATTGTGTAGGTTATGAAGGAGATGGAAAGACTTGCACGCAGTCCAACATATGCTCAACTAATAATGGAGGGTGCTATCCATTAGCCACTTGTACCTCTGTTCCAGGTGTCACTCACTCACATGCACGCACACTCTCTTACAATTTTATTTTATTTTTTACAGTAGGCACTCTGCACAGTAGCACATGACCAGTGACACTAAAGAGAACATAAAGCCATTAGGATTTACAATTTAAGTGCACCATTGCCGTGTGTCATTTTATAACAAAACAGGTCATTGTGCACAAATTATCACAATGCATCTGCCTTTTGATATACCGTTCTTTAATTATTATATCTTGTAATGCTTAATAGAGAGAGAAAAATAATAATAATGGACAGAACGTACAGATGTTTTGCCTATACAGAAAGTTTAGCATTTATAACAACAAGTTTAAAGTTCTGATTCGGGGCTGTAATATCCTTCAGGCAGCAATTTCCCTACATGCACCTGTCCCCCTGGCTATGTGGGGAATGGCTATGGTCCTGCTGGTTGTACTCAGATCACTGACACCTGTGGCACCAGTAACCCATGCGTCAACGGCCAGTGTGAGGTAACTGGCGAAAAATGTTAAGATATATGGTTTAAATAAATAAATATATTTGTGTATATATGTATGTACACAAAGTAGTGTTCTATTTTATATATATATATACTCTGTATTTCTTAATATACGTTCATCATAGGATGTAATATTTTATTCTTTATTTTTGCCCTTTGCTAAACTTATCCATATTGTAAGTATGACAAAAAACATCAGTTTCATCTATATTTCCTAGAACATAGCCACTGGATATGTCTGCCACTGTGACCCAGGCTGGACAGGCCGGAATTGTGACCAGAATATTAATGAGTGTGCAAGTAACCCCTGCCAGAACGGAGGCACTTGCACTGATGGCATTAACGGCTACATTTGTACCTGCACAACACAGTGGACAGGCCCGCAGTGTCAGACTCCACAACAGGGTGTGTGCTTCGGTGGTGTATCTGCACTTACTTAGACGATAATTTTGTTGATAGACTTTGACCTGAGTTGTTGCTTTTAGAGTGTGGAGGAGTCCTGGAGAGTTCATCTGGTACATTTAGTTATCCCAACACTCCTGGACATGACGAATATGACCATATGGTCAGTTGTGCCTGGGTGGTCAGAACTGATGCGGACAAGGTCAGTGATAACCTCAGTAAAACTACGTCCAACATCGCGTTTTAACATTGAGATGTTATTAATCTGTTATAAAAGTAATAATACTAAAACTTCATTTGTTATTTCTCTCCTAGATTCTGCGGATCACATTCCCCTTTTTTGACCTTGAGCAGAGCACTATGTGCAGCTATGACTTCCTGCAGATCCATGATGGAGAGAGTGCCTCTGCCTACATGCTTGGCAAATACTGTGGCACTAATGCCCCAGCTGAGCTCTTCAGTTCCCATAATTCTTTGTACTTCTGGTTTCGCTCTGATCACATAATCAGTAAAGGTGGCTTCACCGTGGCCTGGGAATCCCAAACACCAGGTATTGTCTAATGTGTTCAGCTCTATATTATAATGAGCCAGCTTTATAACCAGTCATATTTACTGTACTGTATGTCTTATTAAAAAAGATAATTATTTATCTGAATCTATAAAATTGCCTCCTAAAGCAACTTCATCACAACACAACTTTTGAGCTCTTTTTAAAGAATTATTTTCAGTTAGACTTTTCTTTAGACTTTCATAGATAAGGTGAATGTTTAGGAATTTGTGTATGTTATATTATATCTCTATGTATGTTTTTTATGTAGATGTCCTATAGCCTTATGAATCCTGTCTTTAACTGAAATCTTAATTCATTTTATATTGTATATTTCTTCAGAGTATATTGCATGCCATATAAACAAAAGCTGTTTGTTTGTTTGTTTGTTTGTTTGTTTGTTCATTTATTTCTTCATGCATTCATTTTGTCCCCAGTATGTGGTGGTCATCTGACTAATCCGTATGGTGACATTAAATCACCTGGCTATCCAGGCAACTACCCACCAAACCGTGACTGCTATTGGACAATAGATGTGGATCCTGGACTACTTATTACTTTTGCTTTCGGAACCCTTAGTCTTGAGCACCACCCTGACTGCAACTTTGATTATCTTGACGTAGGTTGACAATTGACCATAGCTTTAATGCCTTTTTATTGTTTATCTTTTAAAGCGTAAATTGCTTTCATTCATGCTAATTCTGGAGTCTTTGTGCTCTAGATCAGAGATGGCCTGCTCCCTGAGGACCCGCTTCTAAACCGATACTGTAGCAGTGGTTCTCCACCACCACTACAGACCACAGGCCCTGCTGCTTGGATCCACTTTCACTCCGATTTTGTTATCACCGACCAGGGCTTCCATATCACATACACCACCTCTCAATGTGAGCACAGGCTGTAATTTTTGTGCCAAATGACAAGACAAAGATGATGGGATTGTAAACAATACGACAGCACATCTCTTTTACTTCTTTTATGATATGTTATCAAATATCCACGTGCAATGTGTTGTGTTAGTTATCTGACAACTCCGTTCTTAGTATTTAAATGCTTAAATAGTGTCGAATTATGCTTAAACAAATATGGGTAAAGCTGTAAATCGTGCATTTAATGCCCATGCCATGGCCTCATAAAGCGGTTATAACATGTTTATGACTAGTAAATGATAAAGGATATCCAGAAGAGATTTCAAAGTTCATGAAATCTTTTTTGCAAGAATATTTTGCTTACATTTGTGCGTTTACTCTACTCTACTGCGTTTAATCTTACTCTACATTGCAGTAACTTTTATAATTATTATACAAGAACACATTGTCTTTGTGTGTCGTAGCTGATCCGGGATGTGGAGGCACATACACAGAAAGTCAAGGCATTATCATCTCCCCCAACTGGCCTAATAACTACGCACATAATAAACAGTGTATTTATCTGATCCGACTACCTCGAAGTGAGCAGGTCGTCCTCAACTTCACGCATATGGAACTGGAACTTCACAGTGGCTGTGAATTTGATTATGTTGAGGTATTTTGTGTTTTGCTGTATTCATGTGAGAGAGTAGAGAAAGTGATAAAGACCGAATGTGTGCGGGTTTTGAGAGTTATAACAATTGCTAGTAATCAATAATGGTGATTTTACAGAAATGGTTTTCTTGTCTTAGGTGCGTGATGGTCCAGGGGAAACGGCTCCACTTTTTGGAAAGTACTGTGGTACCACACTTCCCGCACCCATCTTGTCCTCTGCTAATGCCCTTTGGATTCGCTTCAAATCTGACAGCTCTGTCAGTCATGCTGGCTTCAGGGCTGTATATGAAATCAGTAAGCCTTGCTTTTCTTTTTTTTTTAAACCACTGAGACTGGGAAGGCAAGCATGACTAGTTTTAATGCATGTCATCAAAGCGGCGTATGCAAAAACTGAGAGTTGTATTAACTGTTTTATATGTACCAAACTATCCTCACATCCTACAAGCACCATGTAAATAAATGATATTTTGATTTGAAGAGAAAGACATTTGTCTCTTTCAGACTGTGGAGGAACTCTCTCAGGCTCAGGCCAGATTCGCACACCCCTTCACCCTGAGCCCTACCCTCACAACAAGATGTGTGAGTGGGTCATCAATCAGCCCACAGGCTACGTTGTGACACTCACCTTCCTCACCTTCGATGTTGAGGGCAGTGCAGGATGCTTTTTTGACTATGTGGAGGTACATAACGCTTCCCTTATATACTGTCGTTTTACAAACAAAAAAGATATATTACTTGTCGACTTCATAGCATACATAGAAAAATGCATTATAATTAACATCAACCGGTCTCCTTTCTTAGGTAAGAGATGGTGCTACGTCCAGCTCTCCCTTGATTGGCCGATATTGTGGAAATCAGGTTCCCAGTATGTTGCAGTCTTCACAGAAACACATGTATATATCATTCAGTACTGATGCGTCTGTCAGCAACCATGGCTTCACTGCAGAGTATGGATCTGTTGTGGAAGGTAATGTATCGTAGAGGCATTGCACTATATAAATCGATCTTTTCTGTAAAATAGTTTATGTTTTATATACAGAAAATCTCAGTGATTCTAATGTATTTATTTGATTTGATAACCAGGCTGTGGAGACACTCTCACAGCTCCTACAGGTAGCTTTACTAGTCCTGGTCATCCGACCAACTACCCTCATGGTGCCAACTGCACCTGGCATATTGCTGTAGCACCAGGAAACATCATACGGCTGTCTTTTACTTCCTTCAATCTGGAGTACCATACAGATTGTTTTTTTGACTATGTGGAGATATATGATAATGGTACAGTTGAGACAGGGCATCTTCTGGGCAGGTAAGAGCATTAGCAGGTCAACAGATGAAAAACAAAGTTTTATAAATATTTTACAGTATGTATTAACACCTTGAACACCCGTTTCTTTTTTTTTTTTTTTTTTTTCAGGTACTGTGGAAGATCAATTCCTCCCTCACTGACCAGCACGGACAATCTCATGACTGTCCTGTTTGTCACAGACTCCAGCATGGCAACTGAGGGATTTGCTGCCAATTATGTCTCAATCAATGCCAGCACAGGTAGAATATAGAAATCATTAGATGGATAATGCACTCTAATGTGTTTAAATATTACTACATACAATAAAACATGAAAATGTTTTTTTCCATCTTTGTCCCTAGACTGCAGTGCAGTTTTCACAACTCCAACTGGAGTGTTCACGTCACCCAACTATCCTAACAACTACCCCAACAGCCGGGAGTGCATCTACAAAATCATAGTCGAAGTCAACAGTCAGATCATGTTGAACTTTACAGATTTTGCTTTGGAAGGTGGCAGCACCTGCACTCTTGACTATGTTGAAATCAGGTAAGGAAGCTTTTCCGATTTTTCTGTATGTTTTTTGTACTTTTATCACTTTATGCTCTTTTGACATATCCTTTTCTTTCTGGCAGAGATGGAGGCTATGAAACATCACCTCTAATTGGTCGATACTGCTCAACCCAGGCTCCGCCTTTAGTGCTGTCACACAGTAACAGACTGTGGATCAAATTCCGCTCAGACTCATCAATCACTTATAAAGGCTTCTCGGCACACTGGGATGGCACACAGACTGGTATATGCTACTGCTTTTTGACATTTCTTTCATGTTTCCTCAACCAGTATTTGTGAATTCTAGGCTAGCAGCTCTTCATTTTATTGACAACAGTTGAAATCACATCCCACTAATGTTGTTTTTGAAAGTGAAAAATTTGGTGGGAAAAAGCCCTATAGCTCCCATAAATAATCAGAATATTAGTGTGCTAATGTGTTGGAAGCTGGAACAAACCAACAATGTTTGGAATTTCATTATATTACGTTAGATACTGTATATTGCATACATGGATATTGTATGTTCCAACATATTTTATTTTTGCAATTCCTTCCATTTTCTTGCTAATTCTTCCATTAATGCACTAGGTTGTGGAGGAACTCTGACCACCACTGCTGGTAGTTTCACATCCCCTAACTATCCCCTGCCCTACCACCCCAATTCTGAATGCTACTGGCACATTAAAATCAATGCAGGAAGCAAGATCCAGCTTAGCTTTGGGGACTTTCATCTGGAATCCAGCTCTGGCTGTTCTTATGATTATCTGGCGGTGAGAACAGTCATTCAATCCAGTTTAACCCTTTAAGAACCTGCTGTATGCCTTACTTACAGTAAGTAAATTATGATTTGCATATGTTTGTGTATAAACAGGTATATGATGGAAACAGCACAAATGCTCTAGAGTTGGCCAGATTATGTGGGAACCAGCTTCCTGCCCCCATTAACTCCACTAAAGAGCATCTGTATGTCAAACTACGCACAGACAACATCATCCATGCAGGGGGCTTTATAGCCTCTTATATTTCTTGTACGTAAATAAACACACTTGGTACATTTTTGTAAAGTGTTAATTTTTTTTTCATGATTTCATGCCATAAATTAGTGTGGTTATTGTAAGTTGTTCTGCATTTCTTGCTTATTGTCATATTTCAATGTAATGCACGAAGGGCCAGGTTGGTTTCAAAATGTAGTTATGGGTATCTGGGAGGAAAGTGCACTTTGCACTGAGAAATGGATTAAATAATGAATAATCAAGTATTATGTGGGAAATAAATCAAATGTAATAACCCTCAGTACTATGCACTATGTGGCCAAATGTTTGTGAATGCATGACCTTTTTAAGCTGTGGCGATAAAGTTGGAAGGACAACTGTACAGATGCTGCTTGTAAGCTGTAGCTTTTTCTTTTTCTTCCACTGGACCTAAGAGGCCCAAGTTGACAGTGTCCCTGTGGACAATGATGCATGGTTTGCCAGGGTTGGAGGGGAAGGACTTGAGTGGCCTGCGTAAAGCCCTGACTTTGACACTGAACACCTCGGGGTTCCTTGTCTGACATCAATGATCTCATCTTAACCACCACACAAACCATTTTAAATAACCAAATCTGGGATGTTTAAGGAGTCCACAAACATTTGGCTTTGTAGTGTGTATCATATCAATATATTCCTATATATATATATATTCTGTGTATATATATATATATATATATATATATATATATATATATATATATATATATATATATATTCCTAGTACAATAATATTTGAAAGTCAAACATCATATGTTAATGTTGTTAAAGTGACCTGTCTTGTCCTCCACAGACTGTCAGGGCATTGTAATTGCCAACCAAACAAACGGAGCTATCGAGAGTGCGAACTTTCCCAACGATTACCCACTTAATGCTCAATGCAGCTGGACCATCCAAGTGACCATGGGCAACACCATTAACTATACCTTCACTGCCTTTAACCTTGAGGGTTACTCTCCCAGCTGTATTTTTGACTATGTAGCGGTAAGTTGCCAGTGGTTAACGTCATATTTTTTTCCCCTGACATTTAGAATGAGTATTACATACTATTTGCTTAGTTACAAAAGTAAGCCTACTGTAGATTGTAATATTGAAGGGGTTATAGTACCTCTAAATGATTAATAGAAATCTGCTACAGTTTAATCTCTGAAAGCAGTCACTGATTTATACTTACTCACTCACTGGCTGAAGTTTGGAAATCTCAGTTAGTGAGTGTTTTTTTTTTTTAAACTTTGTTCCTTCATCACCATGGCGAACCAAACAGCCATGACATCATGGGGCCCACGGGGAGAGACGAGGGGAATTTTCTATTGTAAGCTCATTGTAAGTTGCATTCCTCGGGCAGTCTTCATCAACGCTGACCTTCTGTTTTTACAGTACTAATACCCCAGGAACATGTCAGAGAATTAAAAAAAAAGCACTGGAATGTAACATGTGTCTGTGTTGTTGCATTTTGTTCATATGTTCTGTGCTCAGTGCTCAAATATCATTTAAAAGTGAGGATAAGGAAATAAAGTATTATTTTTTACCATGATTTCACACTCAACAATATGCTTTACCTAATTAGGGGTGACATATTTTTTTTTACAGTGTCAGATGAAAAGAATCTCTTTCTGTGTTTGCCTAGCTTTATGATGGTCCAAATGCACAAGCTCCTCTGATTGGAAGATTCTGTGAGAATGTACCTCCTCCAGCAAACACCACCTCTGGGAGCAGCCTGCACATTGTGTTCCACTCTGATTTCGTTGTTTCTGCATCAGGTTTCCAGATGCTCTGGTACCAAAATGGTAGGAATATAAATATAGGAACATGAACTTAGGCAAATTAACTGCAAAATAGTCCAAAGAAAATCCTCAGTTGACGATTCTCACTGTGTTTCAGAATGAGCCTTAGGGCATTGATGGATGTGTGAGAAATGTATCCCCTTGGGGAATTTTAGTATAATTACACTAGAAGCATAGTGAAAACTGAGTAGTTCCTGGACTGTTTAGTATTTATCATCATAAAAAAAGGATTCAATAAGTAAGGCAGGATTACATTCTGTAGGGTTTACATATTTATGCATATATTTCACACATACAATTCCTTATTTCAGTCAACCTTTGAATGATTTCAGAAGTTTAAGGTTCTCTCCAGACACTGCGACTTTATGTATTAAAGGGCAATGTGTAAGCCTGTGTGGACAGAGATTGCCCGTAGTCATCTTTTCCAGAATGGAAGTGTGGAAAAATATACAACATACTTCCTAAAAGAGAAAAAGACATGCCAGTTTACACCAGATTCCACAATACTACTGCAACTCATCCATTGATTCACTGAATCCTGTCTGTCACTTGTTTTGCCAAATCTGCTCATTCAACCTTTTAGTAAAGTAATATTAATAGTATTAAAGACTAAAAGTCAGTCATTTTCAATGGCTATAGTTTGTGTTGGTTTGTATGGTGTTGTCACGGTGAGTGGCTGGCATTCCCGAACGTGACAAAATGAGTGGTGTGGTGCTAATACCCAGAGATAATGAGTCACTGGGATAATGGGTGTGGCTGCATTTATTTTTGCTGGAATGACAGACTGAAGGCCATAGCCCTCAGCCCACTGAATAAAGCAAGTAAAGTCCGCATCAGTAGTGAGAAAACCAAATCTAGTAGGATTTGTGTGTTATGGGTGAGCTGTCCTGGAATGATGTAATAAGTTGTAAAACAAGCACCATATTTATGAGGAAATTATTGAAGTAAATACAGCTTGGTGGCTTAGTGGTTAGCACTGTCGCCTTGCACCTCTATGGTTCGATTCCCGGCGATGTTCAATTCTCAATCCCTGTGCTTGGTGGGTTTCCTCCGGGTACTGTGGTTTCCTCCAATAGTCCAAAGATATGCAGATAAGGTTAACTGCCATACCCGATTTGCCCACAGCGTGTGAATGGGTGTGAGAGTGTGTATCTTGCCTCATGCCCTAAGTCTCCTCTTACTTGTTTAAGATCGAATACAGAACTAATACACTGGCAGTTTTGTGAAGCTGGATAGAATCAATAAACGAACTCATAAACGGAAATGATGGAAAGTGTTACTTTTTGTAGGCTAGGGCAGATTAGTGAACATTGATTAGGAGTTCTTATATATTATTCTTATATATTGTAGTTATAAAAGAGATTGATGACACTGAATAAAGTTTAGTTGGCACAGATTAGAATGCAGAGCTTCTTCTTAGACCATGCTGAACAGTTTGTTATTAGCACCTCATTGCTAAGCATATCAGTCCAATGAGAATATACTGGTGGCAACGATGAGAGAGAGATATTCCAGAGGACACATTATACACCTACAGCAATCAGAGGTGCCTCTATAAAGAATTTACAATTCCACAGTGCTTCAGAACATCTCCAACGTCTTTTCACACAAATTATCATCAAGACTTAAATATTCTTTTTTTCCAAAGTCATCTCAGCAGTATTTTCTCTGCACCACATGTTCTTAAACCTACAGTAGTCACGTCTTCTTTTTAAATTTCAGGTTCATTTCTTGAAAGAAGGAATTATTATTATTATTATTATTATTATTATTATTATTATTATTATTATTTATCTAAACATACCTATTCAGTACTGAGTATTATGTTCTATTCAGCTTAATACCATACTCATATTCAGCAATATTCAGTCATTCATTTTAAGAGGGCCAAGGATTTATTGTAGTTAAAGGATATGAAGTAATAGCAAATAAACCGGATTTAATGATGTTCAGTGATATGAAATCATTGTGAACACAACACTGGCATGGCAATCTTTCCTTTCATGAGAGCTTCTCCAAGAAGGTTATTTGTGTCATACTCAGACTTGTTATTGCCCCCTGCAGGTTGTGGTGGTGATCTCACAGGGCCAGCTGGCTCCTTCAATAGTCCTGGCTATCCTAACAGATATCCAGAGAACCGGGAGTGTGTGTGGTACATCCAGACCAGCCCTGACAGTAGCATCACTATTACCATTCACGAGTTTGATATAGAGTCTCATCCTGACTGTAACTACGACCTGCTAGAGGTAAAACATAGTTATATTCATCTCTGTCTTTCTGGAGTTGTGCTGCTTTCGTTGTAAGAGCCATTTTGCCATGCCTCTAACTAAACCAAACTGAAATAATGGGATGACTAGTGTCATGAACAGCATGTTCACACATTTAGTGCAAAATAAAGATCATGTTCTGCAGTTAAAGAAGGTCAAATTGAGGTTTATATGTAAGCCTTCAAGTAAAGCATCTGCTGTAACATCTCTGTGTGTGTGTGCGCACGCACGCTGTTGGCACACTCAGACTCAGTGGGCACTGTTATGTGTGCGTGTGTGCGTGCGTGCGTGTGTGTGTGTGTGTGTGTGAGTATCTCAGACCTTTGGAATGCTGACCTCCACAGCAGCACTGAATGGAGTTAGCAGTGTGGAAGAAAAGTGGAAATCAAAGATTAGGGCACAGGCTTTATTTGCAATTCTCTAACCAGCACACACTCATATATGCATGAATGCACACCTGCTTGCAAATTTTAGTAGTGCAGTGCAATTTCATGCTAGCTCTGCAACCTTTTCTCCTAGTACTTTGTCCTTGTAGCATTTTGTTCATGAACATAAATTTTATCGTCTATTTGTTTATCATTTTTTATTGGTCTTTTTCATCAGCTGATCAGTTTAATTATTGTTGCCATGTTTAAATTCATGTAAATTCATGCAGATACAAGGTTGAACTCAAAGGTGACTTAATCCAAAAATAACATCATTATTCATGTTTAGAATAATATTTTTATTTTTAAGATGGCTTCAATATTTGACATCTGATCAAGCACATCCTATTATTTTGCAACTTATTTTGTAAATCTTAAACTTTGTATGCAGCAGTCAATTTAAACTGAAACAGTGAAAAATCCTGTCATAAGCACTATTTTAATTCATTCTTTTAATTTGCTTTTTGGATTTGTCAAATTTCATAAAATAACAGCTCATGTAAAGAGAAATCATGACCAGCCTATCAAGTATTCATCCAAATGAATGAATAAGATTTCATAGAAATATATCATATTGACCTCAAAAGGCATTTCATAGTGTTTTGAATATATATACAGCTCAAAACACAATTTCTATATTAAATCCTCTTTATGCATATGTGCCTCAACTCTAAAATACTGCCCCAGACATCTTTGTAGACGTTTATAAAGCAGACAGTACGGGTGCATGTGTTTATATTGGCAGGTTTATGGCGGTCCTGACTTGACCTCCCCTAGACTAGCACAGCTCTGCACCACTCGTCCACCCAACAACCCGCTGCAGGTGTCCAGCACAGGCAACGCTGTCACTGTGCGTTTCAAAAGTGATGCATATGTCAGCGGCAGGGGCTTTAATGCTAGCTGGCAGGAGACTCAAGGAGGTAGGCAGTGAGCTTTACTATCATAACCTCTCTATGGTGACAATCTGATTCCAACTCGATCTAATACTTGTAATTATGTTATTTACATTATATGTTTAGGCTGTGGTGGAGCTGTCACAGCTCCTAAAGGAGAGATCCATTCTCCTCAGTATCCGAATAACTACCCCAACAATGTTGACTGCTCTTGGGTCATCACCGTGGACACAGGCCACCGGATTTTCTTCAACTTTACTGATATGGACATTGAGGGTCATGCTTCATGTGATTGGGATTATGTGGCTGTGAGTGACTTGTATTTGGTAGTTGAATAGCTTATTAGGTTATTAATTATATCTTAGAAATTATAGGAGGATATTGTTTTCATGTATAGTCTACACATTAAAAAGCCATTATGAAGTATAGACAGGCTTCACTCCTAATTAAGCCTGTGTTTATCTTTTATGGTCATGTTTAATAATTAAACCTATGGCTTAACAGTTAAATTTAGAATTTTCTTGACTAGATACATTAGGCATTTTATTTAAGACATGAGACTCACCCTGTTATTACTCCACACACTTTAGATTCATGATGGACCAGGAGAGCATTCTCCTCTGCTTGCAAAAGTATGTGGGTATTCCAACCCTGACCCAATCACCTCCACACAGAATGTCATCTTTGTTCGCTTTAGATCAGACAACAGCAACAACCACAGGGGCTTCAGAGCCGAGTTCACAGAAGGTTAGTTACACCACGGGTCCTCAATTGTACAGCAGTTGACTTTAGGTTGCTTTGCTGCCATATGGGATTAAATCATTTCTCTACAAAACTGTTATGGTACTACATTATTTTTTTACTTTACAGCTTGTGGGTCCACTATCATGGCTGATGATGTGGGAGGTGACATTGCGTCTCCTAACTACCCGTACCCATATCTCAACAATCAATACTGCAGCTGGATCATTGTGGCACAAGAGCCATGTGCGTGAGCATGTGTTCCTTTTTTATTATTTTTTAATAATTGATGGCTTTTATACATGAATATACATTAAATATTTTCATTTGTGCTTTTGTCATCCATATATATAGTCAATCATGTGACACTTTCCTTCATTGATTTTGAGCTGGAGATAGTGAACACAAACTGCTCCCATGACACTGTAGAGATTTTAGACGGTAACAATGTTGAGGCTCCGGTAATTGGTAAGCAATCCAACTTGCACAAATATCTGTTCTAAACCTTAACGAATTAATTTGGTATAGTATAGGAAACTCTGTTATGCTTTTTTTTTTTTTAGGTCGGTATTGTGGATCTGACCTTCCCCATCCAGTAACCTCATTCAGCAATGCACTAGTGGTGAACTTTGTCACTGATTCATCTGTGACCATGAAAGGCTTCAGGGCGACGTACATGGCATCAACCTCCGGTCAGCATGCAATAAGTCATCGGTTCAGGATATACATTCTTGCATTGTAATTTGTAAACAGATGTTTTTCTGCTGTGAAGAAACCATTCACTAACTTCATCTCTCCCATCTCAGGCTGTGGTGGTAACCTGCACATGGAGTCTGGAGCTTTCAACAGTCCCAACTATCCAGATGCCTACCCGCCCAGTATTGAGTGCGTATGGACTATCATTAGTTCCCCTGGTAACCGTGTCCAGCTTTCTTTCATGTAAGCATCTTCTTGCTATATAACGGATGAGACTCAATGGTAATTAAAGCACTGTCATGGCATGTGCTTCTTTATGTACATTTTGTCTTCTTTCTGTGTAAATTAGTCTGTTTGAGCTTCAGCAGAGTCAAGGCTGCAATAATGACTACCTGGAGATCCGTGAGGGGAACTCTACCGGCACTCTTGTTGGTCGATTCTGTGGAAACATGCTTCCTTCTAATTACACCTCACTCATCGGTCATGTGCTGTGGATAAAGTTTGTCTCAGACTCTTCTGTCAGTGGAGCTGGCTTCAGGGCTACATTCAGTCACTGTAATTTTATTCCCCTGCATTTAATAAATCTAATAATAAAGGTCATTTTTGGACCTTGGAAAATTAATAATTACGTAAATAAATAAATAATCATAGATTCCTGCCTCATTATTGATATCCATGTTTTCAGTGTATGGAAATGATGTCTCAGGTAGCTCTGGCCTGATTGCTTCACCACTGTATCCACGTACGTACCCAAACAATGCAGACTACCGCTGGACCATCACTGTCAGTGGAGACTCCTACATTGAGATCCGATTCCTGGATATCGATATAGAGGATCTAAGTGCCTGCTACTATGACCAGCTCAAGGTTTGTGCTCTTATTGAGATTTGGCTTAGGTTTTTAATGAATCTGATATTAAGGTTCTTCATCTGGGTGAGCACTATTACTGTATATATCTGTTGTTCACTGGATTAAATGGATGAAGGATGAAGAGGGATGATTTAAATGTGTAGTAAACTTCTCATTAGATATTTGATGGACCTAACGTCCATGCGTATCCCCTGGGAGTTTTCTGTGGTCTGATTCGGCCTCAACCTGTGAGAAGCTCTGGAAGCACCATGACTCTAGAGTTCAAATCAGACTTTGTGGTTGGAGGAAGAGGCTTTCTTGTGGAGTGGACAGCTGTTCAGAACACCGGACCTTTGCCCACTATAACACCAGGTGAGATGCAGAAGAATAGAGGAAAACTGAGAAATATATTCAGTCATATGGATATGAGAGGAATATGACCATTTTGCCCCGAAGTAAGGCTGCTGTGTTCGATTTGTTTTTTAGGCGCTTGTGGAGGGGTTCTTATGCCTGAGGACAAACCCAGGTTCCTCTTCTCTCCTGGCTGGCCTAATCAGTATGAGCCTAGCCTGGAATGCACATGGATAATCCGTTCACCAGACTCCACTGTTGAATTCAATATGCTGTTCATGGACATTGAGGATCATCCCATGTGTTTGTATGACAGTTTAGTCATCAGGGATGGTGAGGCTCTAATTTATGAATAGTTCACCTTTTTAAAAATTTGTCATTGGATCAAAATAAGAGATAAACAGACTTAAGTAGGCTTACTAGATGTTTTTTTTTTTCTACCCAGGTGACACAAATTTGTCACCCGAGCTGGCAAGGCTTTGTGGCCGTGAGTTGCCTGGTTCTATTCATTCCACTGGCGACACCATGTTCCTGCGTTTCACTTCTGATTCCATCATTAACAGGAATGGCTTCAATGCATCCTATTCTAAAGGCAAGCTCCAAAACCATGTTAAATCACTTTTCTTGAATGCCAAAGATACAGTACATGCCTTGCCTGTTGATTTGTAGTTGTGACATTTATGATGTGTGTCTGTTAGGATGTGGAGGCCTGCTCCACACAGACAGAGGAGTTCTCAGCTCCTCTCATTATCCTCAGAACTACAAACCTAACCTGGACTGTGGCTGGCATGTTATGGTGACTCCTGGGTATAGAGTGTCTGTTTCTTTTATGAGTCCATTCCAGGTGCAAGGTTTTGGTACAGCATGCAGTACTGGAGACTATCTGGAGGTAAGATGAATTTGGATCAATATTGCCATACACTTTTAAATAGGAATAGTTGGATCACTACAGCTGTATACTTTAAACAGGACAGTCAACTATGATTTATCTGTTTTAACAGTTAAATTTTTTAAGGATTCTTCCAGGCTGTCAATCCCAGTAAACTTTCTGGTGTTGGATATTATATTTTCTTTATTATTTCCATGATCTATTCTTACTGGGGATGAACGTGCATTTTTCAAGACGACGATGATGTAATCTTTTCTAGTTGAAGAATGGGCCGGATGATAACGCCCCATCTTTAGGTGGTCGTCTTTGTGGAGCCACACCCCCTGCTGTTACACAGACCACTGACAATCATCTTTATGTGCACTTTGTCTCAGACTCCTCGAATGAGGGTGTTGGCTTTAAACTGTTATTTGAAGCCCAAAGTACAGGTACTGCCAAGCCTAATTAGTTACCTGATTGATGCATGCATTATGTGCTCATGGTATTATTTGCTCACTTGACTAATTGCTTCTTGTGCAAAGTAGTATATAGTTGAATAAGGATTGATAATGACTGTTTGTTCAGCTTGTGGAGGAACCATTGAGTTACGTGATGGCGATCCACCGGGTTACATTACATCACCCAATTATCCATCAAACTACCCTGAGAACATTGATTGCGTCTGGATTATAATGGTTCCTAATGGGGAATCTGTGCAGTTGGATTTTGAGGATTTCTACATTGAGCCAAACACCGGGTATAGGATACATGTCTCATTGATCATTATTTACAGCTAAACCCCATTTGCATTCTTCTAGTAAACCATACCATTTTAATCAATTCACTCTCTTCTCTTATAGATGTTTCTATGACTATTTAGAAGTACGCGATGGTGTCACTTCAAATGCTGACCTCATTGACAAGCTCTGTGGCAATACAAAACCATCTACCCAACATTCTACAGCCTCCGCTATGTATCTCCGTTTCCGCACAGACCACAGTGTCACACACAAGGGCTTTAAGGCCAAGTACACTATAGGTAATTAAACATTAGCATACATTAATATGTAGGTGCATTATTGCATGTAGAGTCCATTCAGTTGATTGTTTGTATTTTCCACTGAACAGCTACATGTGGTGGTACATATGTTGGCCAGAGTGGTACCATTAAAAGTCCTGGATACCCAGATTCAAATTACCCAGACAATTCAAATTGTGAATGGTTTCTAGAAGGCCCCACTGGACACTACTTGACCCTTAGCTTCACGGCCTTCAACTTGCAAAGCTCTGCTGGCTGTACCAGTGATTATTTAGAAATACGCGAGTACAATGCTTCTGGTGAGTTAAACAGCACAAGTAATAGCATGCAGCAAAATGCAGCAAAATATACTATAGTAAATATTGAATAAGAAATATATTCTTTTCCAGGCCGGTTGCTAGGAAAGCACTGTGGAAACAGTGTGCCAGGACCCATGGACACAGGAGATAGCTTTGCATATGTGAAGTTTGTCAGTGATGGCAGTGGAAGTGCAGCAGGATTTAGTCTTTCATTTGCAGCCAGTGTAGAGGGTAGGTCAGCTATTATGAATAAAACACATCAATCTAGGAAATATTTGCATCCTGCTTATTGTTTCTGTGCTTGGCTCTTTATTCTTGTAGAATGCGGTGGCGATCTGAATGCACCTTTTGGGACCATCTCTTCACCAAACTACCCCAACTTGTACCCTCATAACCGGCTATGCCGCTGGAAGATCACTGTGCCTCCAGGTCGCAGAGTCACCCTCACTTTTAATGACCTACGGCTGGAGGACGAGAACAGCTGTGTATTTGACTATATTGAGGTGAGAGCATTTCATTTTCAGCTATTATAGAACACTGAGAAAAGTATTTCAAGGTCTGATTATAATGTTGATCTCACTATATGTGTTTATTTAGGTGATCAATGGCTTGTTGTCCAATTCCCCGCGGCTGCAGCGATTCTGTGGCTCTGTTCCTGCAGGCACACAGGTGAAGTCCTCTGGCAACACCATGACTGTTGTTTTTGTCACAGATTCCTCTGTGTCTAATGGTGGATTTACTGCTGACTACTCCTCTTCTGAGGCAGCAGGTGAGCAAATGTATAGTCCGTGTGTATTTTTATTCACATTGATGTGCTACATATAAAAACCCTGTGTTATGTTTTCTTGTGGTTGGTCTGTGTTTTGTTTTGAAGTGTGTGGCGGAATCCTCAGTACCCCAGGGAACTTCACCTCCCCTGACTATGGTGTTGGTAACTACAGCAACAAACTAAACTGTGAGTGGCTGATCCAAAATCCTCAACATGTGAACTCATCCATTGTGGTGATCATAGATGACCTGCACCTTGAGCACCATCAAACTTGTGAATGGGATTACCTTGAGTTTAGACTTGGTAAGTCATGCATAATGAATTTACAAATAGCTTGTCTGCTTGATACAGTAGTGGTTTGTTTGTTTAGAAGTAAATCATTTATAAATAACCACATTTTTTAGGTGATGTAAACGGCGATCTTCTGGCCCGACTTTGTGGTCAGAGCCTTCCTCCAACCCCCATTGTGGTGTTCACGCCTGAACTGTGGGTTCATTTTCTATCTGATGAAGCAGAGGTTGATTTGGGATTCAAAGCCACGTATTATTTTTCAGGTAACAATCCGCAAATGCTGGCACAAAGAACACTTTTGAGGATGTGTTACTGTCGGCATGTTGAACTGACCTGTCCTATCATTCAGATTGTGGAGGCATGCAGAGTGGTGAGGGAGGTGCCATTTACAGCCCAGGCTACCCAAATAATTACCCAAGTCCTAGTCGCTGTGCTTGGCTCATTGAAGCTCCGGAAGGCCATACCATCAGTGTAAATTAGTACTGACACACCAACCTTGATTTCTACACAGTTTTACATTCCTTTTAATATTTACTAATTCTATAATATTTAATTGAACAGCTGACGTTTACATACTTCCAAGTGGAAGAACACACTCAATGTTCTTGGGACTCAGTGACCATCTTCAATGGTGGTTCTCCAGGTGCTCCAATAATTGGACAATACTGTGGTCATACATCACCTGGGACAATCCAATCAGGTTCCAACAAGCTAGCAGTGGTGTTCCTGGCTGACCACAGTGTGTCTAAAGGAGGGTTTGTTGCTACTTGGTCAGTGGATTCCTCCGGTATGACGTCTCCGGCAAAATGTGCACAGACTTGATTAATGCAGTTAGCTACATTTTCTTCTCATGACTGATTTTTGTTCTTCTTTGTTATTTGTGATTTTTTTTTCTTCAGGATGTGGTGGGGTCATACATGCTGACGTGGGTAGCATCAAGTCCCCCAATTACCCCCAGAACTTCCCAGCTAATACTGAATGTTCATGGACCATCATTGCTCATGATGGCAACCACTTGGAAATGGGTTTTGCAAGTGAATTCCAGATACCTGACTCCAGCGGACACTGCCAGAGCAGTTACATCAAGGTAACAATTTGAACGAGATTCATGCATGGATGAATTTGCATAAACAAATGTTACCAGGAATACCAGGAATATTTGAGTTTCGTTAATTATTAATTATGAATTAGTTATTTATTCATTCATTTTTAAATTATTATTTCTAAGGTGTGGGCTGGAGACAAACAGCAGAATGATGCTCTATTGGCAACAGGCTGTGGCTCCACAGCTCCTCCTCCAATCATTGCTCCTTTCAACACCATAACTGCTCGTTTCCAATCCACTGAAACACCTGGCAAAGGCTTCTCAGCCTCCTTCTTTACCCGTGTGTACCCTGGGCCTATTTTTTTAAGGCTCTGTTAAATAGTAATTTAACCCTTTTGCCTCTTTTGTATCTCTTATATATGTTTTCTCTCTGTCTCTCTCAGGATGTGGAGCAAACTTCTCTGCCCCTGCAGGTCGTGTTGTATCCCCTAACTATCCGGATCACTACCCCGACAGCTCCGACTGTGATTACCTTATAAATGCTGGAGAACAGACAGTCATTGTCATAACATTTAGGACATTCCAGTTAGAGGGTAGGCCATGCATAAAGTCACAAATTTTAAAAGATCAGACCAGTCTGCAAAACATGGTTTTTCATGAATTAGTAGAGTGCCTTTTTACTGAATCATGAAGAGGCTTTTTTTTAAATAGTTACATTTTATTTATTTATGGCGTCTGTTCTAGCTCACTCAACATGTTTCTATGATGGAGTTAAGATCTACAAGGGCACCAAAGAGAATCAAAATATTCTTGCCACACTGTGTGGCAACACCATCCCAGGCCCATTCTCCACTTTTGGTCCCATGCTCATCAACTTCTACTCTGATTCCATCATCAATGACAATGGATTCTTGGCTGAATACATGGCTATTCGTGAGTGTTACATAACAGTGTATACAGTATTTACCAGTGTTGTCAGTCATACATAATATTCCAATGTTTGGCACCTGCACATAATCTGATATCATGGCATTACAGTAATAATGATGTCCTTTTGAGTAAAGCTAACTACTGCGACAATTTCCAGCATTGTTAGCTTTTATATAGTAATATGTACAGTATACAAGGGTACTCAATGTGGGCACTTAGGTTCCGGTATGCCTTCAGCTCTGGCAGTGTCCCTGGCTGTGAGTTGAGGTTGTTTACCAATGGCAGGAATGGCATAGCCTTCCACTGAGTACAGAAATGTGGAATGATTAGATTGAAAGGACTCAGCACATTTCAAACAAAAAGAGAGATTAAAGAGAGCAAACACACACATGCACACACACACACAATTCTTCTTTATTCAGACTGTTGTTCTGCAGCACCCCATTCTAAGCTCTTTGTTGGATGTCTAATGGTATACAACGAGATGAGGCATGATGTGTAATAATAGTAGGCCCATATCTTGTGTAGCAGTAGTTTACAGGTTACACATCTATCCTATGTGTTGTTCCTGACCATATAGACTTCTTCATTGATGTATTTTTAATTGAAATGGATATTAACTTTACTTTTGTGTTTACAGCATGTGGAGGTATTTTCAATGACACTGCTGGAACAATTGGCAGTCCTGCTCTCTCCATCGTCCACTACCACCATAACATGAACTGCACCTACCACATCTCTTTACATGAAAATCGCATTGTGGAACTCAAGTAAGCCCATGTTCTATAGTGTGGACACATAATGATAGGCAGCACTCATATAGTGTCCGCTGTATTCATAGCAAACCTAAAACAATGGATCAGTTATATGCAGCTGTAGGAAAAGGATGTGCATTGTTATTACTATTTTTGACATTTACTGTGGTACAACTGTTTACTGATGGAGACTTAAAAATGGGGCATTGATGGTTCAGTGATAGGCTTCTCAACTGCCATGCAGAATGCTCAAGTTCGATTCCCAGCCAAAGCCCCAAACCCAGTCATAGGTTACAGGGCATCCCAAACCTGGATAAAGTGCTAGGGTTAGGTCAGAAGGTCTATTCCAGTTTAAATGTGCAGATGGGATAATAATCTGTGACGCCCCTTAATGGGCGCAGGTCATTTTTAATCATTATATTTTAAAAAATTATACAAAACTTGTATCTCTATTTAGATATCCTGTAATGTTATGTAATTTCTACTGATGCAGAATGAAACCCAGAATGTCCAAAAGGTGTTACATTTGAATTAACATTAGTAATTTAAATGTAAGGTGTTACATTTAAATTTTAATTAGTTGAATTATCAAATTTGATTGCATGATGTCTTCTGCTCCCTCAGTTAAGCACCCTGGTGTGCAGTGAGACATATATTCTGTGACTCTCCATCTGTTTCCCTTGCAGCTGTTAGACCTTTTGTGTAACCAACTGCACAGATTTTTTTTTTAAATCATGGCTTAGAGAGGAAGTATTTCCTTTCCAGTTTTCTTTCCATATTCAAAAATGAGCTCTATATAAAAAGCAATTGTTTGCATTTTTAAAAAATGGCTTTCTGGTTATTTACGTGTTTAATGCGTTTATTAATCTAAACTATATTATGCTACTTCAATTCCTAGATTTAACAGTTTCCACCTTGAAGCCTCTTCTACCTGTACCTTTGACTATGTGGCTGTCTATGATGGACCAAACACCCTGGCCCCACTCCTTGGACGGTTTTGTGGCACCGTGCTTCCCCCAACCCTCAGGTCGTCAACCAATCAGATGTTTGTTGTGTTCAAAACAGATGCATCAGTTGCTGCTGAAGGCTGGAGGGCAACCTACAGAGAAACTTTAGGTACAATTTTGGTTTTGAAACTCTGCCCACTGATCTTAATATCTGTTATATAAACCAGATATGGAAATAGAATTCACTTGATACAAGTTTAAACCCAAACCCATTTATAGGCATTAGAAAGTGGCTTGAGGATGGAGGGGACGAAATGGGATGCTCATAGGGCAAACATCTGCTGCTTCAAAACAGCTTTTGTTCCTATGTGTCAGTGCTTTTAGAATAATCAGATCATACTGGACAGAGCAGTAAAGCCTTAAGAGCTTGCCTGGAGGGATCAATTTTACTTTGTGTTAGTGAACAATAGAAAACAAGCCTTTTTGTAAATCTGCGAATATGTAAATGTAAAGCCTCCCTTACACTCACTCTCTGTTGTCCAGGGCCAGGCACGTTCAGCATAGCTCAGTGTGTACAATCAAGTGTATTCATGCCAACCCTTTTAGTCTTTGTGTCAGTACATGACAAAGAAGTTTCTACTATCAGCTTATGTTGTCAAAGGCAAGAAACAGAAGGACACCAATTATATTATGTCTCACTTTGAAATCTGTAGAAACAGAAGAAAGGTTTCTTCTCTGTTTGATTTTAATGCATTTATAAGAAGCCTATTAAATTCAAAGTCACAAAAAAAATTTTCAGTGTGAAAAACAACGAGCCAGCCTAGTAATTTATCTGTCAGGAATTAGCTGTGTGTATTGCTGTGCTGTCCTTTACTTGGATCAGGAATTTCAGTTTACCTCTAAGGGATAGCTGGTTTTAACAATAGGTGAATGTTTTACACGTGTAGAACACTGTACACGTGTAGCAGCAAAAAGCTTTTATAAATTTCATAGATTTATTTCATACTGATTATGATCCGGTTACTCAGTTCATGGTCTCACCGTTACACAGTTTTAATAAGGTGTGCTGTTTAATCCTCTTTAGGCATTGCAACACAAAAAAAAGTGACAAATGCACAAATGAATTTCACATAAATGGGCAATTACTGCCACCTGCTGCGTATTTATTTCAGCTTGAATATTCTCTCTAACTTGCTCACTCAGGACCTCAACAGGGTTGTGGAGGCTACCTTACCGCCTTGTCTGGAATGTTTGGTTCTCCTGACATTGACATGAATGGAAAATATGAGCCATACTTGAACTGTCTCTGGACCATTGCTGTTGAACCTAACAAAGTTGTCAACCTCTCATTCACCAGTTTTGAGCTGGAAGGTGGCACTACGTGTTCATATGATTATGTTAAGGTATAGACAAAAAAAAGTTCAAATATCGCTCAATCTGTTTGGTTCTTGATATAACCTTGTATTAACATTTTAACTTTAAAACCCAAATGTCCTCATATGAGGACGTGACATTTGCTTCATTGTATGATCCTCATATAAGGGTGGTTAGGTACAATCCTTTTGCCTCATGTCGTTCTGTTTGAAGACATTGCTTCATGAGATTAAAGAAATATAAAGATTTTGTTTGGTCTACCTCCTTAGATCTATGATGGTGACAGTGTTAATTACCCACTGGTTGGAACGTTCTGTGGAACCGTAATTCCTGCTGCCTTTGTGTCAGGCAGTAATTTTCTGACTGTGCTCTTTGTGACTGATGGCTCAGTGGCTTTCAGCGGCTTCAACGCCACCTACAGTGCAGTCGACAGTAAGACAGACTCCTTTTCTAGATGATGCTCCTTGTAATAAATACTACTATAACTGCATGCATCCTATTATTTTACAGTATGGCTGTGGCAGTTATAGAGGTAAGCAAGGACTGAATCTAAACTAAAGATTTGTTATATCTGCACAGGACTATGTGGAGGAATATATAATGTCACAAGCACACCCCAGACAATCACCTCTCCATCCTACCCTAACGCATATCCCCCTTTCATCTCCTGCCGCTGGGTTCTTGATGCTCCACCACAGGAGGCAGTGAAAATTATAGTCCAGCAGTTCCAGCTGGAGTCCAGCCAGAGCTGCTCAAGCAACTTCCTGGAGATGAAAGACTGGCCTGTGGTAGGTTAAGATATTGACTTAATATACCAGTCATAATTGTCTGTAGTACAACAGTGCTTTTTTTTCCTTTTAAGCCTCCTTTTTCTATGTTTCTTCTTTAGGGAGACTATGGCCAGGCACATAAGTTCTGTGGTTCAGACTCCCACATCCCTGACTTCTACAGCTATGACAGGACCATGCACCTCACCTTCAAGTCTGACACCTTTATCACTGGCAATGGGTTTAGTTTGACCTACCAAGTAGCAGGTGTGAAAGAATTTTTTTACATTTACAGTTAACATAACACTTATTTACTGTGCACTTACTTATGTTTTAATAGCGAAATAATTGCATTTGTTTTTATAATCAACAAGGATGTAGCAGAGTATATGAGCAGTCTCATGGTTACCTGAAGAGCCCTGGCTGGCCTGCAGTGTATCCTCATGATCTGGACTGCAGCATTGTCCTCCGCTCACCTCAGAACAGCTCCATCTCACTGTTCTTTGACAGCTTTGATGTGGAATACCACTCCTCCTGCAGTTTCGATTATCTAGAGGTGAGAAGTTCATAATAAATGGAGGATTGCAAAAATAAACATTTTAAAAGCAATCAATCTGGACATCATTTTGTTTAATTTCACCTGCTTATTAATTGTATTACACTTGCATTACATCCCTCACACGCTGCAAGAGTTTGCCACTGTTATAGTTTTTTTTAATTTTGGCAAAAATTTGTTGATAAGTACCTTATGTTCCTGAGCCTTCAAAAGAATCGAATAAGTTTTAAACCTAAAAATGGTTTTTAAAAGCATTTTAACAATCCCTATTCAAGCTGGTTACTACAGTTTTAAAAAAATTATATAAAATTTAAAAAATTAAAATTTAAAAATAAAAAAATTATACATGCATGCTTGCGTTATAAACCTGCAATGCTGGCAAAGTTCTTTTTAGGGGTAGAAGGAAACGCCTGGTGTCAAATGAGGCTGTGGATTCCTTCTTTCTTACTATGCCAAGGAATCATTATTTCAATATTTTAAAAATTGTTTTTAACAACCCCACCCCGCCCCCACCCCAACCCGCTTCTTGTACAAATTGCACTAGTCATATCTCAGCAACCTGACATGATACAGTAATAAACCTGGTATCAAAATTTAACTAGGAATAACTAAAAAATATGCATAAGTGACCCAAAATTTGACTTAATACCTGATTTGATGTGAGGGGTCATATTGTTATGTTTCAGACGCACTGTCCTGTTCCCTGTGTGTATTTCAGGTGAGGAATGGCAGCACAGCTACAGCTCCTCTGCTGGGCAAATACTGTGGGAGCACACTGCCCAGTCCTATCTTCGCTCTGTCCCGTGAACTCTTCCTGCATTTCCATAGTGATTTCTCAGCTAACCGAAATGGCTTTGAGATCACCTGGACTTCCTCCCCACAAGGTGAGCACAAACCGATAACCTGGTCAAGTGTGCAGCATACGAATTAATGTTCAAGTCCATTTGTATAGCACTTTTAAAAATGGCTATGACATTTTCCACTAGACAGACTTAATTCCAAAATATGCTATCACACACGTCCTGTATTTTCATCCTCAGGTTGTGGTGGTAGCCTTTTTGGAGACCATGGCTCCTTTACCAGTCCAAATTACCCTGGTACCTATCCAAATGGCACTCACTGTGAGTGGGGTATTAGGGCACCCAGTGGAAGAGTTGTGACAGTTACATTCAACCAGATCAGCATTGATGACCCTGGAGACTGCCTGAACAACTATCTGAAACTTTATGACGGTCCTGATGCCAGCTCACCACCTGTTGGACCATACTGTGGAACGGTATGGGATGGGTTTGTTTTGTAGAGATTATTTGTGTCTCTTACTTACTGTATGTCCCTTACAGACTTACACAGCACTATGGTATTGCATAGTATCATTAAAATGTTCTCTTTTTTTGTAGGAAACAAACATAGCTCCATTCAGAGCCAGCTCCCACCATGTCTTCATCGTGTTCCATGCCCAGTCTGTTGTGTTGCCGTCTGGATTTAGGCTCACATGGAGTAGCTGAAAAGAAGCAATAAAAAATATACATATAAAAACAAATGAATACAGTATACATAGATACGTGTTTACAAACAGATGTTATTAAATTAATGTTATTAAATTAATATTCACTGTTGGATGTAATTAATACTTGTTTTAATCATCTTGTGATATTTGTATGTGTTTCAAAAATAAGGAAGAACACTATATAAAATGTATAGATATTTTCTGGGATAAATTAAACCATTTTGACAGACTTTCGCATTGACCGTGTTTAGTTTACATAAACCATAGAATTTGGTTTATAGCATATCAGAACATATAGCATCAGTCCATTTTATATGGTCTTTTATGGATCTTGAGCCTATTCTGGGAAATACAGAGGGTAAAATGGCAATACATCCTAGATGGATGCCAGTCCATCACATAGTACCATGCACATAATCTGGGAAGTTCCAAAACAAATTAGAGTTCATTGGTGGACATCGAAGTTTTTAGATTAACTACCAATGACATTGCTTAAAATTTGTGGGAATCAGAAAAGAACATCATCTCAAGAGACAATGATCACAAGCAGCTTAAGAAACTAGTTAATGTTGCAGTTCATTCAGCTCATGGGAAATTCTCAGCTCTGTTTATCTGATGTTCAAAAATGTTCTTGGCAATAACCACAAATGCATGAAGCAGCATTCATGACAGTCTTTTTGTGTATGACTAATTGAGATTCTTCAAGGAAAAAAGCGTAGCCAAATTATTCTATATAGTGTATGAACAATATTCTAGGTATGCTTGACATTCTATGTATGTGCTGTGTACTAGAGACTACAGATTGTGCAACTTCAGACAAATACTACATTGGCATCATGCCATAACAATTTACTAGGTTCATTTTTACTGCCTACAGTACATGTACCTATTATAAATTTCAGGTCTCTCTTTCTTTTTAAAGAAAAGTTCGCACATGCTGTAGAATTCTGAGGCCACTTTAACCCCCTCCCACTAAATATAATCAGGCCTAAAAATAGAGGCCACTGTTTTTCTGTCCCTGTTGTAATGATCAACTCAACAAGCAAAACACAGGGACACTGTCTCAGTGGAAGGCAACTTAAATCTGGTGATCTCACTTATGAGTATCTAGAGAAGAGAGGACAAGGGTTACCTCTGCCCCATGCCTCGAGAAAAAGAAAGGGGAGACTCAGCTCAACGTGGACTGCATTTGTACCAAAATCAGAATACGGGGTTAAAGAATGTGTCTCCCATGCAAGGTAAGCCTTAAATTACAGAGGCTGGGGGTAAACAATGCTTAAACTGCTTAAAGGCTGGCCTACAATCCTGTGGGCTTTAATCGTCAAGCTTTTACACAGAGAAAACTATTTATTGCAATATTACATCAACATGTATAAACATGTTAAAAATGAATAACCTGTACAATGTTTATGGTTTTGTAGCTGGAATAGGTAATCCATTTATGTTCCTTTTTTTTTATTATTTACATACTTAGAATAAAATCAGGGCTTTTTCGACTCCCCAAGGTGGTCTAGTAATATCAGAAGAAAAAAAAGATTATGAACAAATAAAAAAATAAATTTTATTTTTCCCTGTGTGCATTTAATTTTTTTTTTCCTTTATTTTACCAGGAATGTCCCATTGAGATACATTATCTCTTCTTCCAGGGAGTCCTGGCCAAGGTGGCAGCAACAAAGTAGTCCATATAGTCCTTGACAATATGAATTAAGTAAAAAAAAAAAAAAAAAAAAAAATCAAAATAAATAATTTATGCCGGCCAGATTTTCTTCCTAAAAATCTATTTATTTCCCCATTTCTCCTGGTTATGGCTTATGGAGTATTACAACTCAGTACTATTATGTACAGTATTTGTTCATAATACAGCTCTGGGGAAAAAAGAGACCACTGCAATATACGTTTCTTATGTTGTTTTTTTTCTTACAGGTGCATGTATTGTTGAGATGAACAGTATTATTGTTCATCTTAATTATTTGTAAACTGCTGACAATATTTTTCCTAAATTCATAATGTAACTGTTGTTATTTAGAGTGTACAGTATATTTAAAGGAAATGACATCACAACAAATTACCCAAGATCATGCAGTATTTACAGAGCTTCAAAAACTCAAATAAAATAAATGTAAACAAATTGTGTTAATGCTTTGGCTAAATAACAACAAATAAATCAGTATTTGGTGGAATAACCACGATTTGCAATTACAGCTTTCACGCACTCTACCAGTTTTTCACATTGCTGTTACTTTAAACCTTTTTTCTTCTTCTTTTTTTTTCAAAAAGCAAATAGCTCAGCTTTGCTTGATGGTTTTCTCGAGTAAATTGCAGTGGTCTCTTTTTTTTCCAGAGCTTTATGTTGAAGATTAACAGTGTCATCACTATTAATGACATCACATATTAATGTGTCACTACTAATTAGAGTATATGATACATAATATAATTTGGGGTAAACTTCACATAAGTAAAATGGACAAAAACAATGTTCTTTTTCAATAGCACAAACGGCAGTTCAAGTTATTACATTCAATTCCTTTGGTGTAACATGTCTGCTAGTTGCAAAGTTTACAAATTTTAACATTTTCCTAACTGATTATTTGACAGTTTCTTCATTTTGTCCCACAATTTCAATGGTAGGACTTGCCTTGCTGAGCACTTACTATTTTCAACAATATAGTTGATGGCCAATTAATATACTCAATGACAACGAGCTATTTGTCACGTTTCCGGGGTGCGAGGCACAAGTGCAGAAGGATCCAGGTTTTAAAAGGAAAACGATGTTTATTTCAAAGAAAAACAGGGAAATCCAACAAAACAAAGATACTTTAAATGAAACTGAAACTAAAACACGAATACACGAAACAAAAGACACTATGAAACATGCAGATCATGACCAAGATAAATTAACAGTTGCAAGACAAGAAACTAACTGAAACTAACCTATTTATAATAAAACTAATAACCAACTCGGTTCAGGTGAGCGCCCCCTGGTCACCTGACCGAGTTGCCACATGGGAACTGAAGTCTAAACAAAGGAACTACAAACGAAATTAAAGGGCGCTTTGGCGCCCTCTAGGGGTTATCCCTGACACTATTATTGAGAACATGTTTCAAAAAATGAAAGAACACTTACCACAGTGTGTTTAAATTGTATTACACAGAGAGGAATGAGATCATTTGAGGTGGTCACTTTGCATTTGGATAAATCATTTTTGAATTACAAGATGAAGTTCTGTTATTAACTTAGTTGATATAAAATAGAGAAAATCCATTTTAAATTATGTTTCTAGTATTTAGATTTGGGGCATAGTGGTTAGCACTATGGGTTTGCATCGCCAGGGTCGATGATTCGATTCCCGCCTCGGGTGTGAGTGCATGGGGGTTTGCATGTTCTCCACGTGCTTGGTGGGTTTCCTTCCAATGCTCCGGTTTTCTCCCACAGTCCAAAGACATTTAGATTAACCTAACTGACACTCTCAAATTGCCTGTTGTGTGTGCACGTTTGTGCATGCAATGCATTGGCACCATATCCAGGGTGTACCAACTTCATGTCAGAAGTGTAATAGGACAGGCCCCTGTGACCCTGTATCAGAATAAGCGGTGTAGAAGATGAGATATTTAGACTTATTTGTTGTATTTGCAAAAGTGGGTGTGGAAAAATGTTTCATTTTGGCATCATTATGCACATGTTTATGTGATATTATAACATGCTTTCCCTTAATGGAGCTGCTGTGGTGTCTTACACCAGGACATTAGCAACTGATACGTTGAGTGCTGTAAGTTGCAAGGTGGTGGCACGGTGGCTTAGTGGTTAGCACTGTCACCTTGCACCTCCTGGTCCTGGGTTTGATTCCTGCATCAGGTCTGAGTGCATAGAGTTTGCATGTTCAAACTTGGTGGGTTTCCTTCCACTGTCCAAAGACATGAAGATTAGGCTAAATGGTGTTCCCAAATTGCCCGTAGAGTGTGAATGTGAGTGTGAAGGTTGACCGGAGTTCCAACCATGGTTGTGCGAAATGGGAATAAATACAATGGTCACCCTTCCCCTCCATGGTCCCTGGTTGGACTACAGCGGTTCCTGGAAGGATGGATGGAGGTTAGTCGCAAGGTGGGTTCTCTTTGGATCAGACTTATTTGACAGACATATCCCAGGGATGTTAGATCAGATTGAAAACAGGGGAATTTGAAATCTTGATCAACAACCTCAACCTCCTTGCCTGATAAACCCCATATGCCACAGGCTGAGATGCACTGGGTGTTCTGATAGCTACACTATTAACGTGGCCTATCTTAGCCTTAACTTTTACCATCAATTTTATGCTAAATTTGCTTTTCTGTGGGATCAGACAAGACAGTTTGCCACAGGCATAGATAAGCCATGGAGGTCCATGATCCTGTCTCTAGTTTACTGGTATATAATGGAAAACTGATCGGTTATGAGTCATTGCGTGTTACTATGGAAACGACAAAGTATTAGAAATCAGATAAACATGCCATATTACTCATCATTATGCAGTTCCCTTGACATATATTGGTGTTAATAATTCTAGCAAGTATCTGCTATAGAGTTTATGATGTCTGCTTTCTCGCGGACCGCTTTTCTGTTACACCTTCCTTTCAGGCTTCAAGCGACAAAACGGATACTGTACTGGCCTGCGCTGTGATTGGATGAGCTTGTTGACCATCTCGCTGTTTCCAGTGACCTCACTGCTTTCCCTCACGCTGATTGGACACGAGGCTGAAACGCTCCCAGAAAATCCTTCTCGCGTCCGAATGTAGGAAGTGCCCTTTTATGGAATGTGAAGCATTTCGTTTTTCGTGTCAACTTCCGGTTGGGTGGGAAGCAGCTGCTGGAAACAGTGAATAACTGTGCCTGGGGATATATTTAAACATATATTATTTGTTTTTGTCCTTTCACTTTCATCAGCAAGGTAAAAACGGGCAGTTTGTACGTGTTTTAAAGTGACACGTTAGCGTGTTATGTGATGCTGATGTACGGAACAAGCTTACTTTTGAGTAACAGTTGTTACATTGTAGCAACAGCTTCACGCAGTTTGCGCTCGAGGAATTTACTTTAGTTTCCTTGCAGAAAATGTCGAAGTCTTTGAAGAAAATTGTGGAGGAGACTAGAGATAAGAGTCTTGCCGAGGTGGACATGTGTGACAGGGGGGTCGCCAACATGCTGGACATCCCTGGCCTGTGTGAGTAACTCCTCTATAATCAGATCGCCATGTCAGAGTCAGTTCAGACTTTTCACTTGAAGCACTATATTATTATTATAATTCTATTATTATTAGCATTATTACAGCTGCTTTGCTAGCCTAAATATGACATCTATGAAAAAAGTGAAAAAGCAATTTTTTTATTATTATTATTCCCACCGTACTGCGAACAGCATGTAATACACACTTTTTCCACCACCTGGCCTGTTCCCTTCTGCTATGCATAAGAACAACAGTAAGGAAAAGTATGTTATATGGCATTTATCTTGATATTTATCTCACCAACATTTCTTATTTTGTCTTAAAGTCACGTTGTCCAACATAACTCAACTGGTGCTGAGCCACAACAAGCTGTCCAGTAAGTAGTCTGCTATTTTTCACTCATCATTTAAACCTGTTGTTGGGCGCTAGCATGATCTGCAGTTATAACCTGTAATATATCAGGCACTCTATCTCTGATACACCTTTATCATTCATACCTGAGTCAAGGATGTAACGCAACCATAGAGTTGAATTTTTACAGAAAGCAGTCTATAAACTTTTTAGGGCAAACTTTCTTAAAATGTTCTTGTCATGTTCGTGTGAACCACTAGATGGCAGTATTGGTCAGAATTTGACTGAAAGTTTATTGATGGTTTCTTGAGAATTTGCAAAAATATACAGGCATAAGAAACATTCAAGTAGTAATTGTTAATATATGTTACACTTGATGTAAAACAATCAACCAGATTCTAACTCCATGACAGTAACTGTTGCCTGAAACATATTTTGAATAGTTATGCAATTTTATTAAAAAATAAAAATAAAAAAACTTAATTTGCACGTTAATTTAAATGTTTATACAAGGTGAGTCCAAAATGATCTGCACTCCGGTTATATTAAAACTTCCTTTGGCCGCAATATTCTCATTAGTGCTTTCTGTTCACGATGGAAAAAAATGGATGTCCCACATGCAATGATTTATCTTTGTGGTCTGAGGGTGTACCTGGTGCCAAAATAACTTGCAGAAGAGCGTAAAAAACAAAAGTGTTTGTATATAGAAACAAAATTTGGACAGGTATTCTAAGAAATGTGAAAGTTTCTTAAAGAGAATCATTACTGGTGATCCTCAATCGCAGACTGAGTGAAAGTTCAAAAGTCAACTATCAGCTGGAAAATGGATGCTTACAGTTTGCTGGGATTCTCAAGGGCTGGTGTTTGAACGTGATCGGGGAAAAAGATTCAACAATCAACAGTGCTTGTTACCATGAGATGCTTTTTGAAAAGCTGAAGCCTAAATTTCGCAGAGGACTGCTATACAAGTGTGTTGTGATTGTGCATGACAATGCACGTCCGCAGACCACACTGTCGAATATCTGCGAAAGCTTAGTTTTGAGGTGTTGAAGCATCTTCACTATAGTCCTGATCTTGCTTCATCTGAGTTTTATATGGTGCCCTGAAGCAGTGCTACGAGGAAGAATATTCATTCACCTGCAATGAAGCAAAGACAGCGGTGCGCTTGCAGCTCAGGCTAAAAATGTTTACTGTGGCAATCCGAATGCTTGTTAACAGATGGAAAAGTTTATTCAAATAAATTCTATAGCCAGAGTGCAGATATTTTCTGACTTGCCTTCATAAATAATCTCTGCTTGTTTAGACTTCATCTGTTAATGTACATTATAGGATCTCCTTCATCTTAAGTAAATAATCCATTTCAGTGGGGTTTAAAGTGGATCCAGGGCGCGAGGCAAGGCATACATGCATCTTACATGGGACAGATGTCTGTCTCATGTCTGGCTCTGATTTACACAGATTTACCATCTTACATCTACACATAGGGGCAGTTTTATGCTGCCATTCCACACTTATTTGAGGCAGTTCTAAGCAAACCTACATGAACCCAAGTAGAACATGTAAAACTTCACAGATGGTAACCTGGTTCAGGATTAACCAAGGACCACAGGACTGTAAAGGAGCAATGCTATCCTCAACGTTCCTAGCCATACTGTCTTGACATTTTTGGTACAGAGCAGTGAGCCTTTGCCATTAAACTGACGCACACGCACACACATTTGGTCTCATGTTTACTGTATATGCCAGAGAGGGATTCAGAGCAAATAAGCGAGTCATGGTAATCTCCATAAAGCAAAGATCTCACAACTAGATATTGCTCATGTTTGTCAAGGGTTATTTTTAGTGAAGCTGCTTAATTAGCTTAACATGTCTCCTCACCTGAAAGGGAGATTCATAAATTCATTTTCAAGTCATTTGTAGGTTAGGATGCTCTCTGCCTTTCTTGTCAAGGTAATCATAACTAAAAGATTTTCAAATGCAGTACATTTTTACAAAAGGACTGCTGATTTCTGTGGCTTGGCTTCATTCATATTCTTAGTTTCAATCTAAGTTCTAGCCTTACTGTCTTCTGAATCTCAAGTGGCATGATCTGTTATTTTTTCCTCGGTGATTTATACTGCATATTCTCATGGTCAAATCCTGTCTTCATAAAATGCAGAGATGTATAATGTGCCATCTTTTGAACTTTTGAAGCTAGTCAGAAATTACAGTGGCATTTGAAACCCTTTCATTAGCGAGACTGGTGAGTAAAATACCTGAGCTGGAGAGGATGGGAGAGACGCAGGCAGTGTAATGAGATGGAGAGTAGAAGAGAGACATAGTAAGGGCAAAGGTTTGAATCCTCTCTCCACCATCCAGTCTTTACATTGCTTTCACCTTTTACTATCAATCATGCGGCCCATTAAGGACTTTGTGGTTTCTCAGAGATGTGGCTCAGGCATTTGACTTTGTGAGCTCACATTTATGCACCCACATTCATACAAGTGCATTCAGGTGTATGTATACATGTAACTATAAAACAAATTAAAGGCAGAACAACATAATGTGTCCTAGTAAGCATTTACAAGGGACTCATTGCTCTTTGGTATAGAGTCTACATATCTCTAGAACTTTCCTTTTCCCAAAAGGTATTAACTCGGATGTTTTTTTTCATTGGAGGCGCAGCAGGTAGCATGTTCGCCTCCAGGCGCTGCGAGAGACTGGAGTCTCATCTGGGTTAAACAGCTTTGTGCCCAGGGTTATGGGAATGGAATCAAGCTCCATGATTAAGCTGTTATCCAACTCTCATTCTTCTGTTGACCTCAGTGGACAAGGCTATATTTCCTTCTCTCTGTACACTTTTGTATCTGCCATGTCTGTATGTATGAATGCATGAATGAATGGGTCCAAGTTCCTAGTCCCCTCTTTTTGGGAATGTTAGGGTGCCTAATTTTTCCTTCATATAGTGAAAATACCACATGACCACATCATGATGAAAAGGAATTGAATTCTAGATTGACTTGGACCCAAGGGTGCAGCCATGTTGCTTTTGTTGCTGAGGACGTGGACTAGTAATTTATACCCATGCATTAATTCCTACGGACATCCAGATGTAAATACACATGTACATAAATATAGACAGACTGAAATACAGACAGTTTTGTTTGTTGAAGTTAACAGAAAACATGTTAACTCTTGAGTGTAAAACAGAACATAATAAATATTTTTCCTTCGGCCTTTTCCCTTTCTTGGAGTCGCCACATTCGATCGACAAATTATTGCCACAGGCTTTACACCAGATGCCCTTCCTGCCACAACACAGCCACTGAGATTCAAAGCATCCTCAATGCCAGTCCGATGCCCTGCATCTCAGTGTCTGGGGATTGTATATGGGGCTCAGGGTTAAGGGCCTTTTGCAACTGCACAGCAGTGGCACCATTAAACTAGGTCTGTACATTTCATAAAATTTCAGTTACAATTCTTCTGATGATTATGAAAACAAGGTCATGGAGATCAAACGATTCTCGTGCTGCATTTCTTTTTTAGAATGATGTACTCGTTTTGTGTTCACATCCTTTTACTCTGTAAAAGTATTGGTATTGCTTTCGTCCATCACTCTCACCCAGGCTGTGATATTTATCGCCACTGTCAAAAACACCAGGTTATTTTAGAATAACTGCATTATGTTTCCAAAGTCGGTGAGTTATTGTGTTAAATAGTCATGATCTCAGTATTGACCAAAATAATCGTGATTATGGTTGAGGTAATACATTTTACCCTGAGCCCCAGACCCTGCAGACAGCATCCGCCTTAACCCTTAACCACCTGAGCCACCACTGCCTTAACAGAACAGATCAGAATATCAAGAGTTATGTCCTTTGGCTTTTCTTTATTCAACGTCTAATTTACTCTAATACGTTATTTACACTTTGTACATATGTGTTAAGTGTTACCAACTCCAATTCACCTAAGTGACATTTTTACTCATTTTCCAAATTTTTTTTATTATTTCAAACTCACCATGATTTGAAAAGTTTTGTCCCGCATTAAGACTCAGACACATCAGCTGGACCCTGAGGTTTACAGGCTCAAGAATATTGATAAATAGCACGTGTCAGTTTGCTGGTCCATGCCAGGACCCTGAAATGGCTTTGTTATTGTTTCAGTATGCCTTGCGTGCACATTTTGGAGCGGTTTCCTCTGAAGGCACTCATGTCAGTGTGTTTGTGTAAATCCCTACACACCAGTATAATGAAGGCCAATTGATCAGCCAGTAATCAGATAGGTGCCCCGGTATCCTCATCTATCTTTGTCTCAGGAGCACCAGTGGGCCTGCCAGCCATAGAAAGAGAGGAGAACAGAAGCGCTATGTTAAACGCTTCCATCATTAAAATGTCAAATCTATTGCAGGGCGAGTGACCTGTAATTGAGTCATCAAAGACAGAGGATCCATGCCCTGGCTCTTATAATTAGCTTGTTAAACCCAAGTCACTAGTAAGCCCTCAGACCCACATTTGAATCCTTGGTAGATGCTTGTTTTTATTTATAAATGCTCATTTGTCACATTAATGTTTGGAGTGTAATTCTGAACAATAACTACTACATTTTGGAAATTTTGTTGTCAGATTTACCAGGACAACAAGGTTGTGTTTTTAAGTTTTACTTTTTTGTTTTTTCTCTCTCTGTCCTATAGCCGTACCTCCAAACATTGCCGAGCTTAAGAATTTAGAGGTGCTGAACATGTTCAACAATCAGATAGAAGAGCTTCCCACTCAGATCAGCAGCCTTCAGAAACTCAAACACCTGAACCTCGGGTAAGAATGTTTCTGTGTCTAGTCCTTTAGCTAGGAATTGTATAAATACAGTATTACCGCAGTCATTGTGATTTACTGTAAATAACCTTTAAATAAAGTCAGTGTGAAGTCTTTCTATTTCTGCTTCTATTTTCTATTTATTTTGCATGTATTGACTCACAGTAAGGGACTGTGAAGGTATCGGGAGTTATTTATTTAAACAGTCATGTATGTTTTTTCCAGTAAGAGCTTTACAGTAATGCTGGTGGATGATGTTAGCTGTAGCATTTAATATATTCTCTGTTTAAAATTAACAAGCACTATGAGCTCTCCAAATATACATGAATATATTGTACTGTAAATGCTGTAAAGCAGTAATCATAACCATCTCCTTGTGATAAAACTTTTTTCCTCTGACATATTGGCATGTGGGTTACAGTTATAATTAGTCATTGTAACTGTTAAAGATCAATGTGGCTTTGCAACGGTAAAAAAAAACTTTCATTTTAGTTTTATTTGTAATCTGTCTGCAGAATTCTACTTTTTAACACACACTTAGTAGAGACAAAGTAATGTGATGCACAGCAACTAAATTGTTGAAATGACTTTATAATTTTTGGAAGTGTCTAAAATATGTTTAATACACTTTCTGAAAGTTTGAATGCATTTTGGCCAAACCAAAGGTTTTTTTTTTTCCCCCCCCCCCTTTTTTACTCTTTTGTACTACACACACCAACCACTTTAATAGCCTGTACCCCTATTGATTCCTGCAATTGTCCAGTCAGCAAATAATGCGGCAGCAGTGTAATGTACTATAGCATGCATATACTGTAGAAGTAAAGGCCTTGAGTTAAAGCTCATATCAAACATCAGAATGCAGGAAAAGTGAGATTTCTGGGATCTTGACAGTGACATGGTTGTTAGTGCCAGACTAGCTAGTTAAAATATTGCATAAACTGTCCTGGGATTTACATGCACACCTGTACAGGTTTTAAAGTGGCCAGGGAGTGTACTTTATGGTTCTAACGTTATACTGAAGTCATTATTACCATGAAACAGCACATATGTAATAATTAAAAAAGGTTTTAAAATACATATTTGATCATATTCTTTATGGTGCTTTTCAACTTTTTGCATCTTTGCTAGCATTTTTAAGAGGGAGCTTCAGGAGTTTCTTATTCATTAATCTGTCTTCTATATTGCTTATCCAGTACAAAAAGCTAACTCCACACACACAAACCCGAGGTTGGAATCAAACCCTCGGCTCGGGAGGTGCCAGGCCACAGTGCTAGTTCCTTATTGGTTAATTTTCAAAATGAAAACATTTTTTAAGCATGAACTACTTACTCAGAAATATGTTTATGCATGGTCATTAACTCACTCACTCACTCAAACTATTTCCTTAAAAATGTTATAGGGTAATGTTATTATTATTACCCCAACACATCCAGATAAACATGTAGAACCGATGACTTATGAGTACTGTATTGCACAATATATATATATTTTTATTGTTGATTTGAAATTTTGTGTGTTGGTGTATGTGTGGTTGCTGTGCAATTAATTGGATTTTAATTTCGGTTACAGTTTTGGTGTGTTTCACTATGGTATGCAATGTGGTGGCCAATTCCTGCTTATACTCCCAGAGCCATTCTCTCACTTTGAGTCTGATAAATCTTGGCATTGTTGTCCTTGAATATACCTGTTCCATCTGGGAAGTAAAAAAAAAAAAACATTAATAGTACAACCTGGTCATTTAGTACATTCATGTCATCAGCTGGCCACATAATGTTGATGAACTTAGGCCTGAACAACTGATGCAACCCCAGATGATAACACTGTCTCCAGAGGCTTGTACAGTGGGCACCATGCATGATGGGTGCATCACTTTATGTGCTTCCCCTCTTGTCCTGACATGGCCATCACTCTGGAATGGCATTGTGTATATAGCACTCATTAAGTGCTTTACATACAAAATATAAGAAGTTGAAAACAAGCTAAAGTATAAATCACTAATGAATTAATTTAAAATATCTGAGAATAATTAGAAATCATTAAATTTCTGTTTATCAAGTTAAGCAGTTATGTTTTTATCTGATTGTAAAACAGAGTTTAGGGGTGATGTATTACTGTCCCGTAACAAAGGAAGTTCGGCAGGACCCACATGGTTAGGGTCTTATTTAAGCCCTGTGGGATGGACGAGCAGGAGACCTCCTCAATGTCACGCAGGATTAAAGAGTTCCACAATCTCCCCCTGCTTCCAGCACCCCACATTTTTATCGATTTGGTGTCAGATGCATCATTTCCTAGCATAATCTTGAAGACATAAGCCGGAGTGCTGTATTCGTGGTGGCGAGTCCTGGCCAGAGCGTGTGTGTGACAGCCTAACCTGGCTCATTTGTCAAAACAATTCCCCACATCTTGTAATTGCTTCACAAACACAGAGAAGTATCGTTTGTTTGTGTCGTTTAAATCCCACTCACAGTTGTGTGTATCGCTGTGTCGAGGGGTGAAAGGGCACAGAATGCAATTGGGGAAGAGAATGAAGGGGAAGAGGCTTCAACAGCCGCAGAGTTAATCAGGCTTTGATCGCACTGTATTATGCACATGCGCACGTTGCACACTAGTAGCCCTTTAGATGCCCACGATAATAAGTTGGATTATTTCAAAAGTTGTGCATGAAATATAACTTATTTTGGTGGAAAAATCATTTTGTAATGTTTTTAAAAATCTCATTATTACCCCAGCACATCCTGATAAACACACAGAACTGATGACTCATGAGTACTGTGTTGCACAAAGTTTTTTTGTTTTGTTGTGCAACTAATCGGATTTCAGTTTAATTTACAGTTTTGGTGTGTAACAATTGTAAAAACAAGATAATCATAATTAAATTATTATTGTGCCATGTTTTGTCCTGTTCTGATGTTCTTGTGGTCATTATTAATCCAGCGAATCTATTTGCTGTACAGAAGAGTGCTTTCACCCCTCATTAAAAGCCCTAACTCACTCGCGCCATTCATTATTATCATTCTATCTCTATTGAATTATATATATATATTTTTTTTAAATTGGGTATATAATCTTTTAAAAAATATTTTAACGAACGCATTAGTGACCAAAATAATCATGATTCTGATTTTTGCCTTAATTAAGCAGCACTAGTTGATGGAATTTATTGATTTATTTAATGTATTGTAATGTGAACCTTCATTCCATATTCTTTTTTTCTTTTTTCATCTAACACCTGTACACCGAATTTGCACTAAAGTAGGAGTGTATTGATATTTAGCAATGATGTTTATGAATTTTAATATATTTCGGTAAACAGAAATGGCATTTTAAATCCATATTGCACATTGCATCTATTTTATTGAAGAATATTAATCTGTATTATTGGCTCTGAGTCTATGTTTTTTGTGTGTGTGTGTGTGTGTGTGTGTGTGTGTGTGTGTGTGTGTGTGTGTGTGTGTTTAGGATGAACAGAATGAGTACACTACCCAGAGGCTTTGGTTCTCTTCCAGCTCTCGAGGTCCTGGATTTGACTTACAACAACCTGAACGAGTCCTCCCTGCCTGGAAATTTCTTCTATCTCAGTGAGTCTTTCCCTCTCTCACTCGCAGCGCATTACTTACTCCTCCCTTAAGCATGTATCTTCTCGCACTGTGCACGGTGGATCTCACTAACACAGGGCAAGCAGAATAGCAGTTAACTGACTAAACTTCATCATCATTCCAATCAACCCCTCCCCATCAGAGGCCCAGTGATGATCACTGACCGTCTCTAGCGCGCTGTACGTTCACTAATGGGCTGTTATTTTAATACTGATGACATGATGAAAGCACGCACTGAACAGCAATCAGTCCTTTATCCCCCTCCTCCACCGCACCCACCCTGCTCTATTTATCACTGCTGATGTTCAGCCTCAGATATTACCTCTGATTTCACAAGCAAATTAAAATGGATCTGATTAATGAATGAGATTCAGGTGATTAAGGACAATCAGAGACACCACCGCACCCTGGAGGAAGAGGAGGAGGGAGAGAAGAAACAGTGCCGAGAAACGAAAATCGCAAAAACTCTTTTGAAGTTCTGTGCTTTATGCCTAGAGTCAGGAGAGTGGATTGAATCAGATTTCATGTAAACCTTCACTCTTTAAATGGTTCTGATTATGTTTAGCTTTTTACATATAGAAATGCATTGCTGTTGAGTCAGTGTTGTGGCGTAATCTATGCTAAAGCACGTGCAGTGTACTGTGTGATCGCATTCTCCTGTGTGTGTGTGTGTGTGTGTGTGTGTGTGTGTGTGTGTGTGTGTGTGTGTGTGTGTGTGTGTGTGTGTGTGTGTGTGTGTCAGTCGTTCATCAGACAAACACGGAGTCTGGACATGTAGTATTAATCAACTCTGAATATCTCTATTGATCAGACAGCACACGAATCAGGCCTGCAGCACCCCGGCCTGCCTTACACTCACCTCCTCTCTCATTTCAGCCACCCTGCGCGCACTCTATCTCAGTGACAACGACTTTGAAATCCTGCCCCCAGACATCGGCAAGCTGACCAAGCTACAGATAGTGAGTAATTTATCTAAATTTACCTTGAAATCAATCCCCTTTTTTACCGTGCCGTTAGTTGGATTTATTCTTTAGAGTGTGTGTTGTCCTTTATCACAAGCTCATGCGTGGTTTATGTGCTGTCTCTGAGGCTGTGCAAGCCCACAGCTATCTCACTGCTTACATGAACAGGTGATATACACTTTAGAACCAAGATCTGATTTAATCGTAATAAGAAAATCCTTTTATGTAACATGTAAACCTGCCATATGTTTCCATCATTATATGTCTGCGATAATAAAGAATTACCAAGGACCACTTTTATGCTCTCTTTTTTTTTTTTTTAATTTATTTAATGTTGACAAAAATCATAACAGGCTTAAGTATACTCACCATGATCTCTCTCTCAGTGATTTATACCTTATTGTCCATCCTGTTTCTTTATCTCATTATAGCTGAGTCTGAGGGATAATGACTTGATCTCTCTGCCTAAAGAGATCGGAGATCTGTCCCAACTAAAGGAGCTGCATATCCAGGGCAACAGGCTGACTGTGCTGCCTCCTGAACTTGGTGAGTTTTGTTTGTGCATCTGTTTGTGTGTGTGTGTGTGTGTGTGTGTGTGTGTGTGTGTGTGTGTGTGTGTGTGTGTGTGTGTGAGAGAGAGAGAATGGAGAAAAATATTATCAGAGGAACAGGCTTGTGTGTCTGTTGTGAACTGCACTGTGATCTTATCTGTCATAAATGTTCCCACCTTTCGCTCGGTATTCCCTGGATCAGCTCCAGAACCATTACAAGCTATACCAGGATAAACAGTTTCCTGAGAATGAAGGAAAGAGCAAACACTCGTTTTGCTGAATGTCAGAAAATTACTTATTAAATACCAGTAATTTCTATAACAATGTACTGTATAAATGGACTTAAAATATGCACTACCAAGGTTCTAAATCATAATGATTATTTCCCATTTAGTAAAAACATTAAGTTTAAATAGGTTAAAATTATGTTTTGACTGCATTTCTTTTAAGTACTGGAGTTAAAAAATATGTTACAGTGCACCTTCATGAATATATAGCTAAATAGCTGTTTACTGAATACAATACTTGTATATTGCAGTAAGGATTATGACTATCTCAGCTTTCTGATCTGAGTCACGTTTGCATGTAGTCCTAGATGGGATACACATCAGATACTTGTTCATTTGACTTAATGAAAACAGGCAGATCGGAATTCATATGACTTTTTGCCTCTGCACTTGCATGAGGTGCTCACTGACGTCAGTCAGGGATTTTATACCAGTGCTACAAATAGCTTTCTTCCTTCTTCTGGACCTCAACAAATACAGCCGTCGACTTCTTGTCGTCTTCCAGAGCAAAATCCCAATAATATTTTTTGCTAAAATCGCATCTGTTGTTGGAAATGAATGAGTGGTCGCCGAGTTTCAATCTGATCTGACCAAAAAATCGGAATTGAACAATGGCTTGTAATGTGAACGTAGTTTTTGTATTTTCTAGTGCTGCAGAATTAATCACACAAACCTGTGTGATTAATGTTAGTGTGGCAATGTTTAAATCGCAAAAACCTGTAATTTATTCCTGGCTATGTACAGTACGCATAGTCTGGAAATTATGTAGAGTTTGTCATTAATTCATTACATTTAAAAATAAAATAAAAAATACTTTTAAGGTGATAAACATCATCTTAATGTGATCAGATGTAGATAAATATTTTTGAATACGAAATGGTAAATTTTAATTCTCAGTCACAATAATTGCAATATGATATGTATAAGTTAAACCTTGGCTTGCATAATTTGTTTCTGAAGCATGCTTGTATATCAAAGCAAATTTCCCAATAAGAAATAATGTAAACTCAGATGATTTGTTCCAAAACCCAAAAATATTTGTATAAAAATAATGAATACAAAATGTAAAGTAAAAATAAAACCAACTAACCCACACTTTACCTTTTTGAAAAGAATCTCGACAGAGCAACGTTTCTGTTAGTGTGTGTGTGTGTGTGTGTGTGTGTGTGTGTGTGTGTGTGTGTGTGTGTGTGTGTGAGGAGGGATCTACTCTGTAGCCTGTGCATGCACAAAAACACACACACTAACAGAAACACTGCTCTGTTTGGAAACTTCTTTAACAAGGAACCCATTCTAATGACACTTGCTTTTGCTTTTCATGCGCGCATACACGTGGTCACAATGTTATAATAAACAGTACATGCACACAGATGTTGACAGTACACATGCACAGTCTTAGTGTGTGTGAGTGACGCATTTGAGTTTGAGAGACGATTATCCAGTTGTGGCTCAGTTGTGATCACTTGACGCTCAGCAGACAAAGCTCAAGCGTACTACTCGTATATCAAGACCTCGCTCATTTATTATGTTAAAATGTATTTTAAAATGTTGCTTATCTTGCAAAACGCTCACAGACCAAGTTATTCGCAATGCAAGCTTTCACTGTATTTTTTCACTGATTCCCTCTCAGTACTGCTGTTGAGAGCAGATCAGGCCCTGGGTTGAAAGCGAGGGCTCATCGTGTGTACACAGAAAGAAATATACAGTTTTGTATACAGGATTGTGATTGGTCACCTATCATTTTGAGGTGAACCACATGCTGTTAACCTGGTGGAGGCTGAGAGAGAAGGCATCATCTGCTGCTGTCCACGCTGATGTATTGTGTAAACCAGTGTGCAAGTCTAACTGTGCCATTAAAATGCTGTGCACATGACAATGTGGAGAAAAAAGGCCTTCTCTCTGTCATGCATATGCATTTCCACAAATAATGTGGAAAGTGTGCTGCTTTTGTGCCATGGAGCTGGCAGCCCTGCTGATGGCACACTGCCCATGTTCTAAACACTTGCATCACTCTAACAAAGAACTTCAACAATTCAAACAGGACTTTTCGTTGTTGCGCATTCTGTGCACATGTTTTTTTTTATCTGCAATTTGCTTAACGAGTTACCGCCTCGTTTACTTAGTAAATCGTATGGGTATAACAATTATGTCAATGACACAATCCATGTCTGCATCTGTATTGATATTTAAACCTGAAGATGATGTGGCCTGAATCCGAATGACCACAAATATCATCACAAAACTATATACACACAAGCAGTGTCATTTCCTTTTCTGCAGAGTATAGCCTCAACTATTGTTTCCAGTCTTTCATTCTACTTGCAATAAAATTATTTATGCTTTGCTCCTTTCTTTCATGTCAAAAGGCATATGTACTGTAATTGTGTTCTCAATGTCTTGCTTGGTGCTTGTGCAATTACACAGAGTGAAAGGCTACTTTTTAAATAGTCTGATCAGACTATTCTGAGTGTGGGCTGATCCACATGCACACTCCTGTGGTGTCCCTTTTTTCCTGACACACACACAGACACACACACACACACACACACGAAGGCTGCCTGAGGTAATGATAATTGCCCTTAAACAGCTAAAATCTCACACAGTGTCTATCAGAATTATTAGCCAGTGTGGCTTGGTCATAGTGTAAAAAAAAAAAAAGTCTTTATCTATAAAATAAAATAAAAACATTGTTTAAGCTGCTGATGCACAGTTTTATCTTTGCATGTTAATCTGTTTAGGTGTTTTTGTTTGTACAGATAATGTTTCTTTCTTATTGCTTATAACAAACTATGTGACTAAATACATTAATCTATCCAGTAAATGCACATTCATACAAACTGACATAAGAACTGATGTTCCTAAATTCCAGGATTGACATCATTGAGATTTTGTGTTGAAATGTATTATATACAGTATAATGCTTATTATATAAGGAATACAGATGACGGTCATGCAGTTATAGGAAGTAACTAACTATGTATGTGAAGTTGGTGGGTGGGTGTGTGTGTATGTGTGTGTGTGTGTGTGTGTGTTGCCACGCTATATATGTGTACATTGCTATAAATTGTCATAGAAATAAAAAATAAATAATGTATTAAGACAAATGGTGATCTACACATGGTATGAAAATAAGACCCAATGGGACCCAATCTCTGTCACGTTATTATGAAGGATAATGCTATTGGTTTCAAAAGTATTGGAACAACAAGGCCAATTAGTATCTTTTTGCTATATATTGAGAGCATTTGAGCCTGAGTTCAAAAGATGAATATGAGACACTATATCAGAAATTCAGCTTCATTTCATTTTCTTAGTTTTAGATATAGACATGTTAAAGCAATGTCTTATCATTTTTTTGCTAATATTTTGTATTCAATTATTGCATCCACAGCATCATCAGTTTGTTTAAAAAAGTTGCACTGGGCGTAAATGTGCACTTGTGTGAGATGGGTGGCCTCCCCACTGTGGTCTCTCCTGGACCCCTGTAGGAAAGGCTGTGCATATGGACCTTATTAAGATCCTAACGTCATGTCACCCTAATCTTGTTTCTCAAAGCGCAGTCTTGTTAAAGCTGCCACTGTGTGTGTGTGTGTGTGTGTGTGTGTGTGTGTGTGTGTGTGTGTGTGTGTGTGTGTGTGTGTGTGTGTGTGTGTGTGAGAGAGAAAGAGAGAGAGAGGGAGAGTGGGAAGTAAAGAGCAAAGCCCAGCTAACAAGGAGCAGCCAAGCGCACAGATGAGGGAAAGGCAGAAGGGGAGAGCTACAGGGAGAAGAAGAAGCACCATGAAAGAGGAGGGACAAAGAAAGAGTAAGAATGTGTAGGCTCTTTAGGGCTCTGAACGCTATTCAGGGTGACTCTTGTTCAATCCCTAACAGAAAGGAGCACTAAAGGAATGATGATACTGTACATGATAGCAGAATTGTAAGGATAATTTTTGTAAACTACTGCAGTTGAGGTTTCAGGTTTGATTTTGTTCTACTTGCTGTATTCTTTTGTAATTGTCTTTAAAAGCAACTCTAAGTCGAGAGAGAGAGAGAGAGAGTAGCTTCCTACCAGCATAAGCTGTTGGTCTGTATTGCTGTGTCTTAATGCAATATGATAACTGTGGAGTTGAGAGTGAGGCATCAGATTAACATCCAAATTACATTAATGCTGCTGTCTGGCTGGTTTTATGAGGCATGACGTTGTATGCCAAGATCCAAGTTTAATTTAGCTGCTCTTCTGACAGCGTTTTCAACACTTTCTAATCAGAAACAATTTAATTAGGCCTCTTGTGTGCTATCATGTGCCACATTAGCACTGTGACCTGTATGCCTGTGCCATAATTTTTTTTTTTTCTTCTTTTTTTCTTCTTGCTAACTTTACATACTTGTACTCCTTCCATCTCACTCCCCTTACTCCCTGAGCATTCCCTGACTCACTTTTTATCCCTATCCCTATAGGGAATCTGGACCTGACCGGCCCAAAACAGGTGTTTAAGGCAGAGAGTAACCCATGGGTAACCCCCATAGCAGATCAGTTCCTGTTGGGTGTCTCCCATGTCTTTGAATACGTCCGCTCTGAGACCTACAAATAGTAAGTCACCTTGTCACTATGTTTTGGACTAAATGAGCAATTAAGTGACATACCTGTGTTGTAAACTGTAGATCCCTAAGCATGCAGGACTCATGGATACTTTTATACTATCTGTTTATTCTACACCTGTAAAGTTAAAGGCTTTTATATTAGAAGTTCCCTCAGGCTGATGATTGTGTCACTTCGGTGTTAGGAATCATACGTGAGAGCTAGTCAGGCATTTCTAGGCCATAGTCTATATACAGTCTCTGAAATTGTTTCTAAATTCTAATTACATATTATTTCATATTCTAATGTTTATATGAAATGTAAGCCTGAAATATTATAGTGTGAACACTATAGCAGAAGTGTACTTAGTTTGCATCACATAAACCACAGAAGGTCAAAACGAGTGTAATTTTTTTTTGAATTAGTGTTTATTTATTTTGAGTCGCATTTTCTCTTTACTATAATATAGCTAAATTTTACATTTTCCCGGGGTTATAAAAGTTACTAAACACCTTCTTGTCAGCACGTGCATGCAGAGAAAGTATTTGTGGTAAATGAAGCTCTAAAATAGTCTTTGGTCTCTGGAACCTTCTTACTTCTCACTGAGGTCATGTTAGGTTGGTACTGTTCAGAATTGCAAATAGCTCTGGTGGAAATATATGGTTTGCAAAAAAAACAAAATAAATAAGCATAACATGAATGTACAGTACAGATCAAAAGTTTGGACACACCTTCTCATTCAAAGAGTTTTCTTTATTGTGTTCTTTATTGTGTTCTTTAGCCCAAACAAGTCTCTTCTGCTTGTTGTCTGTCCTTAGCAGTGGTTTCCTAGCAGATATTCTACCATGAAGGCCTGATTCACACAGTCTCCTCTTAACAGTTGTTCTAGAGATGTGTCTGCTGCTAGAACTCTGTGTGGCATTGACCTGGTTTCTGATCTGAGCTGCTGTTAACCTGCGATTTCTGAGGCTGGTGACTCGGATGAACTTATCCTCCGCAGCAGAGGTGACTCTTGGTCTTCCTTTCCTGGGGCGGTCCGCATGTGAGCCAGTTTCTTTGTAGCGCTTGATGGTTTTTGTGACTGCGCTTGGGGACACTTTCAAAGTTTTCCCAATTTTTCGGACTGACTGACTTTCATTTCTTAAAGTAATGATGGCCACTCGTTTTTCTTTACTTAGCTGCTTTTTTCTTGCCATAATACAAATTCAAACCATTTGAATGAGAAGGTGTGTCCAAACTTTTGGTCTGTACTGTACATAAATATTATTTTATTTGACGCTGAACCACCTGGATACAGCAAAGGGATTTACACACAATTCAAATTCGATATTCTTCAATATGACCACAGTGGCAAATAAGCACTGCCTGAATGCATGCCTTCTGGTTTCAGTTGATTTAAACATTTAACATTTATTTGAACAGCCTCCAATCATTAAAACGTAATGACCGGTTGTTACATGACGCTTTAGCAGCATGTAGCATAACAAAAGCTGTGTATTAGAATGTAACAATTAAATGTAGTTGGCTTTGAATGGTGGGACTATGGGTGGTGTGTCTGAAGCATGAGGGTTTCCTATTGTGCTGTTAGTGAGCTGTGTTCTGAATGACTAAAAACTTGCTTTATTAGACTTGTTTAGGTAGAAAATGCACTCTTGTGTTCAGATGTGGATTTCTTAATATATACAGTACTCTGGAACAGTCTTAGGCACCTGCAAAGAAATAATGAAATATAAATTTGTCTGCATAAAAAAATCTGCTATAAATTTTTTAAAAATCAGTAAACCGTAATAAGTCATAATTTTGACAACAATGTGCTATTGGGGAAAAAAGCACCAGTAGTCTCGGTTTCAGAAGACACTGTAACCTTTCTATTTCCTTATATTATATTCCTTCAATCTGAAATATTTTTACTGACCCAATAATGTGAAAGTTTAAATCTGAACATCAAAGACATTTTTGTATAACTTTTACTTTTGCATACTACTGTAGTTATACACTATTTAAAGAATGTTGTCCTGTTGTTGCCATCATTCTGTCTATAGTCCTGTATTTGTTTTTGTTTTGTTTTTTGTTTTTTTACAATTGCAGAAGTCTTGATTTTTCTTTTCTTTTACTTTTGGGCCCCGTGATACATTTATGATGGATTGAGTAATACAGCTTGCTCATATAAAGCGTAACCGTAAGCAGAGCACCTACAATGTAATCATATTAGATAAAACACATTTTCTACAAATGTAACCCTCATTCCACTGCAACTCTTTTTTTTTTTTATGCCCTTTAAGTAAAAGACATCTCTCTGATGATATCTGCCTTTTATTGAATATTCACTCTAAATATAGACTCACTATACAGGCTGGATTTATTTCTGAACATATTTCTGGATCAAGCACAAGGAGAAGTCATTTTTATTAAGAGTTATGTCAATTTACTCCAGAACCATACAAATTAAAGTCAAACCTGAAGGCATTTCTCTTTGAAAAGTGGCAGTGTAAATCTCCAGGTCCAATGATGTCTAGTTTTATCCTCCAGCTATTTAATATTCTACACACCACTTGCTTCCAGTGATTTTTAGAGGAAAAAAGCAATATTGGAATAATACACACATTTATATTGTCAAGAAAAAAAAAAACATCCCACAGATATGAAAAGTTTGCACCATGTCCTCACTGGCCACTGGTTAATAGGAATGCTTGTACATCTGCCTTTACCAGGCAAGTTTTTTTGAACGATACCCGCTGTAGTGTCAGAGTCCTGGTCATTACTGATAGAAGTAGATCCTGATGTGGTCTTCTGATGATATAGTCCACACTCATTCAGGTTTAATGCGTTACAAGTGTTCAGATTAAATTTGTGCTGTTTGTGTCCTACAGAGCATCTTTAACAATAGAAGTGCCCGATGTTTTTTCTTTCCCTCTAAGAAACTTTCTGTATTCTATGCAGCATGTCATTGACAATACTTTACAACTTCTAAATCCCCCATAACAGGAAAAGTCAAATCCTTCTATTTGATCATTTAGCTGTGTGCCGAGCTCATCCCCAAAACCTACATACTGGAACTGATCTTTTCTCAAGATACAAGACTTCCTCTTTTTAATGTTATTGCAGAATCCCAGAATCGTATAATATGTCCTATTTTTTGGCACAGTCTGTGGATGCTATATTGTGAGATTGATGTGGACCTGAAGATGAATACAGTATACAGTATTTTATTGATTATGTTACATGGGTAAGTTGAAGGGCTTTTATTGACAGATTGAGGGATTGTTAATGACTAACTGCTGCAGACATTGATAAATGGAAATCTCTGTATTTAGTGAGTGCTGCCTGGGTTTTATTTTTATTTTTTTGTTGCCGTAACAATGCAAAATGCTACATGTGCTAAATTTTAAGTGAGACATGCACTTTATTAGGAGCACCACATTAATCCTTCAGAACAGTTTTCAGAATAGTTAGTTTGACTTCCACAACCATGGCTGCTGTCCGTGTTTATGTGAATACATCATATAATTACTGCTGCAGGCAAGTTGTGTCATTTAAAAAATACTTAAGTGGCATTAAGGGGGTTAACAAGTGTCAGGGAAACACTCCTCACACCATTACACGACCACTACCAGTCTGGACTGTTGACAGTGTTCAGATTAGAGTCATATATTCATGATGAAGTTAAAGTCTGCTACATGTATTTGAATGCCCAAGCAGAAATTGAGCTCCATCAGATCAGGCACCATTTTCCCACTCTTTCTCAATCAACTGTTCAGTTTCATTCAGTTTGAAATGCAAAACTGACATTTCGGTACTGTGTGAAAATCTGGTCTTGTGTGAGAATATATTACATTGCCCAAGGATGTGTAAATATTTAACTGTTTTTTTTTTTATGTTTAAGAGAGAGAGAGATTATTTGCCAAATAAGCTTCTCCCTGAAGGCCTTTGGAACTATTAAGAAAATGTCAGCAATATTGGCCCCAAAGGTAAAAGAGATAATAAAAATATAGTGGCCATCACCGGGATAAATCAAACAATTCCTACTTAACAGATAATTCTAACTCAATCACAGCCCCTACCTTGTGTATTAGAACCTCAGACGAGGTCAGATTATATTTGGCTTCTTCAGTGCTGGCTGTTCAGTTCTGCTCTGCTTAACCGTGGACTAATGTAGCTGAGTGCTCATCTGCTATCTACTCTACACTCCAAACACTGCTGCTGAAGGGGTGGGGGAATGGGACAAAGTGCAGGGGCATAAGAGAACATTGTATGTGCACGTGTGAGGTTGGTTTATCCCATTAGACAGGTGTTAACAGGGTGTAAAGCTTGGACTCTGGATATGTCCATGGCTCAGCAGTTTCATTCACACCTGCCTAAATGTCTTTCAACTCTGATCGCGTTAGACCCTCACCTTTTCTGTCCGTTTTCTCACTCTCTCTTCATCTTTCTCTCTGTCATTGGTCTCTTTCAGTAGTACGTTCTCACTCTTTAATCTAGATGTTTCTCACTTATAATGGTTACTTTTCTTAGACAGGGTGCAAATTATAGCACAATAATTTGTTTAATGAAAAAAAGGAATGATTTCTATTACTTTGGGTGATGACCCTTTGATGGCATTCAGAGTTCTAAGGAGGGATTCTATTGGTCTTGGGTAATGGTGACCTGTGAGTGAACACATGCTTGTATAGCACACACCCTTGTCCATTTAGGAATAAAAATAATAATGAAAGCACACTTCACTAAATTGTCTCCTCTGCCTCTCCCTCTTCTCTTTTTCTGAACTGGGAAGGGTTTGGGAGTCTGTCTCATGGCAAAGAGATTGTGGTGAGGTGGGGGGGCTGGGCCTGCATGCATATTTCATGCAGTGGCTTGTTAACCTGACAGAGGGATCTTTGGGCTGACTGACGGTGTGAGAGAGTAACCGCATGCTCGTAATGCATTAACATATGGTAAAGCCTGCCTCACCACCATCTTTTATTCATTCACTTCTCTAAGCGCTTGTTGATATCATGCAGCCGAGACGAGTCGAGCCCTATGTACGGCACACATCATAGTTTTCTGAGGCTGATTGGAGAAAAAAAGGATGTAATTAAGATTGTCCTCCTGCTTTTATTCTCCCTCTCTCTCTTTCTCTGCCAACACTGATGGTGTTTCCAACAGACTTGCAGGTTGGGGCCAGATTCCAGAAATTAATAAATATGACACACACTGTTTTGTATACTGCCTGGCCAAATAAAAAATTGCACATGCTAATATTTAGTTTGATCGCCTTTAGCTCTGATTATAACAAACAGTTTGGTGGCTGATCAAAAAGTCCTGTAATATACTCGTCCCCTCAGGGAAGAAAAGATCCATAGATGTGATAACCTGGTCATTCAGTATATCCAGGTCGTCAGGTTGCCACATAACGTAGCGGAGCTTAAACCTGACCAACTGAAGCAACCCCAGATCATAACACTGCCTTCAGAGGCTTGTACAGAGACCACTATGTATGATGGTTCAATCACTTCATGTGCTTCCCTTCTTACCCTCATGGACCCCTCATATTGGAATAGGAGCTGTCTGGACTCCTCAGACAACATGACCTTTTTCCATTGCTCCAAAGTCCAATCTTTATGCTCCACAGTGAACTGAAGAATTTTTTCACAGCTGTTTATTTCCAATCCTGTGAGTTCTCGCTGTGTTGTGCATGTGGAAAAACTCTTACTTTCACTTTTAAACATGATTTCTACCCTCAGTTTTTCATAATCTAATTCCTAAAAGTTTAAAGTTACTCCAATCATAGTCATTCATGGTTTTTCCCCCTGCCCACATTTCTTCCACAGAGTTATAGCATATCCTTCCAGATTTTAATAACGTTAGACAGTTCCTAATCCCATTCCAGTAACTCTAGTAAGTCTCCTTAGCTGTGTCCTTTGCTTGATGGAGACCCTTTTAAAACAGTTTTATTTTTATTTTATTTACTTGTTTTGCCAGGCAGTGTATATTGGCCACTCAAATGCTGCTTGAATATGTAATCTCTTGGTGAATGTTTAGACTGTTTCTTTCATTTTCACTCTTGCAGAAATGTAAAAGTGTTCTGGAAAACTAGTCAGAATTTCTGGAGCATGATGGTCCCAATAGAGACTATGTTCTAGTCCCTGAGTGGCCAGAGACATGAGATCCATCATCCAGACATTGTTGGGTCCAGAGGTTAGAGTTCTGTCTGCTGTGTTGTCTGAAATTGTTGAATAAAGACAGGAGAATACACCAGTATTGAAACATTAGGTTATAATTTGAATCAGTCTTTCTTTTTAAACAAGAGTGAAATTCTAATTAATGATTGTTCTGACAATTATATAGGTTTTTAATGAATCATTAGACTAAAACCACATACCTAGTGATGCGGCGCGATTCTTTTGTGTAGTAGTTAGTCTATCCCCACAATGACACCAAAATATTTTATTGTTATTAAATTTAAATATGTTTGCGTTGGTGGTGGTTAAATGTTGCAGTTCCTCTGTAATCCTACAGGTGGTCCACTCTGATCTGTTCACACATTGGCAGGTAGCACAGCATCTTGTGTGGTAAGAGCTAATTATTTGGCAAGTTTAACAAAATCCGAAAAAAGTAATATAGAATCAGGATATTTATAAAATCCTAATATTTACATAATCGCAATACATACAGAATCGACAGCTAGGTATCGCTATAATGATGTTCTAGTCTCTACTGATTCCCGTCTCTACTGAGTAAACAAAGTGTTGTTTTTGAATAACCCTTAGGAAGTCTATATTATATTGGAATGGGTTTAACATGATTTAATGTAAAATTATCTGTTGTAATATCTGACAAAACCAAGTATTATAACCACATTTTGTGGATTGGACTTCATAAATAGTCTTTGGCTTTCTGTGTGTGAAGCAGAGACGGCCTTTAATTATGCATTTCTATGCTGTGGCCTCTTTGTTTTTATGATTACTGAGGATTGGGTAAAGAGGTTAGGAAGGTGAGGGGTATCTCATTGTTTCTCATTAGCTTGTGCTCAGAGGCCGCTCTCACAGGCCTACTTCCACACCTACGTGGCCTCTGCGGCCACCGCCATGGCCATCAGTCAGAGGCCTCATTAACAGCCCTTATTTTTAAAACACAAACCATCAGCCCGCTTGCGATGGCTCTGTGCAGTGAAAACTGGGCATTCTTTACTACAGAATTAATTATTCATTACAAAATCTGTTACAATGCATGTAACATAATATAGCATAATGGAATTAGCCATTACTTCAGAACAAACTGTCTTTAGATTATTCTGATGATGCATTTTGTTTTGTTAGTTGGTGGAAAAAATCGCAGCTATAAAATCTGTCTTACATGATAGTTATTACTGGCAAGATTTCTTAATTTTTTCTGTAGGGTCATGGCATGTCACAGAACAGCACAGGTCAGCAAAACATCACATTTTATTATCGACAGATTAATTGGTAATAATGCTGGTCTCTATGGAGCGATCACTTCTGAATGGCTCTCTGGCCTGTTTGTCATGCATCTTCATTATTGTCATTTAGTCTCATTGAGCCCAAGCATGGATTTCCATTGGCTGTGTCACAGTGGATTGTGCTGTAGACTGAGTAGTGTGTCACAGCTCTGTGCTGTTTGGATGCACTATTTGATGTATAGTGTCTGAAATGGGAGACTGAGCCTATAAGTAATCTGTCACTGATAATGACTCAAAATACTTGTTGTTTTCTTCTTCACATCTCTCTTTAGTTTCTTTCTATTTTCCACTTTCATTTGGTTACCTACAAGTATTTGCCATGCTATCTCAATATACGTATGAGTGTGGTGCTTTAAATAGTCTTTCAATATGTTATTAACTACATGCATATTCCTCTGAGCATGCAAAACCCACCACTAGTGTACCGATTACAGGGTTTTAAGTGAAAAGATCTAGTGAAAGAATCGACAGTAAGTTACAGTCTGGTGCTCAAGCATTAACCAAGTCTTAAATGGCAGGAACTTCAATCATGTTTCCCCTTATATCAGGGGACATACTATAAGGATTATGTTCATGAGTACTTTCAGTAGGTTTTACAACTGTAGTTCTTTTTTTAAATCTGGTAATTTGGTATGAGTCTTAAATACCAATCTTATACAAAATGAACTTCCAAGCTACATAGCCGCCTTCAATAGAACTTTAAATTAAAATTACATTTATTCTAAAAAAAATAAAAAAAATTAACAAAACCCTATTTGTCACAATGATTGCCACTCCTACAATGAGTCTGTAGAATATAGAGCAATCAAGCAGAGACATTTGTCAGTACCAAATCTCTCGAGACCCTCCAGGGTCCTACTTTTTCTCTTGTGGATTGTCCTGTTTAGCTCATCACACTGGTTTTCAATGGGGTTTACATCAGAGAACTGGGATGGTCATGCTAGATAATTGATTTACACCAATTGATATGAACCATTTGGTGTAGACCTTAAAATAATGGGTTAATATACAGCACAGATAATCTGCACATTGTTTGATTAAAATGTATATTGAAGTGTTCAGGTCAGAAGTGGAAGGTTCTCCCAAAACAGAATACTGTGCATTATGTATAGATTGAGATGATGGATGATGTATAGATGTAGTTGACATTATAAAAATAAAAAATATACATATGGTATACATTATAACATATGTATACATTTTAAGCATTTATAAAAACTGTAAAAGCATAACATTCTGGTTTAAATACCGAACAGGGTTTCTGATTCCTAATATACTGAAGAAGCTCTTTTATGATGAACATGCAGTTTGACACTAGTTTTTCACTGAACCCATCATTAAAAGGCACAAAAAATTATTCATTCTGTACATGTGCTTTTAACACCATGTAAGGCAGAACAAAAATGAAAGCAATAGAAAGTCTTTTGGTCCCAATTACTAATCAATGAGCCATGGTTGGAGTACGTTCATTAATAGATTAGGCAAATTTACTGTGCATACTGAATCCCACACACACAGACATACTCACTCGCACATGCATATGCAATGAGCAGTCATTACCCAGAAAAACACACTTGTGATAGAGTGCACTGTATGTATTGGGCAGTAACTGAGATTAATTAACCTGACTGGGTTTGAGGAGCCCGTAGGAATCACATGGCCACCTCAGAAATCAGATTTCGTTAACCGGGCAGTCCCAGCTCTTGGCTTTAATTGGCTCTAAACGTTCGCAGGGGCAGTTGAATGGGAAATCTTTGTGTTTATATTGAGGCAGGGCAGTAGAGCAACACTTCTTTAGCAATAACACTCTTCATTGATCTGGGATCACAGATCAAGAGACTGTGGCTGTTTTTGAGAAAGCTGTTGCACTGGAATGGCAAACTAACGCTCATGGTTATGGTGTAATTAAATGGTGAAAAAAAAAAAGTGCAAACACCTACTTAAGCTTTGCTTTATGGTGGATTTTGAAAACAGTAGCGTTTTCATAATTCAGAAAATATATCCATTTCACAGATCAAGACAATGTGCTCTCTGACTCTTCAGGCCTAACTCTTGAAGCTTGTCATGTTGTTGTTTTCTGAGTCTGCATTAATAATGCTGATGTGGTCCTCTAACTCTCCCGGGGTTCTGTAGGTCTCCTTCATATCTCGTTCATGTCTGGTTCTTCAGTATTCATTCCATGCTGGTGGGCTTGTCAGTGGTGTTGGATGCTGACAGAGAGAGAGAACGCTCCAGTAATCCCTACGCACCCCGCACATATTAGCCTGATGTAAAACAGACCAATTTAGCCTGAGCTTCAGCACCAGTATCTACGTGCATCTGTCAGCTCTGATCCCTCTGACTGTCCCAGCCCAATCGGTTCACAATCCCTGTCGCTGCACGTGCACAAGTTTAATACATGCGAACATCAATTCCATAAAATGCCCTCTTTAGAAAGCTAGGTTTTGCTGTCCCAAAGTCTGATGCATACAAGGTGCTTCCAGTACACACTAAGGTAGTTTAACTATTAGATACGGACAAAAGAGGCATGGTTGCCTTATAACATTCCTGGTGTTAGAGTTTATACTTATACTAATTAGGTGATTCTCTAGATTATGCCAGAGTAGTGGTTCTTTCTCTTAGATTCACAGAGGTTTCTGATATTTACAGGCTATGTGGTTACATAGGAGCAGTAGTTGAGCCCTCCCATTGGACACTTTCCTACTCGCCTCACTGGGCAGCTGTGGTGGAACGGAAGCCTCCGATCCTCAGGAGAGAGACAAAAGACAGGAACTTGCAATGGGAGAGGGAGAGATATATAGCGAAAGTGCAGCTAGACCAGCGCTGGATGATGGTTAAGTGCACTTTGTCATGTAATCAACTACAGGAGCTACAGACTGGCACATTGTGCTTCAAAACTTTGTTAATGCCATCATTAATATGTAAACCTGTGCTCACTTTGTGTTTGTGTGTGTTAGTGAACGGGACTTTCCTGATTAACCACACACTACTCCAAAGCATTTTGTAGTCATCTGCAAATATTAAATATGAACCCTAGCCTCGAAGCAGCACTCGGGCTTGACATTTTGCTCCTCTGCAATTAGAAGTATTTCTCAAGTTGCATTCTTTAATTACACTCTGAAGCCGTTCAGAGGTTTAGCGCTGGGCTCAGATACCACCATCATCAGCCACTTTGTCAACAATCAATCAGAGACTCTTATTAGTGTGGCAATGACTTGAGCACAGCATCAATTAGCCTGGCCCCTGCAACCACCCACATATGTTCTCGCTCTCCCCTGTCCATTTCTCTTTCTCTCTTTTCTTGTGTCACTTGGCTCAACCTTTGAGTGCCTTTTACACAGAGAAAGGCAGTGGACTGGAAATGGCTCTTCCCCTTTTTTTTTTCCTCTCCCGCCCTCTCACTCTCTTTTCCTCTGTTGCGGTTTCCTTATCTCTATTCCTTCAGCAGCCTGCTTTTAGATAATTGTCTCTCTGTGTAGTTTTCTTATGCAGTACACAGCTGTGGCTGGACAGCCTTAAACAGCACAATGAGCCTGCTGTCTCAGTAGGGGACTCATCAGTGTGTGCCATTCTCCATTTTGCCTCTTCCACCCTAGCAGCCCCCAAAATGCTCCTTCTTCTTCTCCCTCTTGCTGCACTCCTTATTAAATGCACTTTTATATTTTGCCCATTGTTATTTATGTCTTTTTGGTCTCTAAACAGTCCATTATAATAACACAAACCATATGTTCTGCTTTTCAGTCTTTATGGGCGACACATGCAGGCTAATCCCGAGCCACCGAAAAAGAACAATGACAAATCCAAGAAGATCAGTCGCAAGCCCCTAGCTGCCAGGAACAAGTGAAGATGAGAAGTGTGGATAAAGAGCCCGTTGTCTGCCTGTCCGAGCTGGACCTCACTGCATGTGCCTTCTTCCACTTTTCTATTTATTTACTGCAAGAACACACTTTTTTATGGTTACTGTATTCTGTTGTGGTATACATGTGTGGCCTCACAGTTGCATCTTGGCATGTCCCAAGCAGCCATTAGAAAATTCTCTATTTACTCTTTGTTCCTTTTGTATATTTTCTACATTACCTCTTTATTAATTTGCTAAAAATATAGTTATTGCCTTATTCTCATAATGCTGCATACTCGAGCATTACTTTTTAAAAAAATTCCTGCATGATGTCTTTTAAATATTATCGCAACACTGTAAAATGATTTTTGGACAGTTTGTGAGATATTAAATAGTGTAAAAAAAAATAAAATAAAAATTTAAGCCATGACTGAGCTATAAAAAATGGAACACATCATAGGAAGCACCGCAGTGTCATCTAGACTTTTGTCCTCTTTCAATGTTTTAGTAAAATATTACATTCCTGTGATACTTTACTCAGTGTAATGTGCATATGTTTAGCATCTTCACACATCATATATTGTTCTTAAGGGCAACTGTTCAAATACATTGAATGGGAAAAAAAAACAATATCATACTCCACTGTTTGATTTGAGCCATCTAAACAAGGCACACAGCTTTCCACAACAGCAATTTGTACCCTCCAGTGCCGGGCTTGGCAGCGGGGCTGTTGCGTAACCGGTGGGGGATTTTTGGAGGGGTTTAGCAGACTGAACTAAGTCTGTGCAGGATTGTGTCTTGCCTCACAGGACGTGTATATGTCTGCTCCCTCTGCCACACCTCTTGCTCTTAATGACTCCTATGAATGGCTGTAAACCAGAGTATTGAACAGTTAACAAATAAGGCCAGTTACAAAACAGCTCCAAACAATGGACGGCTTATATAATATACAGTATTGGTTTCCTTTACAGTATTGTCTGGATTTAAAACTAGTCTGTTCTGAATCAGGTCGTTTTGACTCCTACTGTAACGCTAAGTTAGTCTACACCATGAGCTTTATTGATCTATGCAATAGTATTATCACAAGTCACACCAAATTATAATTCTTTTTGTCATTTGACAAAAATTTTGTGTCACTATATGCCGTGCATTACTTTTTTTTTTTAATTAAACTGGTTTGAATAAAATACTCTGTTAGACTCATATTGTCTGTGTCTCATTGATTTATTTGATTCAGTTCATTTTATATAGTTCTATGAATATCTATGAAGTCTAGATCATAATTATTATATGCTGAATAGCATTGCAGAAATAACTGATATTTTGGGGGTTTTCCACAGGGCAATCTATAAAGTCTAAATATACTGGTACCTCCAGATATTGAAAGTTGCCTTATTGCTTGGATTGGTTACAATGGTTGGGAGCTGTCAGGATTTCGAAAGTGAGTGATTTATTCACTCACTTGGTCTTTTTGTCCTAATCTTTGCTCGAGTGTCGGTGCATCTGTCCCCTTAGGTTGCAGTTCTGCGATGACAGGAGTGAGTGAAATTCTATACTAGCCCCCCAAACCCCCCACCCCATTGTGACGTTTGATGTGAACATGTATGACATGCCTTGACCGACAACTGCATGATCTCATGAACCGTGCTGCCACCACATGATTGCCTGGTTGATTAAGTGCATGGATGAGTAGATGTACTGATGTTCTGTTGTTTAAATTGTGACAAACTAATGTGTTCTTTAAGAGCAGCGACGCTGTGTATTTTGACAAATTGCATAGATAGCTTGAAGTATTGTGGTTCACTTACATTTTTGTTGGAATAAATTCTGAGCCAATGAGTTTATATAGCTCTGAGTAAGATGGTGTGTGAAACAGTGATGGAGGATCATCACACATCTAAAACTGATCTGCCCATGGGAAGTCATGTCATAACCCAGCCTACCCCAGTGATGGGAGATAAGGAGAAAGTGTTGACCTTTCACAGCAATGTGCCTAACAAACCTGTGTGTGTGTGTGCATGCGCGCATGCTAAGACTCTAGAGAGGCCCCGTCACACACCTTCATCTGTGTTATTACTCTCTCATTATTATTATCCTGTCTCAGGTGCTGTGTGTGTCCTCATGTCCTCCTCATTCACACTCTCCATACACTCACACGCTCAGCAGGCACATCTGTCCATGGTGCACACACTTTCTACTACCGCTCTGTCATCTATCACCACCTTTCATCCCTTCAGCTCTCAGAAAATATCCCTTTTCTTTTCAAACTTTTTGCCGGGTTCAATTCGGGAAATGCATCACACCCCTCACACTCACAAACACACCACACACACACACACACACACACACACACGCACACACACACACTTAACTTTCTTTGTTCAGCAGTTGGAGAAGATAAACTTGTGGTTTGAAAGTTAGGACCAAACTCTGTGCTATTCATTACAGGACCGGACCCTCACACAATCAATCTCCTCAGCTGCCCAGGAAAAAAAAAAAAAAAAAAACGCCTCTCTGCCTCCTTATCTTGGTCTGTCCAATCCTTCTGTCAGTGTCAACAGCAAATGGGATATTGAGGTTTAAAAATGACTCGGTGGCAATGGATCATTATGCATGCCACATATCCGACTCTGACACCAATTACTCACTGACCTTTCAAAGTAATCATTTTGTGTACTTTTCCCCACCCAAAGTCAAAGATATCGCAAGAAGCCGTGTAGATTTTGGTCGATGTGATGACTTTTTTTTGTTTGTATGGTTCGTTATAGTTGCACTTGCAGCTTTGTATATAAAGGGATACAAACATTTTGTCTATGCATCCCACAGTCCCTGAGACACAATGGCTGCCAGGTTAACCAAACTCATTGATTTTTGCCCGTTGATTTATGGAGGTGAGGGAAAGCCATACTGCTATAGAATATGCTCTATGCCATCCAAGCGGAGGCAGGTCAGGGGACAATAACCGGAGCTGTTTAGAGTGTGTGAAATCTAAGCTCAGAGTTAAAAGGTACTGTTGTAATTAAATAAATGCATATGGGATTTAAAGTATACTTTAGACTTAGTAAATCTTCATCAAAGCAACTTGGAACCAGTCAGGGTACATTAGTCGTGACCAATAATTATTCAATTAAGCTTTATATGTACAAAAAAGCAAAACATCCAACAAGATTGAATAATTTTATAAAATAATAAATAGATAAATCGTAAAATGCTTAACATTGAAACACATAAGCTTGAACCAGCAATGCATTCTTTATTGCTGTTAATCTGGGCAGTTTATATTGTAAAACAAATTCCTTTTTACATTATTTTGTGAGTGAGTGTGTGTGTTTGTGTGTATGAACATACACTACCAGATTTTAATTTTTTTTCTACATTATACAACATTGCAGAGCGCATCCAAAATATACAACAATCTCGTTTGAACAGTTGATATTGAGATGTGTCTGCTACTTATGCTCTGTAAAGCCTTCATAACGCCTCTTGCCTGAGGTGCTGTTATTTGGTGACTTCTGAGGCTGGTAACTTTAAATGAACTTCTCCTCTGCAGCAGAGGTACGTTTTGGTCTTTCTTTCCTGGTATGGTCTTCATGAAGGACAGTTTTCTCATGGGACACGTTGAGTTTTGCAAATGCACTTGACAATACTGTTCTTGCAAAAACCATTCCAGAGAAAATTGACCTTCACGTCTTAAAATAACAACTGACCATTGTTGTCACTTAACTACAGAATGCCATATACATTATTTCATAGTTTTGAAATCTCCAGTATTGTTCTGGAATATAGAAAAATAAATCCAAACTTGCGTTGAAACTTTTGACTGGTACCGTATTTTTAGTCTTAAGCCTGAATCTAAAAACTGGCTATTGTCAATTTATGGAGACTGGTTTCATGTTTTTTTTTTATTTATTTTTTTTACAGTCACTATCAATGAATTATGTTAATTAATGTACTGCTAAAAGTACACCTTCCCTCCCCCATAAATAAACAAACAAACAAATAAATAAATAAAACCTTGGGAAGATTTAGTGGTTATAATTGAATAGAATATATAATAAAGTGCTGATGTATCACTGTGTGGTTTGGCAGTGACACCTGAACATACCCTCTTGAGAACAACTCCATCGATTATTGCAACAGAACATGTATCCACAGAGCAATCTGACAGAAATCACTGTAGAGGCAAGGTCTGTGCAATCCTCAAAGCCCTATACAGCAAGCATTATAACCCAAAGGAATAGGCTTTTACCTCAGGACAGCATGCCTGATTGCCAGGGGTATACAATCAGGCATGATTTACTGTGGGTTCCCACACATTAACACCGCCCCCGCAAACCTGACCTCACACACACACCTGCATACTTGTCCACTTATTGTTAATGTTTTAATGTGCTTATACAGCTGGTGTAAATGGACCTACATACCTGAATAATTGACAGTGCTGAAGTAATTGAACACAACCCTTTAACACAAGAACTGTCTGTAATCTAGAACAATGTCATACAATGTCGTTGCCCTCCACAACTTATTTAAATAAACGCTGCATAATTACGTTTGATCTATTTGGACTACTCATGTCACCTTTGTCGCGTTCTTTTGAATAAACAACTTGACAAATTTGGAGGACAATCAGAAGAAACAAAATTACTGCAGCAAGTGATTGTTTGTGAGTAAGAGTCGATTCTCAGGAAATGATTTCTCCTTGTGTTTTGGAGGTGCAATACATCACTTGCCAGTCCACTATTGGCAAAGGTGTCATGTTCATGATCGCTCCGTTACCTTCTCAGGCTCGGAGTACAAGCCATAAGTACAAACTCCTGATATGTGCATTTTTCACAAAGCAGTGAGTGTCCTAAAGAATTATTAAATCGCTTATAGAAAGCTTCTAGCCACAAGAGGTATGTATGCATGCATGAATGAATGCTGCATGTGCAATTAATAAACCCATTTACCTATAAATTCTATAAAATGCTTTCTACACAGGGTTCATATATCTAAAGGATTTGGGGACAATGTGCACAGTGTTTAAGTTTATTGTTTAAACACAATATGTTAAAATAATTCTTTCTGTGGGTCATAATTCAAGCTGTAATTATGAATAGATTCTGCTGTAATTGTAGTTCCTTCTGAGTTATAGTTTTCTTTCGTTGTGCATTTTGAGCCAGGGAAGAATAGGAAGATGGGTGGCGGCCAATATCTTCTTTTTCTAGCTTGTTAGGAGAGTGCTGGGATTCTCCCTCCCTCCTTCCTCTCAATCTTTATGCTGCGCTCTCAGCTCTGCGCGCTCACAGCGTCTCGCGCTCTCCACATCGCTCTGAAAGCGAAGCGTGCGCTCCACGCCGTGCCCATGCCGCCGCCGCCTCCTCCTACCTTTACGCACGGAGGAAGTCTTTAGAAGTGAGGATACCTTCGCGTTTTAAGGATACAGAAGCAAATTGTGGCTTTTTTTTCCCCCCACGTGGCCGTGGAAATTTAAAGGCGCTACAGACTGTCTGAGATGGTGAAGAAAGTCTTTTCTAAACTACAGGCGACTAGAGATAGATAGGCCTGGGGAAGGCGGAGAAACTTTTACGGAGACTTGAAATAAGCAAACATCAGCACAAAAAAAAAGTTAAGAGGGAGAAAGAAAAGCGCTGTTTGGGCCCTGCCCAAGCGGGTTCATTAACATTAACAACAAAGCCAATAGGTTGTACTTTTTTTTTTTCTTAAGGGGGTCCCTCACCAACCAGCAAGATTTCGCCCAAAAGCAGACAGGAGGAGCGTCCCGCGCTGACGAGACTGGTCGGCAGGAAGCGGTTGATCGCGGCCGGGGTGCTCGGAGTGGTCATGGTGCTTGTGCTGGTCGTGCTCATCCCGGTGCTGGTGAACTCGGCCGGCACTTCGGCACATTACGAGATGCTCGGCACGTGCAGGATGGTGTGCGATCCGTACGGCACCAAATCCCCGAGCAGCACGGCCACGGCTGACACAGCGGCGCGCGACACCGGCCTCGTGCAATCGCTGCCCACATTCATCCAAGGTCCGAAAGGTGAGCCGGGACGACCAGGGAAGACGGGACCGAGGGGCCCACCCGGAGAGCCAGGTCCTCCAGGACCCGCAGGCCCGCCTGGAGAGCGGGGAGACCCGGGACGGCCAGGCTTACCAGGACCCCCGGGGCCAAACGGCGCTGGCGCCATCAGTGCGGCCACCTACAGCACCGTGCCAAAAATCGCCTTCTACGCGGGCCTAAAGAAGCAGCATGAGGGCTACGAGTTGCTCAAGTTTGACGACGTCGTCACTAATCTGGGAAATCATTATGACCCGACCACAGGAAAGTTTACGTGCTCTATACCGGGGATCTATTTCTTTACTTACCATGTGCTGATGCGGGGTGGAGACGGCACCAGCATGTGGGCAGACCTCTGCAAAAACAACCAGGTGAGAGTTCACATACGGTGTGTCTGTTATTAGACATACTTTACAGTTTTTTTTTTATCTTGCTTGCTGAATGCTTGGCATATTGTTATAAGCCCCGAATTTTAATGGTCACTTATTTTCTCTTTTTCCCCCCTTTTTCTTACTATGCAAACAATTAGGTGTTTCCACCTATAAACTTTAAAACACCCAACATAGGCCTGCTATCATATATTTTTTAATATTATTATTATTATTATTATTATTATTATTATTATTATTATTATTATATATGTCTTGTGTTTATGATATTTAAAATGCCACTGGGACACTGGACAAAGGATGGAATGCATTAACTTTTTGTCTTTTTCAGCTATTCTTTGTGTGGAGACCTATATTATTTTTAATCCCTCTATGTATTTTAAACAGTATCTACCATCTGCAGTTCATTATGTGGTACTTAGCACTCCACGGTTATATAAAAAATTCACTATGATCTATAAAAACTGACACGAGTGATGGGGCCTTTTCATATTTTCCTCAGGGTAATTAAAGGCCTATTTCTATTAGAGCTAATTACGTCTCTAAGTGACTGACAGTGGTGAGAAATGTATTAATTCATGCTGTTGTTTCTCTAAGAAAGCGTTCTGTAAAACTACTCTGGTCAAAATAGATTATAGAGATATTTGTGAATAAATCAGATCGGCGCTGATGCAGTGATACAGTGATATACAGTGACAATGATATATTGATTCAGTGCTATACAATGATACTTTCTGTTATATATAAATTTAAGGGTGCTGTCACAGTGACATAGTGAGAGTCATTTAGTGATACAGTGAATCAGTGATACAGTGAATCAGTGGCGCGCGGATACGGGCCTCTATGTTGCTGTTCGTGGTGCTGAACTAAAGTTATAGGCCTATGGGCGTGATGGTGAGAAAACATTTTGTTATAATTATACTTTCACCGACCAGACATAAATACATGCTTAGTCAACCAATGAGGCATCCCAGGAATTACAAATGACGTTGTTTTAGAGTGTCACAAACTGTTATTTTACCTCCACAGGTGCGTGCAAGCGCCATCGCGCAGGACGCGGACCAGAACTACGACTACGCCAGTAACAGCGCGGTGCTGCACCTGGAGCCCGGGGATGAAGTCTACATCAAACTGGACGGCGGCAAAGCACACGGAGGCAACAACAATAAATACAGCACCTTTTCTGGCTTTATCATCTACGCCGATTAGGACACGAGCTTTCTTTCTCTTCCCGGGCTTTTCCGACCCATGTCCTCGTTTTCGCACTCACTTTTTTCTTTTTCAACCTCGAGTCTCCTCTACAGAGCCTGTGGCTGGTGACATCCTCCCTTCAACTTGTTAGTGTAAGAGTGTGTGGGTCGGTCTCTCCGCGTCTAATTCAAAAGTCACACACTTGAAGGACTAGTGATGTAATCGCGATCACTGAGAAGAACGCTGAAGAACAAAATCATCAGTCTGTAAAAAAAAAAAAAAAAAAACATCCCGCCGCTCGTCGATCGCCAAAGCACTTACTTGTACTGTAAGTTGTTGCTTCTGTAGTTAACAACGAAGTATATCTGTTAAATGCATTGTAATTATGGAAATGAGATCACTAGTTTGTGCAATAATCCTCACAAAAATTAGGCTCATGACCATATCTGAAAATATTCAATTGGTAGTGTCTGGAAGGCCTAATAAAGTTCATCTGTTGCCCGACATCTTACACCCCCTTGTAATATCACTGCTCATTGCTCCGTACCCTTCAGAAGGCAGCTGCCTTAGTACTGTAGTTTACCTAGATCTGGCAGCATTTTACCCAACAGCTAACTTTTACTATTTATCACACATTATATCTGCTTAGTTCTAATGGACCCGTTACACTGAGCCTGATGCCGTATTTCCGATTTGGTTTAGCAGGGTAGACCTAGACAGCACAAAGACCAAGATTACTTCGTTTCATCTTATCAACATGCACAAAGGGTTACAAACGGACAGCACAAACCACTAAAAGGGTATCTTATTAAATTTTGTTTTAAATTTCCTAATGGGTAACTATGACATGTAAGATGTAGCATATGGCCGGGAGGCAAAGGACACCTGTAGTCATGATCCACAGCTGGTGCCTCATGCTATACTGCTACATGTTCTAATCATACAGTACTATATTCTCTTATCAGTTTACATATTTGCATATGGTCATAATTATTATTTATACAGTACATATGGGTAATATATGAAAATATATATTAATCATATTGTACACTCCTCTTTGCAGATATTTGTTTTTGCATGTCAATCATAATGCACATACACATTTGCACATAATCAAATTTGCACATATCCTTAGCACGTACAATTATACATTTTTGTATATTTCTTTACATTGCACTTTACTTTTCAATTTGTGTTCATATTTTTATTATGTAGGCTATCCTTTACTTCATTTATCTCACTGCATATACAATAGTCAGCCATAACATTATGACCACTGATAAATGAAGTGAATACCATTGCTCAGCAATTATATACTATTCAACTAGTGACAGGATTATTGGCACCCGAGTCTCAGAATGCCTGCGGGGACCATAGGCCAGTCCATCCGGTCCGATCCCATAGAAAAAACAATGCAGCACAAATCACCGAAAAATAACGGTGGCTACAATAGAAAGAACCTATGGTATGCACAAGATGAGTAAATCCAACCCAAAAACCCAAAAACCCTGCTGCCAAAGTCGTTTGGAAGGTCTTGTGGAGTCATGGGTTCAGATGTGCCACTGTGTTTCTCTAGTATGAAATTCTGATTGCACAATTTGAATTTGCCACTTTTCTCTCAATAAATGTCACTTATATATATATATCAGTATCTTTCAGAAAACTTGGAATCTTTGGTGCTGTTCACCCTGCTTTGGCTTACATCTTGATTCTTGATTGGACCGTTGAACCTACAGTATCTGCTCCAGAGATGTGACATTATGGCTGACCCTGGGTTCTGACCCTAGCTTCATAGCAAGTTTGGATAGTTGATTCTACTGTAATGTATAAGTGACAAATAAAGTCTATTTCTTTTTTCTTATTCTAAGTTCGATAAGGGCCTATTGTGCCTTGTTTAACCTGCTGCCTATAGTTAACTTTCATGCTAATGTCCAAAATCAAATCAACTCAGCTATCTAAATTTAATCAAGGAAATTACTTGGTTAGCTGTGGCAAGCTGTTTATTAAAATAGTTAAGAAAATTGTTGCTGGAATTATTTGGTTAGTTAGGAAAGGAAATTAGCTGAAGATAGCTTTTGAAGGTTAACAGTCCAGCAAATAGAAATCTTGCAATATTCTCTCCTAAACCATCTGGCTGAACCTTAACTCATCATGCAGTCTTCTGTACTATTTAATGAAGACTTTACTCCACTCATCCTGTGTCTTAGACCCCCCCCCCCCCCTCCAAACATTTGAGGTATTGTCTATTCCAGCAGTGCATGCACAAAAATATTAAAAGTCCTGAACGTCGGTCATGGATGTCTTGCCCTAGTTATAATTGCCAAGCTATGAACAGTAAGTAACTGTTTAGGTGTGGGGTTAAAGTCAATTAAATTATCAATATATTTAAAGCTTTCATTGAGCATTATTCCTGCAACTAGAAAAAAATTAATTGAACCTATAATTACAAAATTCTGCTGGTCTGAATCTTTGTTGCTGCCTTTAAATCTGGCCAGAAGTTCTGAACTTGTTTATGCTGCATTCCAAATATTTCTTTACCTTGGATGGGCAAAAATGCTGCGTCCAAACAATTCTTCCTAAGCAGCTGCCTAACAAATGAAATGAATGACATAGAACAATGTCTTTAGTAAAACTTGAATAACTCACAAAGTTTCTTTTGTAGGAAATGTCCTGAAAGATCGATGAACTGCTGTGTATTATCAGTAAGAGCTGTATACGTAAATGATCTAACTGTAAGTCTGTCATACTTTAGCTACAGTATGGTTATGGGTCCAGTGTCATATCATAATCCTGGTGCAGTTTGGTGCAATTTTCAATTGCTTGCTTGTAGTTGACAAATTAATACCTGCAATGTCACACCTGAACTTTTATATCATGCTGAGAAATTCTACTAATGATGCCATGACCCACTGAGTGATCATTGGATGTAGGTTGTGCAATGATCTGTCCAGTGAAACAGGTATTTAAGGTAGACTAACTGCAGTATAGCATGATTTTCAATGTATTTGTTACAGCAAAGTTGTCTTTGACTTCAGTATTGCTAGTTTTTATTTTATATCCTATATCAGCTAAATTCAATATATGGCTTGAATTTTAGATCATTCAGTAAGATGAAGGTTTGATAAAAGAAAATGTCTGTTTTTACACAGACCTGCTAAACAGAGAAAAAGACAGAGAGAGAGAGAGAGAAAGAGAGAGAGAGAGAGACTGCGCTTTGTGATGTTGAGAGCACTATGCAGAAACTGTGTTGATATGTAAATGTGTATCTATCTAAGAGAATCCACAAAACATGACTACTGATATTGCTACTTATTTTCTATGTAAATATTGTAGTGATTTATTTTTTGCCCCCTCTAAATATACAAATGGCTGGAAAGCACACAAGAGTGTCATTGTTTTCGGATTGTTGAACTAAAAATAACTGCATTCATACTGTATCTCATGTGACCTGAGGGTGTGAGATTTTTTTTGACCACTCAGAATGCACATCATCTGTAAACACAATACACTTCACCTGTACACTATTTACATATGTTTTTTTTTTCCATTAAATGGAAGTTTGACCTGGTATGTTATTTTTCCTGATTCATTTAATAACTTTTATATAATCAGTTATTTAACAAGTAGATAAATTAAAAGCCATTAGAATGTCCTAGCAATTATGTGATTTTTAGATACTGATCCATAAATATGATACAGATGAAAGTGTGTATGTGTGTATGTGTGTTTATATATATATATATACATACACATGGTTCAATTCTCAGCCAATTCCCAAACCCCAGCCACTGGATGCAGTGCCGGTCCCAAGCCCGGATATAATGGGAGAGTTAAGTCAGCAATATATATATATATATATATATATATATATATATATATATATATATATATATATATATATTTTTTTTTTTTTTTTTTAAGGGTATATATAGTACCAGTTTAAAGTTTGGACATACCTTCTAATTCAATGCTTTTTATTTAGTGATTTCTACTATGAAATAACATATAAAGCATTAGTTAAGTACTAACCACAACAACAGTCAGTTGTTTTTTTAAGACACTCAGGCCACCTGTCCTGGAACAGATCTTACAAGAACAGTCTTGTCAAGCACATTTGCAAACCTATCAAGCCTATTAAACCTATCAAAAATGATGAACTTGGCTCCCCTGAGGAAAGAAAGACCAAAACTTACCTCTGCTGCAGAGGAGAAGTTACCAACCTCTAAAGTCACAAATTTACAGTTCCTCAGGTTAGAGTCATTATGAAACCTTTACAGAGCATAAGTAGCAAACACATCCCAATATCAACAGTTTAAAGAAAAATATTGCAATTTTGGGATGCTTGGATGTCTTAGGCATTGTTTTTTTTTTTTTTTTTTTACAGTATAACTAGCAACTTTTACAATATAGAAAGAAATATAAATCAGGAAAGACTATGGAATTAGAATGTTTGTCCTAAAGACATTTTTCTCATGTGTGTGTTTGAGTGTGTATATGTGTGTGTGAGAGACCAATACTGTGCAAAGGGTTTAGGCAAGTGTGAAGAAATGCTATAGAGTAAGAATGCTTTCAAAATATATATATTTACATTGATTCTTTTTATCAATATAAAGTTAAATATTTGGTGTGATTACCCTTTGCACAGCAAAATGTTTTACATTTACAAACACAGGGATATTGTCCCTGAGTCAGGTGTATGATTACCCAGTTATACAAGGCAGATGCTCATGATCATCAGTTTCATATGTAGGTTTAAATACAGCCATAAATGAAACACAAACAGCTGTGTAGGAGTTTTAAAACTGGGTGAGAAACAGGCAAACTCTGCTACTAAGGTGAGGTTGAAGAAGACAGTTCCAGGTCACATACATAATGGCAGGACTAAGCACAGCAACAAGATACTGCATTAGCAAGGTCTCTCTCAAGCAACTATTGTTAAAGCAGTCAGGAATTTCAAGATGTGCTGTTCTAGCTATTTTAAAGAAGCAGAAAGAAGTGCGCAATGTTGAGGACCATAGACGCAGTGGTCGGCTAAGGAAACTTAATGCAGCAGATGAAATGCACATCATGCTTACTTCCCTTTGATATCGGAAGATGTCTTGTGGTGCCATCAGGAAAGAACTGGCAGAAACCAGTGGCACCCAGGGACACCCATCTACTGTTTGGAGAAGGCTGACAAGAAGAGGTCTTTATGGAAAAAGTGCAGCTCAAAAGCCATACCGTACCTCCAATGTGCAAACGAGGCTCAACTCTGTACAGTATTAAAAAAAAATAGGAACTGGGGTATAGAGACCTGATCACAACATCATTGAGTCTGTCTGGTATTACATGAAGAGACAGGAGGATTTGAGGCAGCCTATATAGACAGAAGATCTGTGGTTAGTTCTCAAATATGTTTGGAAGAACCTATCTGCCGAGTTCCTCCAAAAACTGTGCGCAAGTGTACCAAAAAAAAGGATGGCAGTTTTGGTTTTGCAGATGAAAGGTACTTCAAATACTTCAAATACTTTGATCTGTTCATTTATTTTCCATTTTGTTAACTGATAAAATAAACTATTAGCACTTTTATTTTTTGTAAGTGTTTTTACTTTACAATGTTTATTTCTTCCACCTGCCTAAAATGTTCGCATACTACTGTGTATGTACTGTACATACATACATACATACAATGTGTTTTGAAACAGGTTTTTTTCTGTAATTTATTTACATATAAAGTTTATTACTGCTTGCAGTATTATTTAATTTTTATTTTGAGAAAATGAATATTCATACAGTATAAATATCATGTATCTCTCAGTCTTGTGAGGAAGACAGTTGTCCAGAAGATGATCATTGAGGGTAAACCACAGACGGTGGTATATTGATGTATATTCAAGGAAAAGTGACTGGAAGGGGAAAATGTGGTAGGAAAAAATGCTCAAGCAACAGAGGTGGCCGCAACCTTAAGAAAATTTTCAAGCAAGCCAATTCAAGACTTTGGGAGGGGTTCAATAAGAGTGGTTTGAGTCAGGGCATCAAGATGGGCCATGCACAGTCATCTTCTACTACTGTTGCATTCTGAACCAGAGACAGTGTCAAAATAATCTTACCTGGGCTATGGAGAAAAATAACTGGACCGTTATTTAGAGATCCAAAGTCCTCTTTTCAGATAAAAGTAAATTTATATTTCATTTGGAAACCCAGAGTCTGGAGGAAGAGTGTAGAAATACACTCTTCATGTTTTTAGTTGAAGTCTAGTGTGAAGTTTCCACAGTGGGTGATTATTTGGTGTGCCATGTCATCTGCTGGTATTTGTTCACAGAGTTTTTATTAAGCCCATAATCAATGCAACTACCTACTAGGAGATTTTAGAGCAAGTCATGCTTCCTTCTTCTGACGAGCTTCATGTAGATGCCGGTTTCTTTTTCCAGCAGGACTTTGCACCTGCCCACATTGCCATAGAGTTCTATGAGGATCTACAGTGCCACAGACTGATCACCTCCAAGCCATGCCACACTGATGCAGTTATTCACGCTAAAGGAGCTCTGACCAAGTATTGATTGCATACATGAACATAATTTTCAGAATGTCTGTATTGTGAATCCTTTTTAGATTGATCTTAGGAAATATTTAAATGTTTTGAAATACTAGATTTTTTCCCCGAATTTGGCTCTCATGAAGACCATCCCTGGAAAGCAAGATCAAAACTTACCTCTGATGCAGAGAAAAAGTTTATTTAGCGTTACCACCCTAAAAAAAAAAAAAAAAAAAAAAAAATTATAGCACCTCAGATTAGAGCCAGTAGCAGACACCTCATTATCAAATTCAAATGAGATTACAATGCATAAATAAACAAAAATCAGGAAAGACAATGGAATTAGGTTTGTACAAACTTTTGACTGAAAGTGTGTATACATATACAGTATGAATGTGATGCTTCAGCTGGAGATGCCAAATATACGGGTTATTTGTTGAATCTGGAAAAGAGCCAATAATGCATTTCACACTGGCCAATTCAATCATTTGAACCTCTTAAGACATCACAGGCCCTTCTGTGCATAAGTACAAGTGCTCAGTGTTTATGACTATATTAACATCCAGAAGGCCTAACAGTTGGATTACGAGAACTAACGTCTCTAAACAAAAGCTTCACGTTTCTACATTTCTTGAATTATAAGGTGGGAACTGATTCTGGTCACCTCGTTCTGAGAGTTACAATGGAAAATGGATCAAGCCACACACACACACACACACACACACACACACACACACACACACACACACACACACACACACACACACACACACACACACACACACACACACACACACACACACACACACACACACACTGTTTCTTTTGTTTCCCAGTCTCTAATAAACCCACTGAGATGTTTGGGCTTTAGAAGTACTTTACACCATCCAATGTCATCTCTGTTCAAGTTCACATAAATCCAGTGAAAAGATAGAAAAAGAAAAAGAAGAAGCAGCTGTTGCTGCAGCTGCTGCTGCTGATGATGAAGGGTGGGTTAGGGCCTAAAGGCAGTACAGACAAAAAAAAAGCAACAGAACGACACTTACACAAAAGTCAAAATTGAGACATTTTTGTTACATATGATATTTCACTGTAAACTGATAAAGAGATTGATGAAACACATAAGTGATTACTGTGCAAGTAAATATTGTTAGGTGAAACAAGGAGTGTAACTGGACAGACTACTCAGTGCCCACCAATACTTCCCTCTCATCTATGTCTGTCTGTCTGTCTGTCTCTCTCACTCGCATGCACACACATATATTCTATTTCTTTCTCTTGCTCGCTATTTATCTCTTTCACTTGGTGATATCACTTTCATGTGAATGCATTGGTTATTCTTTCATCTTCCATTTATTCTAATCATGGCTCTGCCAGTGACCTTTGCCTAAGTATGATTCAATATTTAGTCATCACTTCTGTAGCAGCAGTAGAGGCCTTGGAGTGCTGACTTTATTAATTAGCTATAATGGCCATGTCACATCTTCAAAGTTCTGGGGACATAAAAGAATGTGGATGGCAGGAAGCAGGTCCATCAGAGGTACAGAGAAGAGGTGCTACAAAGACATGACAGCTTTCCCAGTGGCCAAATGATTATTTTCCTACAGGGGTCTTCAATTAAAATTTGCAATGGTCCTGCTAAATTAAAGTCGTTGCTTGCAAAGGTAAACCACCTGACTCAACATTCACATGCAACATGACATGACTAAACGGCAACAGCAGATCGCTTTCAATGCTTCACCAGTAATGATTAATTTATGGCTAAAAACATAATATCATTTAAATTAAATAATTTGATGTTTTGGTTAGTAGATGTTGTCATATATATATTTATGCTGAGAATGAATGCATACATACTGTATATACTGTATATATGATGGCACATTGGTGGTTAGCACTGTTGCCTTGCACCTCCAGAGCTCAGGTTCGATTTCCAGCCAGGCACTGAAATGGAAGAAATTGTTTATCAGCACACACACGATGCACCCTTCCCATCCCATCCCACCCCCCACCTCCCCCCTCCCCCCAAATAATTAGTCTGGTGTGTTGACACTTCGCCGAATCCACATAGTGGTCCACCAGCCTGCGGCTTCCTTTCGAATGCCATAATCAGTTTTGGATGCAATGTTGAGTGAGTTCATTCTACATGTTTACACACAACAAAAGCCTCTGTTAGTATCTCTCAGCTGATTACTGCATGGGGGTCATTCATCACATAGAATCCTCTCTGAGAGGCCACCTGTTCCAACGCTACACTCTGTCCTTCATCAGACCTAGCTGGCCCCTGAGTGAGCATCACTGACACATCACTCAGGCTCTGAGCACTGTAGGTGGGCTGGATCATCGCTCACTCATTCTCATTCTGAGCTCATGAACTGAAATAACTGGACATCCTGGGAAGATTGCTCAAAGGAGGTAAAGCTAACAAACAGGAGCAGTTATTTGTTAAAAATAAATAAATAAAAAAATAAAAAAAATAAATAAATAATAGGATAAATAATATTAAATTCTTTCTTTCTTTAGCATTCAATAAAATAAAATAAAAAATTAATCCATCACTATATGATGCATATGGTGATGTATTCATGGAGAGAAATGATAATACATCACAAGAGGAGTGCAAAAAGAAAGCAGAAATATTGTCATCATGTGTAGTTGAATAATTACTGAACTAGCAGGTAGCAACTAGATGATGTTCTACTACAATGGCTGATATGAACTTCACCTCCTTGCTTCATCTTTGTTCCATTTAGTTTTGTGTAGTGACCCAGAAAGGCTTAGTAATATTTGCCTGTCGCTTGTACTTTTTGTTGAGGGTGAAATGCAGGTCTGAATTAAGTGTCTGGAGAAAAAAAAGGTCAGACACATATAGATGATGCTTAAATAGTTTTATTTACTTGAATTGCTGCTTTGATAGGTTCCATGTTGGGGTTTATATTTTTGTACCTACATACATTCACATTATATATATGAGGTTGAAGGGTCCAATAAAAATATATATATATATATTATATATATATAATAAACATTTAATAGACCTAATTTATTCAAGAGGATTTTTTTTTTATTGGACCCTTCAACCTTTAGCAGCAGAGAACAAGAAATGACTTATCCAGTACCAAGGTTACAGTCGTATGGTATACAGTATGTCCTCCAGATCATCAACAAAATGAACTGGAAGATTTGGAGGTGGGCATAGCAGCACTCTACATTGTATAAGCGTGCACATCAGGGAGAACAGACGATACGTCGACAAACACAGGGTCTTAATTTTTAAAAGACACATTTGCAAAGACAGTAGATTTATTGTTAGGGGAAAAAAAACAGAAAGGAGAGTTGTGAAATAAGACGAGACACACCGGCTGTGATGATTCTCTTTTATGCCAAGTTCCAAGTTCTGTTGAAAGTTGTTGGTATGTTTCTGAATATACTGTAAAAAAAAAAAAAACATCTTAAACGTCCATAAATGTTGCTTGAGTAACGTATATATTTAATATGTAATTTTATTCAATCAAATTTATTAAATTAATTCTTTCGTTGTTTTAGAAAACAGGTGTCACCTGTCTGACCCATATGTGTATGTACTTCAGTAAGCACAACAGGGACTTATTACTGAGAGAAAAAGGTTGCTTGGATAAAATACAAAAATACAAATTGATAAAAAAAAATACCAAGAGAATAGGTTCCATCTCATTTATCTAACAAAGGAGGTGAAAACCAGAGAAGACTCGGTACAAGCCTGGAGCCGCGACGAGAGGGGTGAAATCAATCCATATGCTTTATTTCTGAGTGCTATTATATCTGAGGGCATTCATAAATCTGGCATGTTGTGCTACTTATTTAGGGCTACAAACAAGGATGAGGACAGCTCAAGCCTGTAGCATCTTCAGTTCTCTACTGCACAACTGCTGTTGATAAGATTCTGAGCTGCGGAAGGGTCAAGTTTCAATGGTGCAAATGTACAGTATGATACAAAGACATGGGTTCTGCATGGAGTTTCTGCTAACATAGGTATTTGTATGATTTCACATGGCTTGGTGAAAAACACCTTGAAAGTGGATGGGTTTTTAACAGAAGGGCATTTTTACTGTAAAATAGATTATTAAGTGGAAACTAATCCACTAATCCAGCCTAAAACTAGAATTTAAATACGGATCCTTCCCTAATTATACTAAAAAGTATGGTTGGTATGGATGGTAATAATTCCAAACTGAGTTCTTGTAATGTGCAAGTGTTGAATGATTGTGTGTATTGTTCCTACAGTCATCCTCCACCGTATTGTGCTTGAAGTCTTGTGTGAACATCAATTGGTTTTACACCTTCATTAATGAGAAATTCCATCACAAGTCCCAGTTTGACTTGAACGCCCCTCATAGAAATATGAATGTTGTGGTTTTATCTAGACCAATTCATTAAAAAATCCCTGTACAGAAATAAACCTTGTTTGTAATAAGATGAGTCAAAAATGATCCACACTCTGACTGTAGGAGTTGCTTTAATGAACTTTTAGGAAAAGACAAATTCCTTATTTGTTGACATAATGTCCTTACTTTTTCAAACACCTTGTCCATCTGTCAACAAGCTTTCCTATTCCCTCATTAAAAATGTTTTAGGCTGAACTGTGAGCCATAAGCTCTCTGCTGTCTTCACATCTTCATCAGAAGTGAATCTTTGTCCATGTAGTGTTGCTTTTAAGGGACCAAACAGGTAAAAAAAAATCTGATGGAGCAAGATCAGGACTATGTAGAGAATGCTTTAACACCTCAAAACAAAGTTTTGAGTGTCGACAATGTAGGCAGAAGTGTGCAGACATGTCATGCAAGATCACAACACCCTTAGATAGCAGTGCTCTGCGTTTATTCCGAGTTCAGGCTTTAGCTTTTTAATAAGCATCTCACTGTAACAAGCACTGTTGATTGTTAAACCTTTTTCCTGATTTTTTCTTTTTACTTGAGAATCCCAGAAAACTGTAAGAACGTTTTCTTGGTCGGTGATTAATGACAATTCCATTCCATACTCTGCCATTTATTCTCAGTCTCATAGTGATGAGCCCATATCTCGTCACCAGGAATGATTCTCTTTAAGAAACTTTCACCTTTCCTAGAGTGTTTAATGCAGATATCCAAACATGTTCTCCATACTGCGTCTTCGATAAATACAGATACACCCCTAGACCACACAGACACAAAAAAAATAAAAATCAATCAATCAATCAATCAATCACTGCACAATGCTCTTATTTTGTGCAATTCACATTTTTGCTTGCAGGTACAAATAACCTGATGTAAAACATTCACACTGATACAGCAGTGGTCTGATAACACGGCCAACAGGAATTTTGATATAATGTTTGACTCACTCTCATACAAACTATATTTTTTGTCTAATATGTGTGAAATCATGGAAAGACTTTATGGTGACTCTTGCGTATGGCATTATGTGACACAGTGTAATATCTAGGTACTTCGATGTTCTAGTTTTGGTGTAGTATAACTAAAATACAACACGAATACATAATTTACATTCAGTAATCTCTTTACCAGCTCTAATTTATCCCACAGCAACTACAAACCAGGAGGGGAAGGCTAACTCTGTGCATCTTTTTAAACTGATGCAGTGTGAGGAGCTACAGTAGTGTAACACACTTAAAGGAAAGTGTTATCTCCTCACTTCTATATGCATGAGTCCACAGATGCTCATGATTGCGTATTGTTATGATTGATAGGGGATAGAGCACATGCCATCCCTCCCACCCTGAGACAGTAGCTCTCAATTTTCCAATTTCTCATCCACTCCCATGGACGACTGGGGTATTTCTAAACCTTAAACTTGCGATCTCTAGGCAATTGGGCGAATGGGTTTCTGCTGTGCCACTCGGGAAACCTCTGAGTGAGAGACATCACTCTTACACGTCAATCTTATGCACCTAAAACAGCAGGAAACTGCTTCACCTGCAATAAATAAAGACAGCTAGTCAGAAATTGTTTTTCTAAAATGTTACAATGTGCTGCTGGGTGTCAGAATCACAAATGTGTTTGTTTTCTTGCATAACATCTAATGGGAAACTGTTCCAAGTAACTAGAAGATGAATGAAGGGATGATAACACCATTAGCATTATGCTAATTGTAATACAATGCTAACTGCATTGTTTTGATAACAGACACTAAAGGTGTTTCTGCACTTTCTGGGTCTTCTGCTGAAAAAGATGCTGTGCGTGTTTAATATGAAATGTAGAGAGTGTTTCATGCATGGGTTGTCAGAAATAATTTAGAGTTTGTTATAATTTAAGTTAGTTATCCTGATATTTTGTTTTTCAGAATTTAGCTACGACAACATCTGGCAGGTTTTCCTAAAGCGCTATCCATACTGTACTGTGGCCATGTCCTGAGCCGCCCTTCTTTTCTTCATATTTTGCTTCCAAAGAGCTATTCTTTTTGTAATAATGTAGTCTTCTCCAGGCTTCCTGAAAGAGTTTTTTTTTTTTTTTTTTTTTTGGCTCTTATTTGCAGTCCAATCCCTGTTAAGCCAAACAATGTCCTACTGTGAAAAAAAAATCCATCTAAGCGAAAGCATGAACCAGTAACAAACAGGCGCAGATGATGATCCGGCCAGTGATTATTATACTGGTGATGCTGAACATGGAGTGGTTGAAACAAACCAGAGGGGAGATGAGGTTGCTGCTGGGGTTGTTACATGAACATGTTACATGTAACTTTTATCTTGTATTTTTAGGCACTTTGCAGCCAGTCACAGTAAAACATTTGTTTTCAATTTTTTATCTTCCCTTATTAATATACATAATAATTCAACTGAACTTAATATGCATAAAAGCTCAAGACTGTATTCATATAAACAATTCTGTATAATAATTATATCCATGTTAAACAGAAATGTGTGAAGAAAATCAGAAAAAGTGAGAGTGAAGATATGTATTTTCCTGTTAGGAAATACTCAACTGCTATTTTTCACATTCATGAGCTCGGGTATCTATAACTGTCTTACTTTAATAACACCCACAGACACACACCCTCATGAACTTCCTTAATTATGGAAGGTCAAGGAGTGAGGAGGGAAATTGCCACATGTTAATATAAGAGGTAACATTTAATGATGAGGGGGCGAGAGGGAGGATACACAAGAAGCGTCGCCCTCATGCTAGAGGTTTGATTACAGCTGGTGGAGTGAAATGTCACTAGTCTGCTTTCATCACACCACACTTGAGCCTGTAGGCCATAGACTCACATAACACACATGCCATCAGAAGCACTGCTAGAGGATTCAGTTCTGTGGCGCTCTTCATTCAAAGTGGCAAATGCAAACACTCATGTAAAGAAAAGCAGTTTTTTCTGTATATTCATGAACGGATGTTAAAATATTGTGCAAATAGGTTAAAGGGCCTAACTTTTATTGTCATTAGAGTATCATCAATATGTTCAAAAATAACAGTAACATAGAGACAGTGACATTAATAATATTAGTTATTCTACTCTTTGCAGATTTGCAGGGTGTTGGCCTGCAGCTGGTGCCTGTCTCTGGTGGAGTGTGTGAATGCAAAGCATGCTACTCAATGTGATGAGATGAGAGACGACCCTGTCTTGGCTTGATAGACTCGAAATCTTAAAGCTCTGTTTTGGAAAACAGTTTGGCCCACTGATACCATTGTCCCTGACAGAGCTCCAAGGAGGATAATTAAAACCCAAAAGGAGGCAGCCCTGACAACCCCAAAATCCTCCCAGACTTTGACTGATCTGCACTGCGAAAAAATTGCCCAATTACTTTCACCCTCATCCCATCTCCCTCAGTCATGTGAAGATAGATAGATAGATAGATAGATAGATAGATAGATAGAGAGAGAGAGAGAGAGAGGTGGGGGGAGGGGGTGTTCATGAAATTGTCATTACTTTTAACAAGGAATTAAATTGGACTCAGTAACTGTTCATTACCACACTTTTAAACTCTGACATCTTTGTTTTTTTTGCTCTTTGTCAATGTACCTTGTATTCATTGTACTGTATATGTGTAAGGTACTGTCGAAAAATGCAGAACATATTTTTTGTTGTTGTTAGCATTCTGGGATGAATAACATTGCAATACAAGAAATCTGGAAACGATTCCAGAGAACAAAACTGACAGAGAACATATACACACACACACACACACACACACACACACACACACACACACATATACACATATACACACACACACACACGCACACACACGCACACACACCACCTTGGCTCTCTTCCCCCTGCTTTGATTTTATCACTTGTGACAAGTGCTGTGAAACTATTTGGATGGGGATGTGATTCACTTCGCTCCATGCTTATCAAATCTCCAGGAGAGGAGACTATTAACTCAAAGCAAATTGTGCCAAGTAGCTTAAAGGGTCTCTTGTCTGTTCTAATATCACTGATATCTCCATTTGTTGTCAAGGTCTAAAAGAGTATGGTGTTTTCGTTTTTTTGGAAACTCGATGGAAAAAAAAACTGTCACATCACACCATTGTCCTTTCTTTCTCAAACATACATGGAATATGCATTTGCATGTTATTATTAATATTGCAGAAACTCACATATAGACAGAATCGCATGGTTGTGTCTTAAGTAAAAGTATCTCCATCTCACATGATGTACCTATAGGGGGGTAGCATAATCATCCACACAAACATATGTGGTGGTTTACATGATCTGTAATATTCGGGGAATTAAATTGGACAAATTTTCATTCGCTTTTTTTTTTTTTTTGGTAAGGGGATATTAGGGAAAAGGAAATAATCACATAAGCCACTTTGAAATGTCTTATTTGTAAACATAGAAAACTAAGTAGTATAGACACAGTACTGATTATTTAAACACAAAGCGAAATAAATAAGTTGAAAAATGTTTATCCTTATACTGTAAAAAAGGTTTAACCATCAGGTTACTATTAAGGAAATTATCAGAAATGTGTTGCGCATATAGTTAATATACTGTACAGTAAATATTCATTGGTGTTCATTCATCCTCAGGGCTGTAGTCGTTCCAGCACCAGGGGCGAACATACACCCTGAATGGATGCCATTGCACTGCAGTGCACCAAGCACACACACATTTACACCGAAGAGTATTTTAACATAGCCAGTGTTTTTGAAAGTGAGACAAAATCCACATGAACAGGTATGGAACTTGAAAAAACCTTTACAGAGAGTAACATGAGCTTACGGTCACCCAAGGACCCTGGAGCTGTAAGCTATCAAGGCAATCCACTATTTTATTTGTCACTTTTTAAAGTCCTTCTGTATGCCAATAGATGTGACCTCAAAAACTAGCACAGGAATCTCAATTAGTGCCCTCATTATCCTGATCTCTCTCTGCCTCTAGTTGCCTCTAGAGTGGACCCTTCACACCAGATCATGCGAGGACTTATCAGATATGCCTATAGTTACAGTATGTGAGCAGGGCCTGTCCAATAGGAGATAATCTGGCATCATGGAATCTGGTTCAGAAGCAGACCACTGAGCATTTCTGACAAGAGCAGCACTACAGAGACAGGGGGGGGGGGGGGGGGGGGGACACTGGGCTGGACTTCAGACTAGTCAAACTGGCCACTCATGGAATCATTCCCCATAGGACCCATGTTCACATAGTCACCATGACAACAAAGCAGAAAGTAAAGCACTAACAAAGACATAGTGTGCCATGCAGCAACTGATCAATCTTCTTACAGCGAGAAACTCTTTAGGAATCACAGTGTGTTGTTGTTATTTAGTCCTGCGCCTGAAATCACTCAGGCTTAGGACTGTCCAGGAATCGCCCTTTATTGTTGTCTAACTAGAATAGTGTGATGTATACTCACTGAATGGGATCATTGTGCTAATCTGTGTGGACTACCTACATACAGTACATACAGTGCATCTTAAAAAAATATAAAACTTTTTATATATATATATATATATATAGTTTTGTTTACTTGATTTTATTCAAAAAGTTACACCCTTTTTGCACTATTTTCAATTGCAATTTATTTCAATTTCAACGTCTTATACCTCAAGAAAATCTAAACTTCAGCATCTGAAAATATTATAATATTTAATTTTGAGCTTGAGGAAATTTCTGTGTAGTTCTGTAAACGCATAGGGAAAACTGCTGACTTGACAGTTGTCAGCAACACAGTCATCGACACCCTCCATAAAGAGGATAATCCACAGAAGGTCACAGCTGGAAAGGCTGGCTGTTCACAATGTGATGTGTTGAAGAACATTCATAAAATGGGAAATGTGGCAGAAAAAGGGCACACAAGCAACGGGGCTGATTACAGCCTAGTCAGAAGATTGTCAATGTGTGAGAGCTTCACAAGGAGCAGAGTGCGGCTAGCATCAGTTCATCAAGAACCACCGTGCACAGACATCTTCAGGAAACAAGCTACAATTGTTGCTTTCATAGTAACATCATGCAACACCTGAACCAGAGACAAAGAACACCTGTTAGAGGTGGTGTATTTTAGGCAGTAAGTAAGCAGTCAGTTAGTGGTACAAGGAAGGAAAGCTGGTGAATCGTTTCGTGTCTTGGGCAGTGTTGGGGGATGTTACTTTTTAAAGTAACTAATTACATTACAAAATTACTGTCATTTAAAAGTAACCAGTTTTTAAGATAAAAGTAACTAGTTACTCGCAGCCCTTGCAGAATGTCAGGCGATCATTTGCTGTGGCTCACGGTGCTTAACACCACATTTTGTAACGCGTTACACCCAACACTGGTCTTGGGCTTCCAAGCCTCAATGATTCACCTGGGGAGCTAAGGCTAGTCCATCTGGGCCAATCCCAAAGAAGAGCTACTGTAGCACAAACTGCTGAAAAAGTGAATGTTGGTTGCGATAGAAAGGTGTCAGAACACACAGTGTGGCTGGCGACAGATCAGGGTGTTCATGTTGATCCCTGTCTTCCCCTGAAAGCTCCTACAATGGGCATGTGAGCACCATAATTGGACCATGAAGCAATAAAAGAGGTGTGTTTGTGTGTGTGGTTGCTTTGGCCAATCTTCTGCTACAAAGCTTTGGGTCCTGCCATTCATGTAGAAGTTACTTTGACACGTACAGTACCGTCTACCTATACATTATTGTCGAACAAGTACATTGCATGATGAGTGTGGCTTCTTTCAGCAGGATAATGCGCCCTGATTACAAGAAAGGTTTAAGAGTTAAAGGTGCTTCAGAAATATTCAAATCTCAATCTAATAAGGCATCTGTATATACTGTATATTCCAAGGTTTAAGTCTAATTTATTAACCTTGTCTGAACCAAAGACTAGATACACGATCTGGATATTTAGACCCTGTGGTATTTTGGCAATAAAACTTCTGCTCCAAATATGTGACACTGACTTCTAATAAAGATCTCTCTAACTCTACTGTGTGATTAACTACACTGAAGATCAGTTTTTTATTTGGTTTTGTCCTCCACACTGAGGAAAAATCAATTAAAGATGTTTGTCTTATATTCTATACCACAAGAGTATATATAGGTCTCTGTATACTGTATTTATCAGTCCAAAAGCAAGTTCATTGTGTGGTTAATATTTTCTTGGCTTTATTATTAGATAGTATTAATATTTGGCTTAGGAATGTAATACAAAATGAATTTTACCAATAGGTAACATATAAGAAAAATGTGTCCAGATGATGTCAACGAAAGCTAATATCTGGTAAAATACACCATATCAATTAAAAAAGCAATTTCCATGGCATTCATATGGACATCTATTTGTCCCACAACACCACTTCCACAAAAGAGAAGCAAGAACCTATTCAGTTCTTCTTGTGTATACACTAAAGTGTCTTTTCACTGAAGATGATAAATTGATTGTGGCATTCCTGGATAGAGTGCAATTCATTTAATTAGTCCAAGATGCACTGGAGAAAGTAACACTGCCCTGCATGGTCCAGCAAAATCAGGCTGCCTGTTAAGATAGCACTTTTGGCGTACTGACTTTTGATATTGGCATCTTCAACTATTTATTTATTTATTTTTTTATCCAGCAGACCAATGTTAATTTTGCTGCTGTCTGTTAGAGCTACTGGATCACCTAAGGCTCCTCCATATATTTGCGGGTTTTCAACCCTGACAATGGTGCTGTGATAATGTGACACATTTCTTAATATAATCAATCAGTCATCATCACCATTCAGCAACACTCACAGACAGATCTCAGCCTAGGCGTTCGCCTTTTTTTTTTTTTTTGGACAGGATAAAATGTCTATGGAAGATGATACGGATGAGCAAGAAGAGCAATATTTGTCAAAGCAGCTTGATCATTACATAGTCCTATAAGACTCTGAATAGAGGACTGTATTGACTTGCTCACTCCCTAGAGTCCTGTTGCCCTTCTCCTCTCTGTTCTGCTGGTCATTTGTGGTGTGTAACTGTGGTAGAATGAGATAATTGGAGGTCTGAAGTTTCCTTAAAAGAAGAATGTATTGATCGTGAACCTATTTGTACTGGTATTTGAATGGTAAAATGTTTTATATTTAACCAAAACCTTGGTTATAGCAGTGTTTGAACAGCATCAGTTCACTCATCTGTCCAGACAATGTTTCTGCCATAATTTGCACACACATAGACAATGTGATCAGTTTTAATTAAATTAAGGTAAAAAAAAAAAAGTAACAGGCAGATATTTGTTAAACAGCATTTGCCATCCTTCAAGCGACTCACATTGCACAGTCTGGTTCTGGATACCAGAGCATAAAAAGACGTCTGCATACCTAGAGGACCAGCTGAAGTGTCACTCACTCAGAGCACATTTATATGAGATATTATTCATTTGTCCATGCCTATGAGAGGTAAGTATCATGCCGTGGTAAATGAAAGCATGACCACTATCCGCTCAAGCACACATTAGCATGAACCCTGTCATGTCTCTAACTCCGTCCTTGTCTCCCAGTCTGCCTCCTTCTCTTGGGTCCCAGCGGAGAGGACCAGAGCAGAGAAATCGATCGCTCCACAGCCAATTTGTTAGCTGTGCATGCCTGACTGAACCGCTCCGTGCTAATACATCACAGACATTTACAGCAGGACGGAGCAGAACACACACACACACACACACACACACACACACACACACACACACACACACACACACACACACACACACACACACACACACACACACACACACACACACACACACACACAACCCTGACTGGTGCTCACACCTACAGATCAGACTGACACACCACACATAATCACCGGATGTGGAATCAAAGCACATTTTGCTCAGTTAACCTGAATACAGGGGAAAATCCCCTTTTTCATATCATCAAGACCAATAAGGAAAACTGATTTGAAACAATCCGAGCATTTTATGGTCATATTATGTGCTCTCCATTTCAAAGTTGTCTTAGAGTTAGAAATATACCTAGAAATGATCATGATAACTCTTAATTAGGGTTTCCTCATACATTCATTCATTCATTCACTTATTCATTCATTCATTCATTCATTCATTCATTCACCAAAGCATCATTCATTCATTCATCATTGGTAAATGGTTTATCCTGGTCAAGGACATGATGGGTTCAGACTCTACCATTAATGTGAGATAAGAATACACACTGTATGGTAAGCCAGTTTCACAACAACACACACACAAACACACACTGTACGTCACATAGTCAGTGCATCATCACTGTTAACGTGGACTGTGTTTCAGTACTGTATTTTCTATTCCCACATCATGCAGTTTTTTTTTCATACCTGCCCTGCTATTTCTTGATAAATTTAGTTAGGTTTATTTCCCAAAATATAACAAAATCTCAGGACGGCCTGAATGCATCTTCCTTTATCTCACTTGTGCCTGCATGAAAGAAGGAAAAAACCTCTCACTTGTGTGATATTTGTTGTTGTTGTGTCCCACAGGTTACCAGTCCAGATGTGCAGCTTTAGCCTCAACCATATGCTCTGTGATGATTTTTAATAAGCATTCTATAAAACCTCTATCTGAAACTATTGTATCTGTATAGCTGCACATTATCTACTCAATTAGGTTTATATATTTGTATTAGATTGTTGCAGAGTACCAAAACTGTGCTTCAAAACGTAAGACAAAGAACAATATAATATATCAAGACAAAAACAATATATCTGTATAAAGGTATGTGATGTGCTGGTTACTGACACTATATCTTCAGAACCATTTGAGGAGTTATCCAGTAAAAATGGTCACAGAAATTCCACTTTAAAGACTCAAAAGATCAGAGAATGAAATGAAGGATGAGATCACATGATATTAATCTCCCATTGATTTTCTCCTAGTGAAACCGCACGAGACTTCCTCTTTTCTCCCTAGTTTTAGGATGCATGCAGATGGGGAGGACTGATCCAATTCTATGGTACAGCCTGGGGAGATGTACTAATTAGTTAGACTAAAAAATGTGCTATTTTACCTCCATTTAAGTCCATTGGCTCTCATTTGGAGAAAAGCTTTTCCGATACTTTAACTTCACTGGCGTGGTTATTAAATAACAGCAGCCTGAAAGGGAAAGGTACGTTTTTGTGTATTTAAGTCAAAACATAGCATCAGTATCAAGGAACCTCTGCTATTTGGTGCGGGGTCACATGTGCACACATTTGTGAGTGTGTAATGTGTGAGCATTGTGCCTGAGCAGCTTTCACACAAGCAACCCTTTAATAACAAAGTGTAGACAGCTTGCTGCATTGTGTCAGTAACCGTGGCCCCTGCAGTGACCTGTGCACCGCTCGCGTTCTCACCCTGCTGCCGAGGAGAGGAAGTTAACGAGTGTCAGGCAAACAGGAGTGACGGACCTAAAGACGGGTCCACGTCAGAACGAATTGCCGCTCCTGCGGCGCTATTTTGGTGGCTATTAATAGAGCACCACAATGGTACGGAGAAGATCCGCACGTAGAGATTATGGCTTGTCAGTCTCAGTGCCACTGGGTAGAGCTGGACTGTGAAATCGGGAGCCTGATAAAGAGATAGGAAGTGGGAGGTAGGACTGATTAAACGCACACTTCTGGAGGTTAATTGTTTGTTTGTGTGAACGGTTTGCTCTGCTGGGTGCTTTGTACATCACAGTGGTTGCTCACAGCTGTGAGAGGTGGAATAATGATCAGACAGGGAGAGGAATTAAGAATCTTTGTACAGGCACATCACCAGATTTAGTCACAGTCTTTCTCCCACTGTCTCTCTCGCTCTCTCTCGCTCTCGCATCTGATAGTCTGATTGACAAAACTGGAGTAAAACATGGACTCAGGAAGAGTGTTATCTGGGTGATTGCAATGAAATTGATTAGTTCCCATTATGGGTGTCATGTACAGTAGGAACACATAAGGATGTAGCTGTTATCATGCACACATTGGTGTGTGTGTGTGTGTTTGGGGAGGGGGGCGGGGGTGGCAAAGGTTTTCTTTTATGTACCAAGGTTAAGGTAAGTGTGGTAGGTCCTCACAAAGGATGTGTGTGTGTGTGTGTGTGTGTGTGTGTGTGTGTGTGTGTGTGTGTGTGTGTGTGTGTGTGTGTGTGTGTGTGTGTGTGTGTGTGCGTGTGTGTATGCATATCACTAATCTAAGACTCTGTGAGAACACTAAAGTTATCATTGAGATTACCTCATAAAATGCTGTATCCCAGGACTGAACTCTACACCCCTCCTGCCATTCTCCCTTACCTCTATTCTACACTGCCTCACTCCACCTCTTGTCCCTTCTTTATTAACAGCCTCTTGTGTTGTTGATCTCATTTGTCAGTGTTGCCACTGTTTCCTCAAACCCCACTCTCCCTTTAATGAATAAAGATGGTTCCCATAAGTTTCAGTCACCATGGAAATGCCGTGCTCGCAAGGATTTAAGAGGAAGAGGCTGTTGCCAAAATCAGCAAGGAATGTTCCGGCACGCTCCAGAGCAGCGATCGTTCTGTTTCGTTGCCGAACACAGCTGTGCTAAGCCTCCCTGCTGCCTGACAGACATCCGCTAACAGCTTCTGTGCTGCTTAGAAATACAGTGCCACCCTCAGGGAGCACGAGATTCCAGTTAAATTGCTCTTTATGAATTGCTCACCTGGCATGCTTTATTAATAGTGTAGCAGAGGTTGGCCGATTGTTCTATTCAACTAGACTCTTACATACACATGTAGGTTATTGTCATGAAAAGAAGTCACACAAAGACATGTAGTTCACACACACACACACACACACACACACACACACACACACACACACACACACACACACACACACACACACACACACACACACACACACACACACACACACACACACACAGGCATTCATACAGACAGTGAATATGGTATATGGTTGTCAGAAATAATGGCCAGACAGTGATAATCCTCAAGATTAATTAAAACTTTGAGGCAGAAAGAGTGGAGGTAAAACAGGATATTCTAGCTCTATCATGGAAAGAGAGCTCATTTAATAAATAACCGAAATATATCTGCACCAGATTCATCGCTTACAGACTTATGCCAGAGAGGGTTTTTTTTCAGGTTTCTTTTTGGTTTGTACCCATTTCAAATAAAGAAACACTATGTTGCAGAGATCTACCGAGATTCTAGATCTACTCAGTTTCACAGGTACAAAAGCGTGCCGGCGGTTCCAAAACAATTGAGAAATGACTTTCAACTGTTCGTTAATGCATATCAGCCAATCACTTGGCAGTAACTCAGTGCATTTAAGCATGTAGACTTAGTGAAGCCAATCTGCTGAAGTGTAAAACCGAGCAACAGAATGGGGAAGAAAGGTAATTCAAGTGACTTTGAATGTGGCATGGTTGTTGGTACCAGACTGGCTTGTCTGAAACTCCTGATCTCCTGGGATTTTCACACGCAACCATCTCTAGAGTACAGAGAAGTCTGGAAAAGAGAAAATATATAGTGAGTAGTAAAAATACCTTGTTGATGTCAGGGGCCAGAGGAGAATGGGCAAAGTGGTTCGAGCTGATAGAAAGGCAACAGTAACTCAAATCACATCTCGTTACAACAGAGATATGCTGAAGAGCATCTCTGAATGCACAACATGTCATGCCTAGAAGCAGATGGGCTACAGCAGCAGCAGACCACACTGGGTGCCACTCATGTCAAATTAGAATGGGAAACTGAGGCTATGATTCCCATGGGTCCACCATAATTAGACAATAGAACATTGGAAAATCATTGCCTCGTCTGATGAGTCTTATTTTCCGCTGCAACATTCTGATGGTATAATTAGAGTTTGACATAGACAACATGAAACCATGGATCCACCCATGTATCAACGGTTTAGGCTGTAGTGGTGGTGCAATGTGTGTTGGAGATTTTCTTTGGGCCCATTAATACTGATTGAGAATTGTTTAAATGCCATAGCCTACCAGCCTATTCACAAAGCTCAAACAGGTTTCTTGAACATGACAATGAGTTCACTGTGCTTAAATGACCTCCACAGTCACCAGATCTCAATCCTATGAACAGAACAGAATCTATGGAATGTGGTGGAACGGAAGATTCACATCATGGATGTTCTCATGTCAATATGGACCAAAATCTCTAAGGAATGTTACCAGCACCTTGTTGAATCTATGACATAATGTTCCTGGTCACTTTTGACTGTGATCATTTTGCTCTGTTATAAATCCACAGTAGTAGATATATTATCACCTAATGGTGTATCAGATCTTTTTATCAACTTCAGCTGTTGTGAATGAGATTTTTTGAACTTGTATTTTCTGTGAATGTCCTGCAGGCCTCATTTACCTGAGCTCATACCACTCCTTTTTAGGGGGGGGGGGGGGGGTGTATTACATTGGTGATATTTTGACTACAGCAAATACTAAAATAAAACCTATTGTACTATTTATCACAGAGTTCACTGACTTGTTTACCAACGTCACTTTTTTGAACTCAGTTACATTTTTTAAACTGTGACACAAAATAACAAGACCGGTATTAATTATTTATTGAAAAATCATCCAAATGTACCCAGAGAAAATGTAACTATATTACAAACGTAATGCTTGAACCATACACTATACTGTATGAATACATTTACAATTTTAAAGTGGCCCTGCTCTTATTTCTAGGACTCCCTCATTTCCCCTGATTTTTCTCAGGAACACTATCAGTTGGTTTGCCATTTACACAAGTATGGTACAAATATTTGTGCAGCATGTGATACAAAGATATTGGAATATACTGCTTGAATGGGCACTGTGCCCTTAAACTGACGAGATGGTCATCAACAGTGATGTCAGGACCTGGTTTGTAATAAGTGGTAGGCGCTCCACCCACTTCTGCCAAACTTCCCTGATTTTTGCCAGTTTGTCTCGTTGTCAGTGGACTGCTCTTGTGTGGCGGTCAACAAAGCAAATCACACATGACAGGATATTAGATTAGATTAGATTCAACTTTATTGTCATTGCACATAGTTACAAGGCAACGAAATGCAGTTAGCATCTAACCAGAAGTGCAAGTTAGCAATGCAATATAAACATATATATCTGTATCTTGTGTATATATATATATATGATAAAAATAAGGTCTATGTATAAATAAATTGAATTACAGAAAGAATACATATATGTGTACATGAATATACAGTGAAAAGTGAGCATATATGGAGAAATTAATATACAGAATAATTGTAAATCTACAGATATGTCTAAATATAAATATGTGGAATGAAGAGCAATAGTATGAATATACATATATTAGTATACAGTCTATGTTCAGTATGAAAGGTCTGCAAAGACATTGCAGCACGGAAAATTGTCCACAACCCATAAGCTGGATACAGATTCATTCCGGGATCACCAAAACAACACACCCACATACACACGTGGACAAAATTGTTGGTACCCTTCGGTCAATGAAAGAAAAACTCACAATGGTCACAGAAATAACTTTAATCTGACAAAAGTAATAATAAATAAGAATTCTATGAATGTTAACCTATGAAAGTCAGACATTGCTTTTCAACCATGCTTCAACAGAATTATAAAAGAAAATGAACTCATGGAACAGGCCTGGACAAAAATGACGGTACCCCTAACTTAATAGTTTGTTGCACAACCTTTTGAGGCAATCACTGCAATCAAACGATGAATGAGACTGTCAATGAGACTTCTGCACCTTTCTGCAGGTATTTTGGCCCACTCCTCATGAGCAAGCTGCTCCAGTTGTTTCCGGTTTGAAGGGCACCTTTTCCAGACGGCATGTTTCAGCTCCTTCCAAAGATGCTCAATAGGATTCAGGTCAGGGCTCATAGAAGGCCACTTTAGAATAGTCCAATGTTTTCATCTTAGCCATTCATGGGTGTTTTTAGCTGTGTTTTGGGTCATTGTCCTGTTGCAAGACCCATGACCTGCGACTGAAACCCAGCTTTCTGACACTGGCCAGCACATTTCTCTCTAGAATCCCTTGATAGTCTTGAGATTTCATTGTACCCTGCACAGATTCAAGACACCCTGTGCCAGATGCAGCAAAGCAGCCCCAGAACATAACAGAGCCTCCTCCATGTTTCACAGTAGGAACAGTGTTCTTTTCTTGATATGCTTAATTTTTCCGTTTGTGAACATAGAGCTGATTTGCCTTGGCAAAAAGTTCCATTTTTGTCTCATCTGTCCATAGGACATTCTCCCAGAAGCTTTGTGGCTTGTCAACATGTAGTGTGGCATATTCCAGTCTGGCTTTTTTATGATTTGTTTTCAACAATGGTGTCCTCCTTGGTCGTCTCCCATGTGGCTCAAACAACGACGGATGGTGCGATCTGACACTGATGTTCCTTGAGCATGAAGTTCACCTTAGATCTCTTTAGAAGTCTTTCTGGGCTCTTTTGTTACCATTCGGATTATCCATCTCTTTGATTTGTCATCAATTTTCCTCCTGCGGCCACGTCCAGGAAGGTTGGCTACAGTCCCATGGATCTTAAATTTCTGAATAATATGTGCAACTGTAGTCACAGGAACATCTAGCTGCTTGGAAATGGTCTTATAGCCTTTACCTTTAACATTCTTGTCTATAATTTTCTTTCGAATCTCCTGAGACAACTCTTTCCTTCGCTTCCTCTGGTCCATGTTGAGTGTGGTACATACCATGTCACCAAACAACACAGTGACTACCTGGAGCCCTATATATAGGCCCACTGACTGATTAAAAGATTGTAGACACCTGTGATGCTAATTAGTGGACACACCTTAAATTAACATGTCCCTTTGGTCACATTATTTTCAGTATTTTCTAGGGGTACCATCATTTTTGTCCAGGCCTGTTCCATGAGTTTATTTTTTTAAATAATTCTGTTGAAGCATGGTTGAAAAGCAATGTCTGACTTTCATTGGTTAACATTCATAGATTTTTTTAAAATTATTACTTTTGTCAGATTAAAGTTTTTTCTGTGACCATTGTGAGTTTTTCTTTCATTGACTGAAGGGTACCAACAATTTTGTCCACGTGTGTATGCTTCAATATTAACCAGGTCTACATCCTTCCAGATGTCTCCATAAACCCTTTTCCCTTCTCCAGGTTTGTCATGTTCATGACTATGGTTACAATGAAGTCTGTGAGGAAAAGTTGAAAACAGGACTTGATGTCATCCACTCAGGATATGGCATATCAGGGGGTAAGTTGTGGTAAGGTTTGGTTCCATTTTTGGACCGAAAAGAAACCACAACCTCAGCTGGGTCTTCTTCGTCATCCATGTCAGAGTCTTCCTCCTCCGAGTTATCCTCTGTGTCATCCTCAACCTCTGACTTTTCCTCCTCTAAACTGCCTGCACTCTACTGTCAAGCTGGCTTATCTCCTCCTGATCACTGTCATTGTCAAATAAAATTCCACAGCTTCACGTGCAGTATATCTCTTGGTCATTGTGCTTTCAAAGACTGAACTGTGAGTAAGTCCTCAAAAAAACTTTATATACCAGAGCTGTGAGAAAAGTTAAATGATTGAAACAATGTTGCAGTTTTATTATTCAACAGGTGTGGTTCCCGTGGGGTAAAAATTATACTGTTGAAAGGTTCCCATGCAGGTTGCCATGGTAGGCGAAAAGAAGTGTAGGTGTAAAAAGTGTACTGTGTGTGCGTGTGCGCGTGTGCGCGTGTGTGTGCGTGCATGTGTCTGCTCTAAGAAACCTGCATGTTGAGGGGTAGGAAAGGAGTGTAAAAATGTGCTTGAACTATGTTTTATATACTAATTGTAGTCTTACCCATTTCTTTCCAGTGATTGGTCATTTTTGACCGGAAACACCATGGGTGTATACAAGTTCCATAAAACGAACAAACGTTTGTAAAAATACTTATAATTTTTTTACGTGTTCAAATGCCATATGTGAACAACGTCATTGAACTTCATGAGAAATGTAGTTCAGTGGAGAAATGGATGAAATTTACTGCGCTTTTTAGAGAGGAAACTTGTAAATCGGTCAGATTTGACCATAACACAACAGGAGACACTCAAATTTGGTTGGGTCTCCTTTCCCATGAATTACTGAATTCAGCCTGTGACACTGCCAAGTTACTGGAGTCCAGGTTGCTAGTCTGCATTGATTGCTCAGGTGTTTCTTATCTTCACATTGACGACACCCCATAGAGATTCAGGTCAGGCCAGTTGCCTGGCCAATCAAGCACAGTAATCTCGTGGTCAGCAAACAAATTAGTGGTAGCTTTGGCACTATGGGAAGGTACTAAGTATATATGACACTCAAATCTGAAAGTTCTGGGCACAATGAAAGCCCAATATTTGACACCCCCAACCTTGACTTTGCCAAAAGTTTTCAGCTGCCATATTAAGGCCCCCAGTCACTTTTGCAGGTTATATGGCCACTCATATCCCTATTTCTAAATATTACAGTATGTGTGATTTGGTATATACAGTATTCATGACATACAGCTTAATTTCTGGTAACTACAAAATGTAGAACATTTCTGTTATGCAAGCTTGCATACTTAAACAAGTCACTCTACATTCCTTCCTTCCCACATGCTGCTTTACTACAGTACTTCCTACAGTCTGCTTTTATTATTACTTTACTGTTACTTTCACTATAGTTTATAAACATTTCTAAATAATATCATTTGCAAGAGTTACAGCATTAACATACAACTCTACAGAGGTCATAATTTTATGAAATATTTATGGAAGACATTTTTGCTGTAGCATATCACCAAGTTTATTTTGTCATCTTTCACCTACAAAGCTTACTAGAATAAGGAAGCAGTTCACACCCATGTCTTGTCATATTTCCAGACCTCTGGGTTGAGCCATCAGCAGACTTAACTAAAACAGGATCAACTACAAACAGCTCGCATTCACATTCTATGGTCTTTCTATTCTAGTGCACAAGGAACAGAGGAGGGATTTTTATACATTGGCTAGCTAGTTTAACAGCAATATGGTGAGTGCTTTATTGCTGTGCTAGCTTCAATCAAAATCCATTTTTTAACTTAATTAAGTTTAGCTGCATGCTGTCTCTTTTGTGTTTAAGTTAGCACAAACTGTATATATATACTAAGACTAACTTTTACTGGATACACCACATCATGGGTTCTGAGCAAAGCAAAGATAAAATGTATTGCAACAGGTATTTAAATGGCAACGGACCCCCTTCATTGGCTGAGCAAGGTATGTTATTGTATTCTGTTTCTGTACTACCTTAATATCTTTCTATGGTACTCTTTAGTGCAGGGTGTAAACAGTTCATTTTTTTAAACAGTTGCAGAATGTAACCATGGACGTAGTCAAAAAAAACCCTCTAAAATAGTAAATGGAAACCAGCCAGATGATGGGCGGATGTCAATAGCGAGGATGACGAGGAATGTGGAAGGATATCCAGACTGTGAAACCATACAGATGAACTTTGAATTTGATGATGGAATACAGACGGTTAGCTTAAAAAAAAATTTTTTTTTTGTAATTCTACATTAAACACTTCCCACAGCACTGTGTGTGCCTGACAACAGTCTAATTTAATTCAGCTGAACTATAAGTAGTCTCATAAACATTCCTCCTTCATGGTACTCTGCTCTGTGGAATTTGGCTCAACCTGTTTCACTGCCTAAGGCTACAGTAACATTTACATATTCATTACAAGCAGTTGCTTATAATAAACAAATCACACCACAAACAATCAGAGTGTTTAAACTTTGATGGTATGACTATCATTCTTGTAAAACTGTTTCCTTCATTCCTCTAAAGGAAAATCATCCTAATCCTGGGCAGAAGTACTATGGTCTTAAAACCGAGGCCTTTGTGCCTCAGAACCATGAGGGAAGGAAGGTGTACCAGCTGCTAGATAAAGCATTCCAACACAAGCTGCTGTTTAAAGTGGCAACTACTAGTACCGGAGAAGAAAGAGTTACCTTTACTGACATTCCATTAAAATCCAAAGTGGAAGGAGGACATGACAGGTGAGACCGGTGTGACATCATGCGGTAATACAGTTGGTAGCAAAATTACCGGGATGTTCTGTTTGAATTGTTGTAAATTCATTCTTACATCACATTTTGTTTGCCAGCTTCAGCTATCCAGACCCAGAGTATCTGCAAAAGGTGACAAAGATCCTGAACTCTAAAGGGATTAAATAAGAAGTAAAGTTGGTAAATGAACAATATTCCAGCACAATATATGGACTATATGGAGTGTCGGCAGGATGTCCCAGACTGCTAATTTTACAGTGAAAAATGAGCTGTATAAGCTTATACTGTATGTGGTGTAAAACAAATGCCTAGCTAGAGTTATAAAGATTTTGGAATTTCCAATTAGATTATATCTGGATTGTTAATACAATAAAATAATATCTTATTTCACTAATGTCTGGGTAAACTTTTGAGGTATTACTGTAAAAGATGATGTAGAACTAAGACAAAATGTTCTTTTTAACACTCTATACAGTGTACACAGAAACTGTTAAAAGGACTGCGAACTCTGTCTGCTATAGATGGTATTTTCTTTAACATGTTTTGTTAAGTAGTATAGAATGTTGTTGATCAATTGACTATTTGACTGAATGTGATAGGAATACAGATAGTTTATACTGTATATTATGCCCTGCAGGTTATTTAGTCCCCATTGATATTTGTTCGAATCTCTCTCTTCCTCTCTTCATTATTTCTAGTAGTTTATTTATCTAACACAGTTTGTATAACCTTGCAAAATTCTCCATTTGTAATATTTCTGTATAGTGTAAATAAACATGTTTCATCAAACCAAGGATTCATATAATACAATATCATTTACCCATTTACCTTAAAACCTGAGTGGATAGGTGTTAATTACAAACTAAGGTGACTCTCACACCTCAGACTCATGGGACATGCCATTTGATTCATCAGGCAAGATGGAAGATTGAGAGTGTAAATTAAAACTCCTAATTATAAGCAAAAGTGTCGGCATTAAACAAACATTCTACGTCTTTTGATTTTAGTTTGTCGGCATAGATTGACCACAAATCTATTCCTCTTAAAGCTAGAGGGTAGACTACAGGTAGCCTATATTTTTTTCTTTGTCTGCTATCCGTCCGGCAGATTGCAGAGTCTGAACTTTTTCAGGATGATGGAGGCCCTTTTGTTCTCTTCAAACTGAATTATGGGCTGGGCTTCACACAGACAATAAAGTCTAATCAGATTGGCGGGACCCATTAAAGAGGCCTCTGTCATCTCCACAGGCGTTCTTAAACCACTTTCTCCTGCATGCTCCACCAGGAGTCATCTGTCCCAACTGTCAGACGCTACCGCTGCTGTGACAGCTATCAAATCTGGCCAGGCTACATCACCTCATCTTCGTCATCCTCCACCACCATACACCCCTCAGTCCTGCCATCACTCCTGCTACTGAATAGTAACAATAGCCAGCCTGTATTTGTCACCATAGCCCACATATGAAGGAAATACCCCTTACGTACACGTAGTATCTATACATTTCCTTCTAATTCATACTACTGAGTTTGAGCTTACCGTGCCTGACACTGGCTTCTCTAACACCTAATAACTGCATTGGGGGAAAAAAATGCCAGGCACACTTACTCTTTTTTTTTTTTCAAGTCAGTAACCTACAGTATGAGCTGAAATCATCACCTACTACATCCACTTTATGGAAACAAGTAAAACTTAGATTTCCAACATTAAATTATTTTAATGCCTCTATGTCATACAGTTCCAGTATATGGAGGCATAGCGGTTTTCAGCTTCCTACTTAGCAGTGATAAATAGGCTTTCGGCTTGATTTCATTAGGTTCTTTAATTTGGAGCACAATTAGACTTTTAGAAGACAAAGCAGAATCCAAACTTGTTAATTAGAAGTGTAGAATCACAGATGCTGATGATGGATGCAGCTTCTGGGGCTCCACTTACAGGATGAAGTTGAACCAGAGAAACCTTTTGCTCTTTTATTGTAGGCCTTTTCACCAATCTCCTCACCATGATTAATTGCATTGGTAAAGCTGCTTTGTGACTATAGAAATAAAATAAAAATAAATGAAATGAAATTTTGAACATTATTCTATTGTACTAGAACCTAAAGCATGATAAACAAGCTATTTCAATGTTGTCTGTAAAAAAAAAAATCATAAGCACAGCAAAATGTTCAGGACAGGAAAGTGTAGTCCTAAGGAAGTCAAGAAATCTACAGCTACAGTGTAATTTTTTTTTTTTTTTTTTTTTTAGAGTTTTGACTATAGATGGGTTTCTTAAAGATAAAATAGAAATATTACCTGCTGGACCAGCTTTGTAATGGCTCAAGTAAGCATCAGTTACATAGTAGATAGACTAAAAGTGATATTAAAAGTTGACAGTTTGTCAGTGTACAGCATGTCAAAGCTCAAGTATTCATGAAATGGTCTAATTAAATTGAAACTTTGTAACTGCTCCTCTCCATGACTAATTTTATGCTTTGTGTGTGTGTGTGTGTGTGTGTGTGTGTGTGTGTGTGTGTGTGTGTGTGTGTGTGTGTGTGTGTGTGTGTGTGTGTGTGTGTGTGTGTGTGTGTGTGTAATGCAATGCAATTCTGTAAACCATTGAATGCAAGCAGGTTTGTTGTGACAGAGGAAGTGCATTCCATTTGTGTCATGTATTGTCCTTTTTACAGGCTCTATAAACCTTACTGACAGGGAAGAAGAGTGACAATATACACTGTGTTAACCTGGACCGTATCCGTAAAAAGAACAGCAGTTGCCACAAAGGTGAGGGGAGTCAATCTTACAAAGGAAATGGTTTATGAAGTGATAAATCTTCCGCAAGAGATAGAACAGGCATTTTAGCCACTTGTCTTTTGTACTTATGGGAATATGCTTTACCTTTAGGCTATCAAAGAGCCAAAATGAGAAAAAAGGAAATTTATGGAGAGCATTCCTAATGCTGACTCTAATTCGCAACAGGAGTTGATATTTATTTGAATGTTTAAAGCTCTGTTTTCGAGAGCAGGTGTTAAGGGCTACGACAAGTGATATTACATGATAAACAAATCTTTGGTCTTACGACCTTTTATTGGATTAGACACCTTTCCTATTAGTTTCACAGAAGGTACTGAATAATTCATAATAGCTACAGAATAATGTGATATAAGACGAATAACTAAATAATAAGCCAAAATTAAATCCTCAGGTATTAATATGAATCTATAAAATGGTTAAAAAAAAGAGAGAGGGAAAGAGGAGAAGAAGCGAGGCTATCCATCTCAGTGATGTATGACTCTTTCTCTCCATCAGTTCCCTCAGAGAGATCCAATGTTGTGCTTTCATAAGGCCACCAGCCAGCACAAAAGCTCCAGCTTTATACCATTCATCTGAGGAGTAGGTCCCATTTGCAGCTCTTTGGTCATCTCGTACTCTTTTCATCAGACACAGAGACCTGTCAGACACCCAAGGCATTTGGGGCCACATGGCTCTTTCCTCACTGAGTCAAATCAAAGCAGCCAGAGATCAGGCTCTCTGATAACCCACACGCTCTTTGTGGCCTAAGGTTATTCCCCTTCCGCGTTCATCTGCCATGCGTCCACATTCACAAAGTACTGATATCTCCATTACGGCTGAATGACACTGGGACTTCGAAAAAGAGCACAGATATGGCCTTGTGATACTGTTGTATCCTTTCTTCATGTGGCCTTTAACTGGACCAGAGCCTCCGTAGAGAGGCCAGATTCAGAGAAAGCATGATTTTATTTCCCTTTTGACTTTACACAAAGGGCTCTGCAGCATAGACCAGAATATATGAGAGACAGATAAATAAGTCTTAACAACTAAGAAATAATAAGTGTTCTATGCTTTGTTAGTTGTATATTTCTTTCTTTCGTGCGCACTCATAAAGAGATGAAGCATATCAAATGGTTTGTGAATAGCTAGTTTGCAGTAATACACAAACTTTTACTGTTCTGTATGTTTATAGGCTAAAGTGCATAGTTAAATCTATCTTCTTTGCTACTGATTTCTTTGGTCCCAGTTTATGTAATATATTGATGACTTGCTATAGTATTACAGGTGAGTAGGAAAGGGTGATTATTTAGCAGACCAACCATCCGTATTCTTTGAGACATTTTATATCGGACTCAATAAAGCTGGGATGAAGTGTTCTATCTTTCACAGAAGACCAATGGGACTAGTAAACTATGCTGCCTGTTTATCAGCTCTTATGAAGAAAGGTAAAGGTGAAGGGCAAAAGATGTAACCATAGACACCAAGAGTAATCATTTATAAACTGATGGAAGATTGCATTATGGTAAATCTGTCATTTGTTTAACAGATGTGATGTGATCTATTAATTTATTTCTGATATGCACTGATAAAATCTACAAATACATATGTACTGATATAATATGAGCTCAGTGACTTTCTTGCAATAAGCCATAGAACTTTTTTATTGGACACCCTGTTACACAATGGGCTACTAACTTTGTATTAGTGTGGATTAGGACCCACAGTCATAAGAATTTTAGCGTATTGTGGTGGTCCAACACATGATTCCTCAATACCTTCCCTGTGTTGAAAGTTCCTCTGGGTGGTTGACTGGCCTGGCTTAACTGCCCAAACTCCCAGCACTTTGTGATTAATGACCTTTAAGGTGACAAATCACCACAGTAACAAAGCATTGGAATAGAGGAGCAATGGGGCCGGGCTCCCCGAAATCGATGCTCCATTGTTCTCTCTCTCTCTCTCTCTCTGTCTCTCTCTCTCTCTCTCTACCTCTTCTATTTTTTCTGCCATATAGAGTGGTTTAACAGGGACACCATCACCCAGATCTGTAACTGGGATACAAGTTGTATAGTGTGGATTTTTTAAAATACATTACTAACCAAAGATGGTGAATTTTATCATTCATATACTGTAAAGCTTTGAAATGTTTGAAATGTTAATTGTAAGTATAGAAATGTTCAGAGTGTAATATTACAAGGTTCCCTTTATTTTTCTGAGGTCATTTCAGTCATAACCAGCATTTTATGCACCCTGTGACCCTGTCCATTTCTGCTCTTTAGCCTACACTAAGCAAACATCTCAGAAACTGTAAAGAAACAGTTCATTTTGTAGAGGTGGTGAAAGCACAACTGTTTCTTACTCAAGTAAAACTCTAAATATTCATCTACACAAATACTCCTGTAAATGCACCTTTAATAGTTTATCGTTGGCTCTTACACTACCTGATATTCAAATATACTAAATATACTGATATTAACATCACTCCATTATTTATGAAAATATGTCAATTACAGAGAGATGTAGCATTAAATTTTTTAGGAATTTAAAGATATTTCTTTTAAACTGTAATAGAAATTATTTACCATAATAATATTTCTTTAGATCTTGTTTTTTCACGTTTTGAAAATAGAAGTTATTCATATTATGTACTCCAGCTTTCTGTATTTCTTTTCCTTTTTTATGGTATTACTGATACCGATATTAATCATTATGTATCAGTAATACAGCTCTTTTCGTGCCCTTAGCAGACTCCTCATATGGCTTTATGTAAAAAACCTTAATTTTAGTTTAAACAATCTGTCTTTTGTTTCTCAAGGTCACAATTTTAAAATCATCATCCAACTGGATGCACTGAGAGCTATTCTGTGTTGTGTTTCCATCATGCTCCCCTCATGCTCTCATCTCTCTCTCTCTCTCTTTCTCATGATTTAAAATCAATATCAAATGCTATACAGTCAGAGCTTAAGCTTCTACTTGGTAAAAAATACACTATGTTAGATTATCTATGTCTTATACTGGAAACATCTGCTGCCATAGTTCCTATTTATATTGCTGCTCATTTTAATTATATAACAAGATTAACAAAATCTACAAGTGTACATTATACTGTCCCTTCCATTTTTTCTGTGCTATTTAATTCTGCTAGCATTTATAAGTGATAACTAATCACTTATTTCTTTTCTGCTGGCACATTCTACTTTATCTTGAGTGACTATTCATATACTAGACTCACACTAATGTAAAAAAAACAAAAACAAACAAACAAACAAACAAAAAAAAAAATCAGATGCGCCCATCCAATGCAAATGCTTTGTGTTTGTTTCTGATTTGTTAGAGTACAGTACAATATATATACTCGGGTTGTGAGTACCAAAAAACCACGAGCAAAATTAATTTGATAAATTTGGCTCGATAAACGAGCAAGTCTTTATATACAAAATATCGGGGAGTTTCATGTGGCACGCATGCGCTTTTTGTTTTGACGCCGAGCGTCCTGTGATCACAACTGAGCCAATGTTTCTTCTCTCTCGCGCGCTGTGGAATTGTGGGTAATTGTCTCCCATGCTCGGTCTCGGTGCGCGTGCGTCACTCCTATAGTCAACATCCGTGTGTACTATTTACTATAGCACTGTGACCACGTGTGTATGTGTAAAGCAACTTTTTTTCCAGTTACTCTCGCTCTGTCAGAAAGCATTGATTCCGTTAGTGTGTGCATGCGTGAGTGTCATTAGAGAGAGAGAGAGAGAGAGTGTGTGTGCGTGTGTGTGTGAAGGTGAGTGCAGGAGGGAGAAGGCACACGCTCTCTAATGACACTCACACAAACGCACACATGCACACACTAATGGAAACACTGCTTAATTTGTTTAATTTTTACTTTATATTTTGTATTAATTATTTTTATATATTAATTGTTTTGGGCTGTGGAATGAATAATCTGAGTTTTCATTATTTCCTATGGGGGGGGGGGGGATTTGCTTTGATATACAAGTGTTTTGATATACAAGCATACTTCCGGAACAAATTATCCTCACAATCCTAGGTTCCACATATACAAACATATTTTATTATAATAGATTAACACATAGATTTTTATTATAATATATTATAAGATATTGTAATAAGTTCAATCTTTTCTTGAACTGATCAAGTGCCAATGTTGTTTTATTAACTCCTAAGGAGTGCTTCAAATCACTGTAACCCCAAATCAGGGGCACTACTTGGTGTGTGGGACAAGGGATTGCACACCTTACCATGCCCACTAGCTTTTCATTTAATGATATAATGATCAACAACAGAACTTGTATGTTAATGGAGCTGATATTCTAAAGCAGAATAAGTGGGAATATAAAGAGATACAGAGATACAGATACATCGACGTATGAATAGCCGGCCTCACAAATTTTCACCTTAAGAAGAGAAATTTTGCAAGAAAATTGCCTCAGCATTTGAAGCATTTTTGCCATATGAATGAGTACAGTACAGTACAGTACGAGTTAAACCAAAAGCCGGCTAAGTTGTATGTACATCCGGTAGTCATTCAAAACTTATTTAAGTCAGGAGGCGGGTTTGCATATTTTTCTTTGTGGGTTCATAGCATCATGGGTCCCAAGAATGTTACAGAGGATAGTAGCAAGAAGCAAAGGAAGCCACTTTCAGTTTCATTTTTTTTTGCCAAGAGGAATCAAATACTAAGGTTAAGTGAGTTTAATGACTTTTATTTAATTTTTTACTTAATTGATATGTATTTTCTAATTATTTTCATTGTTTTCATTGGCAAAAATATGATTATAGTATTGGAAATTGGTAATATTGATAATTTTGTGTGGCTCCATTTACATGATTTCCTATGTAAAAATGTGTTGCCTTTTGCCTTAATAATTTTATAATCTGTGCCTCTGGAACAGATCACATTTGTATGCTGAGGTGCCACTGTACTTGTTAAATGAAGGCATGCTGTTGTGCTGGATATAATCATGGCTGTGATGCCTTTGTGGCTTCATCTGCATCACAGCCATGCACAACAGCACTCCCTCTTATGTTTTATCGCTTGATAAACATCATTCTGAGCAGTCAACATGCAATGAAGTATGTCCATTAGGGCGATCTAAGAGGCAAAACAACAGGGTTTGAGGACAGCCCTCAATCTCTGAACATGGCTAACATGTTTACCAATATTTTAGTCAAAATTAAATTAGTCTTTAGTCTCCTCCTCTTTAATAAATAAAACTGTTTCATGTATCTGGTGTGTAATCATCCTGAGACACTGAATTGTTTAATTGTTTAACATCGATTATTATCACAGCCTGTGGAAGCTAAATTTGTGAAAATAGCAAAGTAGTTGGTTAAATTTGAACTCCATCCCACCTGTTAACTGCTTTAGAGATAATTAGCTAGCTACTATAGAAGTCCCATTAAAGAAAATGACCACTAGCAGAAAAAACTTACCTCATGCAAAAAAAAAAAAAAATTGTTTTTGTTTTTTGTTTTGTTCTACAGCTGGAAAAAATATACATTTTAATTAGGCCATGTGTATTAAAGTGGTGAGTTGGGAGTCAGGGCTTTCTTCTGAACTTTTTACAGTTGCTGTGAGAGTGCTTATGACACGCACGGGAAGACCTTTCCGTTTGGAGATGGCATGGGATTATTAATTAAGAAACTTAAGAGGAAACAAAAGAAAACTGAAAACAACAAACAGAGCTCCGCCGTCTACGAGAGAACGGACAGGGCTCTGGAAACTAAAACAAAAACTTGTAACCTTTCTGTCTTTTTTTTATACTTTAAGGTGAGAGCGCGCGCTAAACTGATGCGTGTCGCGCTCTCTCCCTTTCTCGCTCTCTTAGGGAAACAGAAACTGGGTCTCGTCTCTTCTCGTCTCGTCTCGTCTCGTCTCGTCTCGTCTCTTCTCTTCTCTTCTCTTCTCTTCTCTTCTCCGGTGCTACCTAAATGATCCCATGAAATGCCGCGGTATCAGGACCCTTATATAGACAAGCCGCCAGGTGCGGCGCGTTCACACTGATTACGGCGTTACCTGGCAACCGCCTGTATAAATGGCCGCGCCTTTGCCTGACCAGAACCACTCCGCGTGGTAGTAGCCTGCGGATCTGCCTGTTCTGAACTATTTATACGCGGTTGTGCCCCTCGCGCGACCCGCGTCGTTACAGTATGTTATTTTTGAAATAATAGCATACCACATTTCCTAGCTACATCTAATAGGTGCAACTGACGGGTCAAAGAAACTAGCCAAAATAAAGCGCTGTTCCCTAATTGGTAGTTTGCAGTTCTTTAGTTGTACACTATTTTTTTGTTTCCATTCATAAGCAAGGAGGAACAAAAGATGTTGCGTAATGTAGTGGAGTATAATATGTTACTTTCAAATGGCTAAATAGATGGATAGATCGATTAGATAGAGAGCATTGTGGGCTTGTTTTGGTCATTTTTGTTATATTTATATAAAAACGGCACATGTGAGTGTTTGAAACATAGCGATAAGGAGTTCTATAACACTCCTCCAGTAAAAGGTCACATCAGCTAATAACAATTAAATAGTTAACGTGTTAATGTCCCTGATGTAATGTAAGGTCCATCTAGGTGAAAGGTAGCAAAAAGGTACTAAATGGTATTTTTTACACTACTAATGCTAGTCCCCGGGATGGATATGTCTACTCTACTTTTATTATGTTGGAAAGAAATTCTTGCACACAGTAAAAACAGTTCACAAAACATTTACATGACTTAATTATTTATTTATTTATTTATTTATTTATTTTTGCACCATTTGCCTAGATGTATATTAATACATTTTTACATGTCTGGAAAATGAAAGTGTCTTTGTAAATACCAATTTGTTTACATTTAAGGCTAAGATTTTCTCATGTTTTCATATACAGTGATGCTTAAATTACACCATCATTTTATGCATTCTAGTGATTACCTATTAGGAAAGAAGATGGCAAGTGATCAATGTACATTTTTGTAATGATAAAAGGCTAAATACATGTTTTCTAACATGAAACTAAGCATGTTTGTAACATGTCACATGATTTTGTTGGCAACACTGGAACACTGGATAGCCTAAGGCAACTTTGAGAACTTATCTTCTTTATTTCTTAATAAACGGCTTTTCCTCCAACGAATCCTGATAGATAGCTCCTTTTTCCGCTCACAGAGGAGGGGAAGCCCAAGGAGGATATGCTTCCTGACAGTGGGTCTGTCTTCTTAATGACTGGGACTGCACATAACCTTCAAACTAGACTGTGGCACCACCCAGTCGCTGACAGCTCGACCATCTCCCAAAGCTCCAATAAATGTCAAGCACTCATCTCTCTCTCTCTCTCTCTCTCTCTCTCTCTCTCTTTCTTTCTCTCACTCTCTCTCCTGCTCCTATCTGTATTCCCGGATTAACAGGGGTCTCATAAATCTAAGTGGCCCAACTTCTCCCAGGTCTGTGTGAGGCCTAACAATTGGTACTGGCACCATATTCATTTTCATTTTTCTTGATTTCATATGGCTCCTTTCCTTTCAGCCCGTCTTTCTTTATGACCTGCATTTAAGACGTGATGCCCCGTCTAAGCTGCTTCCTGTCTATAGGGCTTAAAGGGAGTCAGGGGGATGTAATATTTACAATGTGAAAGACTTCATAGCTCATCTCAAGAAGAGCGAGAGAGAGAGAGAGAGAGGTGCCTTATAGGGTCATTTCAGGGGCATAGTAAGGTGGTTGCTTCATAGCTTATAAAGCTGTAAGGTGGTAGGTTTTAGTGTAATCTGTGGCTTCATTTACCTTCATATTCATATACACATTATTCTACATACTGTTCATCATACTAGAGTTATTAATATGCACTGAGTACTTAACTGAAAGTTAATGAGTAACCATGATTATTTTATAAAAAAAATATGATCACTGGTATATATTAGTGACCATGTTTAAAAACCTATGCATTTATGAACAAAAAAGTGATGAAACAGATAACACTACTGGACATTTTCTTCATGTAAACAATCTTTTACCAGGAATTCCTCAGAGATTTTTCCAGGCAGTCTTGTTAATCTATTTGTGGAGCTGGTTAGTCACCTCTAGTGAACCTGTCTATTCAACTCCTTCCAGCATTTCAAGTGGGTTATTCCTTAATCTCCTAGGATTACGGTAGGTCCTGATTTACTGATATGCATGCTTCCCCTGGGTGACATCATTAGAAGACCTGGGATTAGTTTCCATTGCTATGCTGATGATACCCAGTTATACATCTCATCAAAACCAGATGAAGTATCCAAGTTGTCTAGATTAACTGATTGTGTGCAAGATATAAAAGATTGGATGACTGATCATTTTCTCTTATTTAATTATATTGTCTATTTGTCTAAAGACAAAACTATTACTTATTGGTCCAAAAACCAGTACACAAAAGCTCTCACAATTCAGCTTGCATTTAGAAGGATGTACTATTACTACCAGATCGACAGTGAAAGGCCTGGACGTAATATTAGACAGCAACTTGTCCCTTGACAATAATATTTCCAATATTACAAAAACAGCATTTTCCACCTTAGAAATATTGCCAAGCTTCATGTAGGAACATTTTATCTGTATCTGATCCAGAAAAGCTAGTTCATGCATTCATGACCTCCAGACTGGACTATTCTAATGCATTACTAGGTGGTTGTTCTGCATCCTCAATAAACAAGCTACAATTAGTCCAAAATGCAGCCGCCAGAGTTATCACCAGATCAAGAAAATATGATCATATAACCCCAATACTATCATCACTGAATTGATTACAAACTAGCATTACCTATGTACTGTACAAGGCCCTTAAATGGTTTAGCTCCCATGTATCTAGCCAGTCTTCTGACATGCTACAATCCGCCATGCTCCTTAAGATCACAAAACTCTGGATTTCTACTAGTTACCAGAATATCAAAATCTACAAAAGGGGGCAAAGCCGTTTCATATTTAGCTCCTAAGCTTCCTGACAATGTTCAGAGGTCTGACAGAGTCTCCCAGTTTAAAATTAGACTCAAGACACATCTCTTTAGCTTGGCATACATACAGGGATTGTACAATGAAACTGAAGCATGCTGGCACGATTGACCAAAGGTTTGGCTTTAGCAGCCCGGCCATGTACATTGGCCCTGTGGAGCTCCTGGCAAATAGTTTTGGTGGAGACAGGAGAGTTGAGGTGCACATTTAATTCTGCAGTGAGTTGGGCAGCTGTGGTTTTATGTTTTTTGGATACAATCCGGGTTAGCACCCAGACATCACTTTCAAACAGCTTCCTCTTGCGCCCACAGTTACTCCTGTTGGATGTGGTTTGTCCTTCTTGGTGGTATGCTGACATTACCCTGGATACTGTGGCTCTTGATATATCAAAAAGACTTGCTGCCCTGGTGAGACGCGCACCAACAACTTGTCACCCATAATGTCATTATGTCACCCATAATGTTGTGTGCATTGCAATATTTTAAGCAACTGTCCTTTTACTGGTGGAATGTGCAATCAATGAAGATTGGCCACTAGGGTGGTCAAATTTAGCCATGAAACCTCCAACACTAAATTGGCCAGTGTTTCAGTTTAATTGTCCAATGCCTTTATAATTCATCCCATAACCTCATACACCAGTACATTTAAATGCCCACTCTCATCAAGTGCTGCTAATATAATGAACAGCAACTAATTCTTTTCCACCTGTTCTGGAGATTGTGCCAGCTCCAGAAGACAGAGGCCCACCCTGTGAGGTTCCTGAGGCATTCAGAGAAGAACCACCTTAAGCTGGATTCTGCTTCGTGATGGTTTGGAGCTACACACGCTGCTCCTGAACTCCCAGTGATGCACACGTTCTCTGCCCTCTGCACCTATCTCACTCATCCTGGTGCCATTCTGGTCGCTATCGCACTTGGCTTGCTCATCAGAGACAATCTGATCATTATGATCTATATACACTATTCTCGCTCATTCATATTTCTATAATTTAATTTAATTTAATGAAGCTGCTTTGAGACAATGACCATTAATTTATTAATGAACATGTTGATAAATTTATTAATGAACAAATAAATAAAATTGAATTGAACTTACTCTTATTCCTTGCTCTTGTAACCATGGGCAAAAGTACATGCCCAGTACACAGTACCAGAAAGAGGGAAGAGCATTTATCTGCTGAAACCCAATCTTTGTCATTTTAAACAACACTTTGTCTCATTATTTGCTCTATGTCACTCTGAATTGCTTTCGAACCATCTATGTCATGTTTTGATCTTTCATAAGCTTCTGTCAATGCGCTGGCAGATTCATGACTCACCTCATCACTGCTAATGCAAGCTATGAAGCTAACCAGCTTCTAACACAAGACTGAATCCCAAATCCCTTTCTAACCTTTGAAAAAGAGCACAATTTGGTGCGTGGTACAGGGGATTCTACACCCAACATAGCGCACTAGCTTTCAATTTTATGCTATTTGGGATTCAACCCAGGAACAGTTAGAGAAACTTATAAGATTCACAAGACTGTCCACCACCAGCATGATTTATTCTCCTTACCTTTTGGCTACACAGTATTGATAAGAATTTAAACCTACTTTCACCCTGCTTGTGACTATATACATTTACAATACATTATTAGTTTCAATGTAACTACTAAAAATATATATTTTTAAAAAGTATTATTCTTTATGATAAAGAGCTGAATAATCAGTGGATAGTTTAAGGAGTTAAGGTCAGGAAACAGAACAGTCTGTACCCCTCCCCTTGCCACCTTAACCCCCACATGCATACATCTACTATCCATCTGTACTACTGCCTTTATGATAGCAAGTTGCATTTGAGGTTGCTGAGAATAAAAAAGCCCGCAGTAGTCCTGCATGCCATGACAGACAATGTACTCTCTATACACAAACTGTTTCTCAACAGATTATTTAACAATCTCACAAAGAATATTATTAGAATGTAAAGTTCTATTAGACATTCCTGAGTCAATGTACCTGCAATGTCCTAAACTATTTGCTGTAATAAGGGTTTGATGCTTTGTTCAAATAATCTCAGTTAGGCAAACATGGTTAACATTCCTCTAATTAAAATGTTACAAAAATGGTGTAGGGACATTTGCAAACAATATTGAAGACAACCAAAATATGCAATAATCTCCTTAGAACAGTTGATATTGAGATGTGTTGTAAATTGGTAAGTTTTGAGGCTGGTAACTTTTCCTCTGCAGTCTTTCTTTCCTGGGACGGCATTCATGAGATCCAGTTTAGTCATGAGTTTTGCAAATGCACTTGACAATACTGTTCTTGCAAAAACTATTCCAGAACAGATGACGTTCATTTCTTAAAATAACAGTTGGATGTTGTTGTTGTTGTTACTTAATTACCTAATGCCATATGTGTTATATCAAAGTTTTGAAATCTCCAGTATTGTTCTAGTATGCAGAAAATAACTAACTAAATAAAAAACATTGGATTAGAATGTGTTTCCAAACTTTTGACCAGTACTGTAGGTAAATGTCTTCTAATCAATGACTCAAAGGAAACATTTACCGCAACAGACATCACAACAGATGGAAAAGCATTGTGTCATTTTAATCTTTGACCCTATGTCCCCATCTTTGTGCTCACTTATCATCTTTGTCAAACTGATGGGAATCAGACGAACATTGAATGATGTCTGTTTCAGATGCATCCAGCTGCTTGTCTGAGATTTATGGACCAGGTAACACACATATGTGAATCAATATATCAAACTGTCAAAATTACAGCAATTTGTTATTGACTAATGTTATCATAAATGACAGAACTGAGAAACAAGGTCAGTTTACAGTAAACCTCACCAAGCCAAAGCAGTAACTTAATGATGTTTGCATTGTGCATTTTCATGGTGAATAAATGTAAACTGCAGTGTGATTTCACTATTTCAAAACTGTCTGTCTGTGCAGTCAAATGTTCAATTCTTTGGCACCCACACTATAAAAGCAGGTGGATGAGCTTGGTGAAACTCCATATATTATTATATTTTGCCTAGCAGACTTGTGGAATTGGGAATATACTTCCCAGAACAATGACCTGCAAAACTAAAATCAAGACCCAAATGACATCCTCTCTTTATCTGAAGCACTGGGTGATGAACAACATGGAGACATCCAGATGACACCAGCCATACATTTATCCCTCTGTCCAGCACTCCACAATGTTCCCTCCTTGGACGACAACCGCAGCCTTCACCTGTGCCCACCTTGGCACTGACACCACCCCCTCCACCACAGAGACAGCACGGAAATGCAATCAGCCTCCAGCTCCCTGCTGGTAATCCCATCTCCCAGCTTGTGTCAGGGTGTTTAGCCCTACGTGAGGCAGTGAGTGATAGCAAAGGAAAAGTGAAGAGAGGCTGAGGGATGGCTTGCAGACTCAGGAAGAGCAGAGGCTGGGCGCACATCTAAAAAGAAGCAAGGGTCATTGCTCTTCAGAAAACTCAGAATGGAAACACATTCTAAGACATCGGGCTGTTCAAGTGCAAATCACAAAATATTTGTTGGATTTGTTGAAACTGCTCATGCAATCTGGATTTTACTCAATCAAACAATAGGGTGTAAATACACAAAAAATATATATAATTAAATTTAAAAGTATCCCTTATAGACAACCTACATAGGAAAAATCCACATGTATGGTTAATAAGTACTGTTTTTTCCTGTCAAAATTCTACAGGAGGCTTGTTCGTGGAGAATTCTACATGGTATAAATATGAAATAATGTCCAAGTCATTTCACTGAAAGCATTTTTTAAAGAAAGAAAGAAAATGACAGAAACCTTAAATATGATCATCTTTACAAAATGGAATTCAAGTGGATATTAAAATGATGTGATGGAAAATCAATCAATTCACCAATAGTGAAATTACATTATCTTTTACATCATGACTTCTACCGTTGATTAAATACCCCAGACCCAATCAAGGCATAGCTTTTAATCGTTCACTGTTTCTGCCATTATACCCCGTGTTTCCAGCACATAGCGTATAAAATAGACCTAATCACTCTGCTTCCTTCCTCAATCATTTCAAATAGTACCTTTCTGTAATACGATAAGGCATCAGCCGTCTAAAAGTGGATTACAATTATTTGTCATACTAATATGTCACATGGGATAGGAAAAAGGACAAGAGCGTATGTTCAACTTCAGTGTTCTAAACCTGTCATGCTTGGTCATGCTGGTGATTCATGGCTCTGTCTCAAGGGCTGGATTAATATTTCAGTGTAATTATTACATCCTCTACCATTAATACTCAGGCCAAATGAATTCATGTGAGTGAGGGATTTCATTAAAAACAGAGAGTTTAAAAAGAAAAAAATCATTGACCAACTACCTGTGTAAATGAGCAACTGGACACCTTAAATGAGAGTCCTGTTCTGCATTTTGATTGAGGTGGCTACATTCTTTACAGAAAGCCATAAAGCAGCAGAGAGAAAAGATGAGGACATTTCCTGATTTACTGTGGCATTGGAATTAATGACATCTTGTTATGGCAAATATTTATTTGCAAATAAATATTTCCAACTTAAGGCATAATTTGAAGGATTTTATTGGTGCACGATACACAATTTTACAAAATTAGAACACCTGTATATCTTGGTTCAAATTGTATCCACTGAATAATTTACCAGAGGCATCCATCCAAGCTTGCCTACCTTAATGCTGTTTGATTGTTCGTAATCTACCATTATATAGGTCCATACATTAATAGGGCAGAATTATTCTCAATGATTTTCCAGTATGAAGATGGGACATGAACAGTACTGGCAGATTCAGTGAAGGGGAAAAAAAGCTGCGCGTATGTTGGTGACAAGCGTCATGCTGTCATCTAGCGCACACTCTGCCTATGCCTTGGGGATACACAGGCCACAGAGAGATGTAAGTCCGATTTAATCTGCACTGAAGGTGCACCAGCATCTAAAAATGTATTCATGACAAAGTGCAATTGTTATAAAATATATGTGTGTGTCTGAGACTCAGTCTTGCAGGTGGTTTGGTCATTGGGGGTCTGATTGCTGAGGGGGTGATGTTCAGTGTTATTGACTGGAGCACATGGAGCAAGCCCTCCAGTTACATTCTTCACATCCCTTGATCCGATGCCATGTCATGCCAAATGAGAGCTGCACCACAACATTTACTGATAGGATCTGACTGAAAAGAAGTTTGAGCTCACTTTTTGAAAAGCATGAAAATTCACCCAGTGTGCAAATTAAGGGTAACTACACGCCACTGTGTTATATCCAACTTCTCCGACTTAGATTGAGTTTTACTTAAACAATCACCCAAACTGAGCCTGAAGTCCAATTCCTTCATTTCCTCCTTAGTGAAATCATAATGCTTAACAGTTACATGCAGATTAATATCAAACTAGTTTATTAACTTATAATCTGTTTAGAGCTGTACGTCAGCATGCAAGGACAAAGAATGTAGAAAATGTTTTTTTCAAGGTGGTTTCTGTGCCTCAGAGAACAACCTGTTTGTCCTTGAGAGCACATATCCACTGTAGCTCTCACAGTGATTTATTGTGTGGTATTGTTGTGCTTTTCAATATTGTTCAATAGCCAAGTGCTGATTACCTTTCTCCACTTCCTTGTCAGGCTGTGGCTTGCTGCCCCGGAGGGCCAGAGGCTTTTTAATTGGTTCTGAGAGGATTTTGCACCCTTTCATCAATGACAAATCTGATCATTTTGAGAGTTCGGTTAGGAAGCAGGGAAAAAGACAGTCACAAATGCTACAACTCATACCTTGTGGTCCTAGAGGTGTCTTTAAGAATTGTCAATCAAGACTGATCTTAGTTTTAAGAGAAAGAGATTAAGGAGTGTGGTGCATTTTACCTGAAAGGTACAGAATATCTGTTTTTAGAATTAAAGAAATATTGCTTTGTTTAATGAGATGATTACCTTTGTAGAGAATAGAGAAACATGAATTATATATTTTAGTCCTCTTGTAAATAGCTAATATATACTGTATAATTTCTCCACTTTAATTGACATTCTAAAATATTTAAAGAGTAAAAACATATTTAAAAAAAAAAGAAAAAGATTAAAGACCTGGTGTGGAATGAGAGACATTTCAGTAGTATCGCCATAATTGTCCATATTTATATATCACTACAGGACATAATGTGCTACATAGAAGGTTTTGGTATCAATAATTTCAGAATATGGTATAAATTATTATTAATTAGCATTATTAACGTACTAATCACTACTAAACCCTTATGAAAACCTTTATAGAAATAATTTACTAAAAACAATACTTTGAGGTGTGTTATTAGATCATTTGTAAAGTCTGTAGCTTTAATAATAAAAATGACACAATTTGTGCCACAATCAAATAAACGATGGGCGGGAGTGCTTGCAAACATTGCCCTCTTCAGGCCAGCCGGGCCACATCAGTCGTAATGTTCAGGACAGACAACGGCGCAGCAGGCCAACAGTGTCGATTTGAGGCATGCTGGATTCTCTATGATGGATGGCTGAGATGGGCTGACTATATTGCTGTCCTAATAAAAGCTGCCCTCCAATCCACATGGCTGGGAGTGGATCTCGAAAACGCTGCTATCTTTAAGAGAAAAACTGCTCTATGCGTCAAAAAGAACAATGTTCCTCTGAAGACACTGCCTCACCTCAGCAGCACTAAGATATATTTGCCCCTTACAATTTCTTTTTTGCAAAGGAAAGCAGGTAAAATATCATGCTTAGACAAAGACGTGATGAAGCAAATTCTTGAAAATCTCTGAATCTTCCTTACAGGCACACACTGAGACATAATAATTGACATTGTCATTTACATTTTATAATTCCACAGAGCGACTTGCAGTACAAAAGCGCTTTGGAGATTCCATCATTGGTTAAATCCTTACACTGGGTTACTATGTTACTAAGTAATGTACCATCATTCAAACACTGTTGAGAAGGTTTTTTATTTTATTCTGTCTGGCTAACATCGTTCATGCATATGTCTGTTGGTATAATGTTGACTTGTTGACCTGCAGCTAATATTTAGCTCAAGAGGACACCAACATCAGTAAACAGTACAGTTGGCAGAGGATCGCTGTGTGCACAGAAACTCACTGGTTACTTCCTTATAACCTGGAGCCTCAGCCAGTCCGCTCCCTGTACAAATAAAAAACCTTGAGTTAAGACAACTTGAATTATTATTTGCTTTTTGTAAAGCTGTTGATGTAGTAGTAGTAGTAGTAATAATAATAATAATAATAATAATAATAAATAATAAATAAATTACATTAAAGGACAGTAGTAGTTAATACTACTACTACTACCAATAAGACGAAGACTACCAATGGTTAATACTTTAAGCTAGTCAGACTAGTGTAAATGACAGGATTGACAGCCTCCTGCTGGATTTAACTTTCAGGTATGGATAAATGTATGAAATACTGTAGATGGACTGTGTGTGCTTTGTAATGATTTACCTTCTATTAAGTTGTAGAGGTTGCAGTAATTAGTGCCATGGTCTGTAACGACATACCAGGTTTCTGAGACTGACATGGCCTATGGAGAAGGTTAATGCTGTTCACAGACACTGTTGTTCTCAAGGTCTATGTTAAAGTGATATGTACAAACTTAGCAAACTCAGTGCAAATGCAATGAATTCTTACTGATACGTGACAATGTGTGAAGAATTTATAGGGAACCAGTTGGAAGTGTATATCTTCCACATATTTCCTCCCTGGTGCCTTGTGCTTTGCTTCGATGAAGTGGATGGAGGCTGATTGGAGCTATAATTAAGGTGTTTTCATTAATTGATTCATTTATTCATTCAATACATACACACGTTTATATACAGTACACACACACACACACACACACACCTTGTATAGACACTTTTCTCCACCCATAGTGCAACCTTCCATAGTCCTCCACTTTTTAATCTGGGTGACCAAGGCTTCACACACCTGACTGCAGGAAACCCCAAAGTACCTGGAACAAAACATTTAGCAAATCTTTAATATAAAGTTATGGTTCTCTGGGAATTTGAAGTTATATTCCCTAGTTTGTAGCCTATTTAATTATAAAATAGATTCCACAGACCCCAACAACAGACTTGCAATATCTGTCAAGTGGAGTGGTTTTATTGTCATTTTAAGCATATACATAGAGTACAGTGCATAGAGGAATGAAACAACATTCTCCCAGAACCATGGTGTAAACATACTGTAAAACAACAAAGCTACATAAAACAACACATAACTAATGTAAATTATAAACTCAAGACTGAATAAACTGCACAAGTGCAAGCATGTGCAAACAATGCAAGTTAGTACAATTAGTACTGGAAAAAAACAAGAACAATCAGCACAGTGAAGAACAGCGCAGTGCAGACCTGGACAAAGTTATAGAGTGAATAAAATGCATAATAGAAAGGATGCCGCAATATAATACCAATGCAGTATGTGTAACCATTATATGCTGCTTGGCAGCCATACTGCAGGTCGATATAGTACAGTATCACACACAGCGGGCAATCTGGGTAATGCCCATTAACCTAATCTGCATGCCTTAGGATTGTGGGTGGAAACCAGACAACCCGGAGCACATAGAGAACATGCAAACTCCATGCACTCAGACCTGCGGCAGGAATCAAACTGATGATTCTCACAATGCTAAACACTATGTCACTATATCACTCAACTCAAAAACAAAATGTATAATGCCGTGTTGTGATTACTCCCTCTATTAAAATAATAATAATAATAATAATAATAATAACGAAAATCCCAAACCCGCTGATTATGCTTCACCAGACCCCACTTTGTAGAACAACTGCACTACAGCACACCCAAGTTAACATTTTAGAAAATATACAGTATATAATCTCTCTGGTCAGATTTGACACTTGCCCATCTGAATTCAAGTGCTGCCATCAACTGGAAGAAAGAACACATTGCTGAATTAATTTGATGTCTAGAAATTTGGCAGCTGAGCTCACACATACCATACTGTTTTATGAATTTTCAATAAATTCAAATAATGAATTTCCATTTAATTCATTAATTATTTATTTGATGTTCATAAGACAAAAGAGATATACAGGGGTTGTTAACCTCTTGCAGGGTAACAAACATATTAGTTTCAACCTGAGAGTAAATGACACTATGGCCTTTGAGTTGTGTCTGTTTCTGTGCATGTTCTTCTCATGTACGGGTTTCTTTACAAAAGCATGCAGGTGGGTGGAACGGTTTTGATAAATTGACAATTGGGTGTGAAATTAATGTCTTGTGACAGACTGGCATTCACATCCAGGGATAAGCTCTGCATTTCCCGCAACAGGAAATCAATTGGTTTCTTGAAATAAGAGTGAGTGAGTAGGTTTATCTAGTACAGTACATCCAGATTAGTAAATTAATACATTTGGATGTTCTCCATTGATTTGGACAGCTACATGAACAAGAAAATTAATTAATCATATGCTATATTATGTCTAGTAAACTAGGGTAAAGGCGTCCTTTGGATGTTCACCTTTATTTGTTGCTCTACCATGGCTCATCCAACAATAGCTCATTTTCCTATTATATTATGTAATCTTACCTGTAACATTACCCTACTGACCTTGAAACAATTGGTGTTCATTTTAGAGTACAATATGGTTCAACCCAATACATACTTTTTTGATGAAATCGCATCACACCAACAGCAAGAGTTAAAACTATTAACACAGTTCAGAACACCAATGAGACACGCAATAAGAAACCACATCAAAGTAAGCATGCAGCCAGGTACACAAGCCAATAATATATTTACCATTCCACTTTGCACTGTGCATGAAGAAGGCCTGAGAAGCACTTGGTTAATGATCCTAATGCCAGCATTGGCAGCAGTAGACACCTGGAGAAAAGCATTATGATATCAGTGATTTCCTGTCCGCAGCTATTCTGTCTGATGATCTGGTGAGGAATGATGAGAGTCTTTGCAGAATCATAGGACACTCATGTGAGTTGTTTTAAGGGACCCTGAAATTAAATTAGACCACATCCTTGCTCACTTCATCAAGAAACAAGGCAAAGCAGAAGCAAAGATTCAAACACTGTGCAATTCACTGACTTTAGATGCTATCTATTATTTGCAAATAAAATAATAATGTGCTGTACATTTTTGGAGTGCAAGCTAGAAACAAAAAATAAGAATTAACCAAATCTTTATGAGGAACACTTTACGAGCACTGAGTAGGGCCTTGATTTTCTCTCAACCCAGCCTCAACTCTACATGGCATGGATACCACAAGGTGTTGGAAACATTCCATAAAGATTGTGGTACATGTTGAAATGATTACAGCGTGTAAATCCTGCAGATTGTTCCTTTTCATGTTGTGAATCTCTCGTTCGAACACATCCCAAAGGTGTTTGGTGATTCAGATCAAGTGACTGTGAACGCCACTGATCTCATTCACATGTTCATGAAACCAGTTCGAGACGACTTTTGTTTATGATATGGTGCATTATCACTCTGAAGTTAGACATTAGAAGATGTTAAACTGTCATCATAAAGGGTTGCATATTGTATAGCCATCAACAATACTAAAATAATGTGGACTTCAAGTGATGATTGATTGGTATTAACAAGCCCAAAATGTTACGAGAAAACATTCCCTACAGAATTACTCTAGTAGCCTAGACTGTTGAAACAAGGCATGTTTGATGCATACTGTTGGTGCTAAATTCTGCTTGTACCTTCTTTGTGCTTCACGCGGATTGAAGTTTTGCCAGTATATCTCTCTAGTTTTGGTGTGCATGTGCCCACTTCAACATTAGCTTTCTGCTCTTGGCTGACAGAAACTGAACCCAAAAGTCCTGCTTTTGCAGCTCATCCACCTCAAGGTCTGTGATTAGCTGGGTTACCGTAGCCTTTCTGTCATTTCTGGCTATCTCCATTGACCCATGGAGCCAACAAGGTATTTCTGGCAGATTTTAAAACACAATTTAAAGAAACCGTAGAGACTTCTTAAGAGACTTATCTTAAGATATCGCTAATTATAGAAATGCTTAAAAGCAAACATTGTTCTTATTTGTGTGGTTATTGAATATATCCCTGGAAGCAAATGTGGGATTTTGACTAGTAGCTATAACAGGGATGTCATTTTTAGCATTTAGCATTGAGTAGATAATGTACTAATTAATTAAAGGTTAAAAGTTAATTGAAAAAAGGGATTTACTGATAATGTAAAAAAAAATCGAATGTGATTAATTTTTTTTTTTTTTTTTTTGCAAGCGTAAACAATTAGCTACTTGACCCCGGAACACATGGTAGTCTCGTGTAGAGGGCGCGGCCTATGACGTGTGTTAACTGTGATTGGTAGATTTTTCTAGAGGTGGGGCTAACATAAATGAGTCTCCGCCTACAGCAAAGGACGTGCTCTCTGTCAAAGAGGTTGAGGGAGAGAGAGATTTCGTTCATTCATTTTCCACTGCTCTATTTTCACACAACGTACTCACACGGGTAACAGCTACACGGACTCTATTGTGGACTAGTAGAGAAGTTTATGTGCTGAGGTAGGGCTCTCTTTTTGACTAACATTAGACACACTTAGTGTATTTTCAGTCCTATCTTTGTCAGGATGTCACCTCACATGCCATCTGTGTGTATTAGTGTTGCACACTAAGCATGAGTGGAGTGATATATAGTTCAGCTAAGCTAAATATTGCAGAAAGAAAATGATTCACCATAACTAACCTCAAACTCCATTACAGTTTTAAAGTTACAGGGACAGAGAGTTCAAATATTTAACAGAGCCATGTGTATTAGATTAGAGTTTTACACACTTATTACACACTTTGACTACTAGAACACTACGTTAGGATGAAGAACCTACGGAGTGTTTAATAAAAATTCTTAATGTTAAGCCTCTTAACACCACTTGCTGTTAAAGTCGCCGCAACTCAGAATTATAGCCTTGATTATTACAGGGAGGTCATGTGACTGCTAGACTTTGTCTTTGTGCCCCCATGCTTAAAGGGTTCTTGGTATGGGAACGTATTACACTAAAGGACTGAAGAGTTTGTCCATGAAGGCCTAGCATGATAGTGCGTTGTTGTTCTTTTTGCAGGGTTTAATGCTGGCTGCCCTATGATGGAGGAATGTCCTAGTGATTTGGGAGACATAACCACGTACTGTGATGAAAGCTTTCAGCCGGTTGAAGTGGAACCACAACTACAGTTGACTCAAAAGGCATGGCGCATTGCAGCATTGTCTGAATGACCCATATAACAGGCATATAAAAGAAATAAGATGTATCTAACCCTTCTTAGATATGAGAAAACTTTCCTGTTTGGTGTGCTTGTCTCCATAATATTTTCATTACTGTTTTTTTGTGAACAGAAACATTATTAGATATTCTTTATGCTTTTCAACTTTTACTCAGGCTTTAATTAAAATTAGTTTTAGGGGGTTTGCAATCCTTAGGACTGATGTACAGAGGGAAAGTTCTGACTGTGAAGCATGATTGCATCTGTAATTGTAACTATGAAAATTAATGTTGTTTTCCACTGAATATCACCCTTAAATAGCATTTATTTAGTATAGCACCATGTCATCTTAGGACCACAGTTCTCCATAATTAGATTTAAGACATTAAATACATCTCTTGCTTTCTCTCAGGAGCCCATGAAGGGGGAGATAGAGCCTGAGGAGATGTCATCAAGCCTGAATCCTCATCCCTTTCTGTCTGCATTTGCACTAGAGGAATTTGAGCTCCCTCTAAGCATTCGCTTACAAGAGATGTCCCTTTTCCCCAAGTGGCATCTCCCTCTCAAGCTCATGGCTGTTTTTTTCACTGTGGCGTTTATGTACACATTCCTTCGGGATGTTCTGCAGCCTTATGTGTCCGAGAGTAAAAATGCCTTTTACAAAATTCCCATACTGGTGTTAAATAAAGTTCTTCCCTGGACATCCATTAGTCTGCTGGCACTTGTCTATCTACCCGGAGGTCTGGCTGCTCTACTGCAACTATATAGAGGTGAGCATCTGAATGTAATCCTCAAAATTATTTGTTATCATGTTGAAGGTGAAAACACATACCATTGCAACTACATTTTTCAAAAATTCATTGCTATAAATGATAAAGTAAATGTTTTGAAAAGCATGAGAGGTTTATATACAGTAATTATCCAAGTAAACCGACAATGAGTTGTAGGTCTTCACCACTTCTATACTGACACTATGTACAGGGGACTTTGTATTTCCTGCAGATGACATGACCTAAAACTGTTGATATACAGGTTGAACAGGAAATGAGTCAGGACAGTATCATATAATGCTAATCCTGGTCCTGTGGCTTTGATTAGTCAGTGAAGTACTGGTTCCAGTGCCAGCTGCCAGTCTGGAAGTAGTGTCGGTGCAGCTGAATATTACCGCCAGTACTAAAACTGGTAATGCTGCTAAAAGTCTAATAGAAGTGCTTGGTGAAGTACAGTAGTGTGCAAAAGTCTTTAGCCTCCCTTTTTTCATATTAAATTAAATATAATTAAGTAGAACACTTAATTTAAGTTAAAATTAAATAAATGGGAATAGATGATTTACTGCCCTAATGATACAGTTCAAAAGTTGGTTGTTTTTGTAACAGCCTCAGCAGCAACCTCATTTCCCCTCTTGTTCATTCCAGCCACTCATGCTTTAAATTGAGTCTATGAATCATTAAAGCATAAAAACTTAACTTCAAATCATCACTCAACACTCAACTTCAAAGAAGTTGAAGAACTATTTCTTAAGACTACATTAAACACAAGAAACTATCTTGAAGCCAAATATGAAGAAATGAGGGCTGGCTTAAGACTTTTGTTTTTGCATAGTATTGTATGTTAATAGAATTACTATTGAATTATGCCATTAATATTTCATAATTGAATAGTACATGGCCACATTTATGTATTCATTTTAAGGTTGTTTGTCTCTTGAGCAGTGAAAACACAGTTTTGAAAAAATGCATAATAATAATAATAATAACTTTTGTTAACCCTGTACTGGTAACAGCACTATTTTGGTGAACATTGGGTGTGGTTGAGGTTCATCATCTCTTTCCAAAGTAAGTCAATTAAAAATAGGATTACTGTGTTTTGGAGAATTATTGTTTAGTCATAAGCCGTCCTACTTTGCAGGTTCACACAAAAACACCAGTCATAAGAGTTTTCATATGCACTGGCTCCAGTCTGACGTTAGTGAATCCACCCACTGCCACCATGGGTGTTGAACTTTTCCATCATGACTGTAAAATTCGACTTTGTCTTTTTTTTTTTTTTTTTGAGAAAACAAACCTAATATTGTAATGTACTGTATATCTAGTTACAGTTGATAATTCGTTCTGTCTGAAATGAAATGGCTCCCCTCTTTTGACAGTAACTTGATGAATCAGACAGGCTGAATGCTGCACTAAGGTGTAATGTTTAGTTTTCAGTGTCTTACTCTAATGCAAACGTCCTGTGTATGAGCCACCATGACCAAATGTCTTCATTTATCCACCTTTTCAGCCTGATATTACCCAACTAATAAAGAGCAAACTAGTTGGCTTCAGGTGAATACATTTACTCTTCTTCATCAGGAACTAAATACAGCTCTTTCCCAGTTTGGCTGGAAAATTGGATGGGTGTGAGGAAACAGTTGGGTCTGCTGGCTTTCCTTCTGGCCTGCCTACATGCCATTTACAGCTTGAGCTACCCAATGAGACGCTCCTACAGGTACAAACTCCTCAACTGGGCCTACCAGCAGGTGAGGAAAGCATTACATTTTGCATGAACAAAACACTATTATTATTCACTTAACATTTATACCATTGCAAATTAGGTCATCCTTCTGTATTTCCATGGCTGGTATGTATAAAGCCATTTCTGTCTTAAGTGGCGAAAAAGAAACCCTTGGAAATGTACTCCTTTAATTAGGTCTAAAAATGGGAGCAAAGTACAAAACGTCCTTTTAAATGGCTGAGTATTTAATAGAAATGAAAAGCAGCACTGGAACTGAAAAGATGTGCACTGACCAACTCCTGTGCGTATTAGGAGGTGTTGCAATTAATTCAGAGTTCATTTACACGTTGCTTTTTTTCATAGACTTAATCACTTATGAAATAATTCAATCGTACAAAAATAAAAGAAAAAGAAAATTTTAGATTTAGGCACAGTCATTTCAGACATGTCTTATGTGGTCATCTGGCTACATTTGCTCATGGTCAACACTGTTGGGAGTTAATTCAACAGCCTACGTATTTATTTACGTAGCACTGGGGAATTTGCTGTGCTGTAGTAGTAGTAGTAGTAGCAGTAGAAGAAAAAGACAAAGAAGAAGAGGTACTTGTTGTAGTAATCACACTAATCACATTTATTGATAAATTGCTAAATTAAATACTACTACTACTTCTACTACTACTACTACTACTAATAATAATAATACAACTACAGAGCATGGATTTTTTCTTTTATATTTTTCTCCATCTTCTGTTTGTGGTGAAATATAATCTATATAAAAAAATTAAATAATTTTTGGCTGAACTTGGTTAAGGGTTAAGACCTTTGTCTTAAGGTTGAGAGCTTTTATTTAGCATAATAAAATCTGTTCTCTAGCACCCAAGTGTAGTTCGTTATAGGTACAACAGAAGAAGGAGAACTCATGGGTAGAGGATGATGTCTGGAGAATGGAGATCTACATCTCATTGGGAATCCTAGGTCTGGGTATTCTGGCCTTGGTGGCCATCTGCTCCCTGCCTTCAGTTATGAACACACTAAACTGGAGAGAGTTTCAATGTGTCCAGGTAGGTGTGAAACAACGAACATTAGAATCTAATACTAGTCTTACAGTCTTGGTTTTGTGGTTTCCTCTCACATTTACTCTGGACATTATGTTTTGATTTGCTTGATTTTACATAGGCTCTCCCCATGTTTCTGTAGAGAACTTTAGGACATGCAGGCCTGTTTTTATGCACGGCTCATGCGCTGGTGTATGGCTGGAGGAAGTGGGTAGAGCTGAAGCACTATGTTTGGTACACACCACCATCCTTTATACTGGCCTCCTTCCTCCCAGCTGTGGTGTTACTGCTCAAGGCTGTGTTGGCTCTGCCCTGTTTTAACAAGAGACTAGAGCGCATTCGACATGGCTGGGAAAGACCTGGACAGAAGAGGTTAATAGACAAGGACTTACTCTGACTTTGACTCTGTCTTCGAGGTGTAAAGTTGAAATTTGTGTTTTATGAATGTCATGTTTTAAACTGCAATGATTTTGCAAAGTGCTGTTTTTTTTTTTTTACAACGTGTTAAAGATTTTTGTTTGTTTTTTTATTATAATGCATCAGAAGATTAAATGAAAATGAAATAATGATCTCTCTTTTCTACTTATTTTACAATAATTGGGAATTAATTGGGAAGTAGTACAGTGAGAACTGTGTATATTACTACAGCATACTGTTCTTTATAAAGAAAAAAAGATTCTTTGTGAGTGATACTGTACATGATACTCTGTACATGTACAGTATCACTGTACATGTACAGAGTATCTAAGCACATTATTAAGCAGTTTCTAAGCACATTATTAAGCAGAAATCACAACAATTGTAGACAAAAACAATGGACATCTTGCACTCATATTTTGGATCTTAGTTACTGTAGGTTTATTGCGCCACACTCTTGCGAACTGCATGTGAAATGCAGTAAGCTGTGCACGGTCAGACAATCCCTAATTATACACTATTGTACTAAATAGTATGTTCAAATACAACATCAGTGACACTGAAAAAAAAGCGTGCTTGCTTGGCCATCTTTTTTGTAAGGTAGTGTGTGAATAAGAATTCAGCCATTGTTTAGAGACTGCATTTACACTTGCTGCTTTTTTTGTTCTTATCTTATCTTATCTATTATTTTTAAATCAGCAGTGTTTAAATCAGCCACCTAAGTGCTGTATTTTTGTGAATATTTTTTGTGTAAATAAGAGCTTTTCAAATTTTAACATGCTCTAAAATGAACATAGATTTTTTTTTGACAGCCCTAACCAGAAAATAGTCAACTGTATGTTATTACTTGATAAGATGTATTTATTTTTAATTATCATTTAAGATTTTAATATATTTGTAGGGGATGCTTAGACTACTTAATTAGACGAATTCCATCATGAAGATGTAATGTTGACTACAGTTACTGTAGCATGGTAGAAAAAACAGCAAGGTGGATAAATGCAGACAGATGGCAAAATACCTAACTAACTAATTTACTGAATAAGTAACTAAATAAATAATTGAAATAAAAATAAACAGCCTAGATATGTCATAATTTGATTACTATATATTATGTGAGATGACCCTTTTTTTTTGCTATTCCTTTGGGGTATTTTTGCTTGCGGAAGGTTTTCTTTCATGACATTTGTATGCAGTGTACTGCCTTCTGTTTTTGTCATCTACTAGTCTTTTTCTTTATTAGACCTGCTGGCTGATCAATAAAAATAATAATAGTTACATAGTATTTTATATAGACTATATCTGTTTTCCAAATATTGAAAATATATATTGGTCTGTGTTCCAAAAAGAACACAGTACTGTATCTTGTATGATGATACAATGTCCCCCCTTACATAGACGGTACCACCATCATTGATAACCAACATTCCTGTTTAATACCTTTGTAAATACTTCCCGTTCATTCATTTGTACAGTCTACACATGGACTGTATACTAATATGTGTATATTCATATAGTAGATGTGTGTATAGGTATACTCTGCATTCACATCCAGCGGTTAAATTACTCATATTTATTCATATGTATATTCATACTATTGCACATAATGTAAATTCACCTATATATAGTTTCTGTATATCTTTATTCCACATATTTATAATCAGACATATCTGTAGATTTACAACTATTCTGTACATTAATTTATCCATCTATGCTCACTTTACACTGTATATTCATGTACATTATATATATATGTATATATATATATATATATATATATATATATATATATATATTTCTTTCTGTAATACAATTTATACATAGACCTTACTTCTATCATACAAGTTTCTATAGATCTGTATATATGTTTATATTGCACTGCTAACTTGCACTTCTGGTTAGATGCTAACTGCATTTCGTTGCCTTGTGACTATGTGCAATGACAATAAAGTTGAATCTAATCTAATCTAATCTAATGATTATGTCCTATATTCTCCTAACTCTCATGTGTTTGTGCACCATCCATTTCAGTTCTTTTCAATGTATTTTTAAGTTTAAATTATGCATAGATATATTTTTCCAATTGATGTCAATAAGTGAATCATATTAAAGACCAACACCCAACATGTTTCTAAATCTTTGTTTTGCATCATCCCTAGAGAGTTTCAGAGGTGCGAGTCTGCACTAAATTGTAGATAGTGTGAAAATATGGAGTTGTGTATATTAGCATGCATTTCAGTAATGTTTTATAAATGTAAGTGAAATGAAAGCAGAGCTAGACATTGACAACTGCTCTGAATTGCTTAGTTTCAGCTTGACTCAGCTTCTGAAACAAACCCATCTCTTCTCATCACTTCAGATGATGTAGGGTTACCATCTATTTTAAGGATTAACTGCAATTCTGTTGGTAGATGTGAATAGTAAACTCTCGAATAGTGTTCAAAGGGAAAGTACAAATGTTCTCTGTGTGCTTTCAGGGTTTGCTCTGGTTACTCTGATTACCTCTCACAATCCCAAGACATTCAGTGTAGACAGACTGGTGTTTCCAAATTGCCTGTAGTGTAGGACAGTGATGTTACTACTTCTGATGCTCCTGCCCCAGCAGATAGGAGCAAAGAATACTGCACTTGCAAAAACAGACTGATCTGCAAAATGTTGCTGCAGACATTAAAGGACACAAGTTTCCTCAGGAAGTAGAGTCTGCTTTGTCCTTCCTTATAGACAGTGTCTGTTTTGCATTGTACCACCTCCTCCTCATCTATAAGTTAGATGTTAGATGTTTTTGGTGTAGTCCTGGTCCTCCTGAGATCCACAACCATCTCCTTGGTCTTGACCATGTTCAGGTCGAGTTTGGTTTCACCAATCCACCAAACTGTGCACTAGGCCTCTGTGCTCTGAACCTCTGCAGATGACAGTATTCAGTTGTACTGAAAGTCCTGCGGTGCTCCAGTACTGATGACCACTTATTCAAACATGCATCCCAGCAGTCTCACAAACTGTGGTCTGTCCATCAGATCCCCGTCATAAATCCAGGAGGTTGTCCAGGTTTCGGCATGCATGTTCTCGAGCTTCTCTTGCAGCAGTGTAGGTTGTGTTAAAGGCAATGGATAAATCAAAGCACATGGGTCTCACAGTGCTGCTTGCTTTATCTAGGTCAGAAATAGTTTGCTGAATAAGATAAATGACAGCATTGTCCACACTAAACTGAGGTAAACTGCAGTGGGACTAGAAAGCTACTAACCTCTCCAAAACCTTCATTATATGAGATGTAAGGGCAACTGGTCTGTAGTCACTGAGGGAGGATCGAGATGCTAGTCGACAGGTAAAGACATACCGTCAGTCCATCAGTGATGTTTACCATGCTAGTGTTTTATAGTTTATAGTCTTTTTTTTTTTACTTTTAACTGTTTATAAGTTAAAACACAAGTTCAGTAGAACAATGATGTTTACCACCTTAGTGTTTTTATAATTTAGCTTTTTTTTTTTTACTTTTTAATTGTTTATAGTTTCAAACATAAATTGTAGTATACATTTTGTGGAACATCTTTGAAACAATTTACATCCTGTTATAAGGAATGCTACAGTATAATAGCTATAGTCAGTCGTTTCCTCAGTGACATTTCATTTCTGCTGATAATAACAAGACAAATAAGGCGTCGTTATACTTATTATTAACGTCGTTGGGATTATTATTTAAGTCATCTTGAGATTCTGGACCCAAATTATTTATGATTGATTGATTGGTTGATTGATTGCGTTGTCGTGGTGCTGTGGTATCTGGTTGTTGATTGGTGGAGGTGCGCGCTGTCAGGAGCCAGCCCGTGGCCAATCAGAGCACAGGAGGCGGGACGAGCGGCGACAGCGAGGACATCTCCAGCTGTATCGCAGTGACGGAGAATTCAAGAAGGATCCCTTTAACGAGAGCGTCGGTGTTTCCTCGGAACAAGGTTAGAGGGAATACGGGTGCTCGGGATGTGATAAGTATTCCTAAATGAAAGCGATAATAAAAGCGTTGTGTGTTAGTGCAGCGTTAGCGGGTGACATTGGCAGGTCTGTGGCAGGTCAGTGCTGCGCCGCTCTACAGCTACATGAGCTACTAACACTAACACAGCGCGGTGTTTCCACCAGCACTCCAACAGGCTTCACCTCACGCATCACTCTCACTCATACACAAGCACTCAGCCGTGTACACACTAGTGACGCGCATGAATCTAATGTTAATAAATAAATACAAGTACATAATGCCTGTGAGAACATTAGACATGTGAAGACCTGTGGAGCTCAACATGCTGTATGTTAAACATGCCATGTAGCAGGTCACCTAGCAGACACAGTTAAAATGATTTTATAGTAAATGGTGAAGAGATTATAAGTAATATAAATGGAAATTCACTCACTCATCTTCTACATCACTTTATTCTGTATTCAGGGTCGCGGGAGGCCTGAAGCCTAGCCCAGGAGACTTGGGGCACAAGGCAGGGTACACCCTGCCAATCCATCACAGGGTACAGACATACACACGTGGACAAAATTGTTGGTACCCTTCGGTCAATGAAAGAAAAACGCACAATGGTCACATAAATAACTTTAATCTGACAAAAGTAATAATTTAAAAAAATTCTATGAATGTTAACCAATGAAAGTCAGACATTGCTTTTCAACCATGCTTCAACAGAATTATTAAAAAAAAATAAACTCATGGAACAGGCCTGGACAAAAATGATGGTACCCCTAGGAAATATTGAAAATAATGTGACCAAAGGGACATGTTAATTCAAGGTGTGTCCACTAATTAGCATCACAGGTGTCTACAATCTTGTAATCAGTCAGTGGGCCTATATATAGGGCTCCAGGTAGTCACTGTGTTGTTTGGTGACATGGTATGTACCACACTCAACATGGACCAGAGGAAGCGAAGGAAAGAGTTGTCTCAGGAGATTCGAAAGAAAATTATAGACAAGCATGTTAAAGGTAAAGGCTATAAGTCCATGTCCAAGCAGCTAGATGTTCCTGTGACTACAATTGCACATATTATTCAGAAATTTAAGATCCATGGGACTGTAGCCAACCTCCCTGGACGTGGCCGCAGGAGGAAAATTGATGACAAATCAAACAGACGGATAATCCGAATGGTAACAGAAGAGCCCAGAAAGACTTCTAAAGAGATCCAAGGTGAACTTCATGCTCAAGGAACATCAGTGTCAGATCGCACCATCCGTCGTTGTTTGAGACAAAGTGGACTACATGGGAGACGACCAAGGAGGACACCATTGTTGAAAACAAATCATAAAAAAGCCAGACTGGAATATGCCACACTACATGTTGACAAGCCACAAAGTTTCTGGGAGAATGTCCTATGGACAGATGAGACAAAAATGGAACTTTTTGGCAAGGCACATCAGCTCTATGTTCACAGACGGAAAAATGAAGCATATCAAGAAAAGAACACTGTCCCTACTGTGAAACATGGAGGAGGCTCTGTTATGTTCTGAGGCTGCTTTGCTGCATCTGGCACAGGGTGTCTTGAATCTGTGCAGGGTACAATGAAATCTCAAGACTATCAAGGGATTCTAGAGAGAAATGTGCTGGCCAGTGTCAGAAAGCTGGGTCTCAGTCGCAGGTCATGGGTCTTGCAACAGGACAATGACCCCAAAACACACAGCTAAAAACACCCAAGAATGGCTAAGAGGAAAACATTGGACTATTCTAAAGTGGCCTTCTATGAGCCCTGACCTCAATCCTATTGAGCATCTTTGGAAGGAGCTGAAACATGGTGTCTGGAAAAGGCACCCTTCAAACCGGAAACAACTGGAGCAGCTTGCTCATGAGGAGTGGGCCAAAATAAGTCTCATTGACAGTTACAGGAATCGTTTGATTGCAGTGATTGCCTCAAAGGGTTGTGCAACAAACTATGAAGTTAGGGGTACCATCATTTTTGTCCAGGCCTGTTCCATGAGTTCATTTTCTTTTATAATTCCGTTGAAGCAGGGTTGAAAAGCTATGTCTGACTTTCATAGGTTAACATTCATAGAATTCTTATTTATTATTACTTTTGTCAGATTAAAGTTATTTCTGTGATCATTGTGAGTTTTTCTTTCATTGACCGAAGAGTACCAACAATTTTGTCCACGTGTGTATACACACACACTACGGGCAATTTGTGAACGCCAGTTAGCCTAATCTGCATGTTTTTAGACTGTTTGAGGAAACCGGAGGACCCAGAGATAACCAACCAAGCAGGGGGAGAAACTGTCAACTTCATGCACACAGAGACAGAAATCAAACCTGGATCCTGGAGGTGCAAGGCCACAGTGCTAACCTCTAAACTAGTGTGCCGCTCTCACTGGAACTTCTTGGACTAAATCTTGTTGCACAGCCGGCTCGCTGAGAACATAATTATGTTTTATTATAGCCCAGTCTCCAGAGCTGTGACTTGTGACCTTAGGTAGACTGATGATTACATTTTTGGACATTCCGATTTTCAGTTTGATTTAGTAGCACTAATGTTTATCGTCAAATATTTTTGTTTGTATTTCAAACTACTTATGGTATCTAAGAAGAATTCAAATGCTGCATAGCTTGTGTTGAATATGTTAATATCATGACTTAAACAAAGTGATGATCTATTGCTCCTGCTCCACACTCCTGGCTAGTAGGTGGGGGTAATGCACGAACTGCTCAAAAACTCAAAAGAAGTAGTAATACGCTCACAAAACAGTAGTATTTCGGAAGAAGATGTTAAAATAAGATAAAGTGTGTATTGATTCTGAATCAAAAACCCAACATCAACAGTACATTAGCAGTTTACATTAGAAATGCCTATTTTCTGATATTGTCTCTCTTAGTGAATACTCTTTCATTGCAATACATCAGTGTATACATCTGGAAAAAAAATCCATTCTAATAATTGTAACAATTAATACGACGTAAAACAATAGTATAATATTTCTGTTCAGTTAAATTTATTGTCCTACATTTTGTTTTGTTTTTTCAGCATCAAGACATCTAAAAATGGACTCTATCTCACTGATGGGCAGCAGTCCTGCCAGCAAGGCTTCCTTCCTTCCTAATGGAGTGAAGAATGGACCCAGAGAAGGCTCCAGCAAGCCTACAGTTGCCATCATCGGCTCTGGTGATTTCTCCAAATGCTTGGCCATTCGTCTGCTGCACAGTGGCTTCCATGTGGTGGTGGGCAGTCGACAGCCCAAGCGAGCGGCTGAGTTTTTTCCTCACGTGGTGGACGTGACCCATCACGAGGATGCGGTGGGAAAAGCCTCCATCATTTTCCTGGCCATCCGCAGAGAGCACTACTCTTCTCTCTGGGACATCAAGCACCTGTTGTCGGGCAAAATCTTGGTGGATGTCAGCAACAACAGGAGGACAAACCAGTATCCAGAATCCAATGCAGAGTACCTCGCTTCCCTTTTCCCAGACTCTGACGTGGTCAAAGGGTTTAATGTCATCTCAGCATGGGCTATGCAGTCAGGCCCTAAAGATGCTAGTCGACAGGTAAGGACATGCTGTCAGTCCAACAGTGATGTTTACCACCGTAGTGTTTTATAGTTTATAGTCTTTTTTTACTTTTTAATTGTTTATAGTTTTAAACATAAATTGTATAGATTTCGTGGAACATGTATGAGACAATTTACTTCCTATTATAAGGAATCAGTCATTTCCGCATTGACTTCATTTCATTTCTGCTGATGGTAACAAGACAAATAAGGCAAATTATCATGTTACTGAGAAATCTGAGTTACTGAGAAAGGCCTCTGTCTTCTCGACTTTCATGCCAACTGTCATAAAGCTGTGACACCCTTGACTCCTTCCGTAAAATAAGCATTTCTTAAAACAATGCTTTATAGATAAAAAAAAAAATCCTTGTGATTCCTTGTTAAATAACATTGTCGAATCTCTTAAAATTAATGGGTTCATCTTATGTGCTGCTTATTTTGTGTAAATGAGTTGTAACTACAGAAATGATCAGCTAAATAAATAAATAAAAATTGACTCACTCAAAATCAGAAACACATGACTATATAGTAGGTGCAGCAATAAAAAATACTTATTGTGCCATTATACAGAAATTAGAGATACAGTAGGTGTATCTGCTTGTACCATGCTGGCCAAAGTGACTGTGTGTTACATCATGGAAGGATCAGATGGAGGTATGCACAATAAGCAAGTAGAGTTTTAGCAAAACCGGTCTCTTGTAGCGTGATTAAGTCTGAGGGATAATGTTGTTTCCTGTAATACTGTAGACAGCAGGTTGCAACATCGGAGAACTTTTCTTAAATTCCGGCCTTCTTCTGAAATAATATTTTTTATTGAGAGGGTTTTTGAAGACATTTAGCTACTGCGTCTTTTCAATCTTTACCATTTTACTGTATTTCATCTAAATTAAATGTATGTTAATGTTTTTAATCCATTTATAATCTGAGCAAAAATGTAACTTGGATATCTGGATAAGCATGCAAGTCATAAATAACATTCATTAGAACTGTTGCCTCACACCTATAGAATTTTGGGTACACAGGATAAGCATTATGAACACTGAATTAATTCATAAAAAATAATATGGATATTGTATACTTTTCGTGTATACTGCAGTTTATGCAACTATATTGGAACTACATCACCATGATTTTGATTTTGTAATTGTTCAGCACCCAAGAAAAAAACCTAACATTTGTCCGCCTGTCCACTTGGCTTCCACCTTATTTTTCATTGCTTTATTTTTTTGTGTGTGTAAGAGAGATGTTAAGTCAATCTTTTTTAATATTATTCATTATTTCATAATCCAGTGAAATATAATTTCTTGATACCAGTGAAAGGATAGGAATACATGTCTGATTGTTTGTTTACGTTATATTCCGCACCGCAGGTGTATATCTGCAGTAACTCAGTGGAAGCTAGACAGCGGGTCATCGAGTTGGCCCGGCAGCTCAGTTTCATTCCTGTGGACATGGGCACACTCTCCTTGGCAAAGGAAATAGAGAACATGCCGTTACGTCTGTTTTCAGACTGGAAGGGTCCCGTCCTGACCTCTGTCGCCCTTTCCATCTTCTTTTTTGCATACTCCTTCATTCGGGACATCATTCATCCGTATGTGAAGAATAGGCAAAGCTTGTTTTATAAAATCCCACTAGAGATGGTGAACAGGACACTGCCAGTGGTGGCTATAACCCTGCTGGCGTTGGTGTACTTAGCAGGTCAGCTCGCTGCTGCGCACCAGCTCTTCTATGGCACCAAGTTCAGGCGTTTTCCCCGCTGGCTGCAGGGATGGTTACAGAGCCGCAAGCAGCTGGGCCTGCTCAGCTTTTTCTTCGCCTGCATCCATGTGCTCTACAGCCTCTGCCTGCCCATGAGAAGGTCTGAGAGATATCTGTTGCTCAATATGGCCTACCAGCAGGTATGTTTGTTTGTTTACTTTTTATTTGTGTCTGTATGAAATGTGCAAGAAATGTGTTCACCAAGTTTACTTTCTTGCTGCAGAACAATACTCTAAATATAAATATACTTTCTTCAGATTTTCTTCCTCTTCAAAGATACTTTTCAGATATTGTCCTTTTGGTCTTTTTTCTATACATGATCTACTGGTGATAGCAGTTATTACGTACTGTGAGTTATTGAGTCATGAATTTGCTATAGGAGTTATTTCTCCTTTAATCTTGCCTTCATAATGTGTATAAAAAATTCATATGTTTTCATTTAAAATATAGTGACACCCAAGTGTAGCATAGTGGCTTAGTGGTACATAGTGGCACTTCCAGGGTCTGGGTTTAATTCCCGCCTCAGTCCAGTGTTGCATGTTCTACCTGTGCTTGATGGATTTGCTCCAGATCCACCGGTTTCCTCCTTCAGTCCAAAGACCTGTATATGTGTGTGTGTCCTGCGATGGATTGTCACTCCATCCATAGTGTACACTGCCGCGTGCCCTCTACAATTCCAGGCCCCTGCAACCCTCTACACAGGATAAATCGGTATAGGAGATGAGTGACATCCAATATAGAGTAATATTTGTTGGTACATGGTTGAAAGACCCTGTTATTTTTATCTTGCATAACAAATGTTATACATGTTATATTAAATTAAATGTTATTCTATCCAATGTATTGTAAAATTAAGCTCAAAGGCATTCTCTGTTAACTTTTAACTTTACCCATCTTTAAGTAAATTAATTAATTCTGGAGCTGATATTACGTGCACAGACCTCGTAGATTAGTCAAAGTGTAAGTGTCTTTTTCTTGTTTCATTCTTTCCAGGTGCATGCCAACATAGAAAACTCCTGGAATGAGGAAGAGGTGTGGAGAGTGGAGATGTACGTGTCTTTTGGTATTATGAGTCTGGGCCTCCTTTCCCTCTTGGCCATCACGTCCATTCCATCAGTAAACAGCACCATCAACTGGCGAGAGTTCAGCTTTATCCAGGTTAGAGACTCGGCATGGTTACTATGAGTGGAGCACATACTTTTGTAAGTTTATAATTCATACATGGCCCTGGTTATGCTGAGCAGTTTTTTTTTGTTTTTTTTGTCCATCTTAAAAGTAACACACATTAAAGTATCATGGTAATATGATGATCTAAGTGAAATTATTAGACTATTATTGCAGACTATTATTGCAGACTATTCATTTTTTGAATGAGATTAGTTAGATTAATTAGAGATAGGGAGAAATCGGTTATGAATCATGATTCTATTGTGTGCTAATTCATGTGTCGCCACATTAAATCCCAAATTGATTTTTAAATTATTTTTAAACGTATTAGTAAAGATACACCAGTTGATCAGCCAGTGACCGATCGGCCTTTCTGTGCTGAGTGCATGAGCTTCTGAGTAGTGCAACAGAAAAAAATTTTAGGTCGTTACATTATCAAAAATTGTGAGTGTTAAAAAGCCTCTAACTTGCCTTTTTATCCAAACTCTGCAAGTTTTAAACTCTCATTACACACTCTTACACCAGTCTCAAAACATCATAAATGCTAATGAGTCTCAAAACATGTTTTAGAAGCAATTGCTCGTCACTTCCTCAAGACTTTGAAGGCATCTAATGCGGTAAAACTTTTTATAAAAGTTTCTTTATAATCCTACAGGTGGTACACTGAACTATTCCCACACTTATTTGCTAAATTTGTTCATAAATACTACAAAATACTAATTATAGGAGATTACCAAGATATGTGCTGCTCTGTAAAAATGTAGCTTTTTGTTTCATTGAATTTTAAATGTTAAACTCTTTTATTTGAAGTTATTTTGTATTGTTTAAGTGCTGCCTTTGGGTTTTTAAGTAAGAAAGCTAATATAAGGAATGCATTTGATTTCTCATGTTAATTCGATTGCGAAGCTGCTAAATAAAGCTAAGGTTTTGGGTTAAGAACTATAAAAATGAATGTAATATTAAGACAAAACCATATAACTTATTTCCATAGACATTTATATGAATTGTTTAGGTAAACTAATTAATTAATTATGTATACTCACTCGATACACTAAATGTATACTTTATGTACATGTAATCCAGAAGAGAGTAAAAATATGCAGCCTTACGTTTCTGACATACATAACCTTTCTGTTTCACTGTAGTTACTGGTTTCACAAACTTTGCTTTAAGATAAATAACTGAATTATAAGTCTGAGAGTTTATGTGCTTAACTGATTAATTTTTCAGTAAGTTTTGGTATGAGCCTATACTTTCAACAATGATTTATATAAAGACTACCCTCTTGTACTGCATGTAATGTTACAAAGTCATACATCAAATCAAATGTTTCACAGTTTTAAAACATTTTGTTAGTGCTGGTTATAGACTAATTGTGTTGTTTTGCTATTCTAGTCCACACTTGGCTATATTGCCCTGCTTATCGCCACGTTCCACGCGCTGCTGTTCGGCTGGAAGCGGGCGTTTGAAGAGGAGTCCTATCGTTTCTACATGCCACCCACTTTTATAGTAGCCGTGGCGCTGCCTGTTACAGTGATTATGGGTAAAGCTGTGCTAATGATGCCTTGCGTGGCCTGGAGGCTGAAGAGAATCCGCAGAGGCTGTGATGACAGTCAGTGGCATGCTGATCATGATAGACCCGCGGCCCATGTCTCCCCAGAGAGAGTCACCATCATGTAGCTGTAGCCGTATCGCTCTAATAGCTCAGCCTCATTGCTTCTGTGCAGTGCCCAGACATCTTACGTGCGACCAACAGAAGCAACTGTTTGTAGAGACACAAACACTAAACGATCCTAATGTTGTTGTTTTGTTTGTTTGTTTGTTTTTTTTCTTCATATGGCCATGAAGTATTAGGTGATCTGTCTTAAACTTTCCTGTGGGCATCTCGTATCACATTGTGTTTTGGAGAGTCACATGGACTGAATGTGCAGTCACACTGTGGTTATTCAAGTCAGTGCGTGTCTCTAAGTCCATATAATTGAGCTTGTGGCTAAAATGAACAGCTAGGTTAATGCCACATGCTTTAGCTACAGTATAACGTTCTAAATATGTTATAGGACAAAAATCAGTGATGGTCTATTACCATTCTGAAGTCTTTTATTCTTATTTTTTCACAGCAATTTGCCAAAGATTAAGGTTTCTTTTTATATCCATTTAACATCCACAAAAGTACATTCTCACTTTCTCTTGATTATGGCAAGAAATGCAGCTTGTTAGCAAGAAACTGCAAACCACATCATCCTCTTTTCCTAGAACTTCCCATGGTGGATCAGTTAAAGCACTAACAAAGCAAACTCCTAACGCGCGTGCGCACACACACACACACACACACACACACACACATCCTTACACAAAGCTTCATATCATATACATTTTTCTTTCTTAAATAACCACAGTCTATGTATTTGTTTAGTTTAAATGACATGGAGTGCCTACTATACAAGTCCCTGTAAGGTCTCTGTAAAGTTATCCATTGCTTTAGAACAATAAAGGATTACGTAGTTAAAAAGTACAATAATAATAATAGTAATAATAATAATAACTGCTCTTTGCCTTACCTTACTATGAAGCAGATACAGAATTAATTAGAATGTTTTTTGGCCAATCACACTTGAGATTTAACAGCACTGTACTTTTTGTTTTTCACAATACAACGAATCATATTCAAGTCAGCTAAGTTTGTTCCTGTTGTTAGGTATATCTTTTTGCCTGGGAGTGTAGATTGCTGTAATTGTGGAACCTTGCAACTGTAGTTACAAAGCAATAGCTTCAGACGAACCTAATGGAACTTGTGTGTGTGTGTGTGTGTGTGTGTGTGTGTTATTAAATGTGCACATGCAGTTATTTGTGGAAATGTCTAAAATGGTAAGCTATTAATGCATAATTATTCTGCACATGTGATAAACATGCAAACTCTAAACTGTCTGACTTGTGTCACGGAATTTGTTCTGATTGTTTTAGCAGCACCACTGAGGTGCAATAATCAACTGATTACCAGGATTCGTCTCAAAGGGACTAGATTAGAATGCTTGCTTTATAGCTCCGGTGTAGGTTAGAACCAGTGTCAGTTAATTGTATTTATCTAACATTGACAGATCATAGAAAATATATAAAAACGGGTTTGGTTGATTTATTTATTTTTTCAATATGTTATGTGGATTCTTTTAAACTGACCAATAGTGTGTCATAGGTTAGCTAAACAGTGTTGTTAATGAGCATATCCAGCAGATGGTGCACTTGTTTCAAATGAAACAAATACAGCTCCACTGAATATCCCGGTTCAGGAGCTATTTCACAAGTCATTTGGTTTCATAAGAAAGTGACCTGTCTCAATCAATTAATGAGTAGTTAATAAGCCATTGTGTTGAAAATTTTAAATATACCCATGTATTCAGTGATGACATTCCTGAATAATCTTTGTCTAGCTGTGGCCACAAAGCACAGAATTGGTTAGAATGTCCATATATATACTGCAACATTAAGCTTCACTAAACTAAGGGGCCTAAATGTATTCCAGTATGAAATTTTTTTTTTATGCAAAAAGTAACATTATGGCATAGCTTGTTAAATTTGGAGTGAAGAACTCGAGTGCCCAAACACATTTGGGATAAACTAGGACATTGACTGCACCCCAGGCATTCGCACCCATCAGTACCCGTCCACAATCCTGAACTTGTGGTGGAGTGATCACAATCACCCTCAGCCGCTCCTCAAAATCTAGTGGCAGTCCATGAAACAATGAGCACGCATAGGTGAGAGGGTTAGGTGTCCAAATACCTTTGACCATACAGTTAATTATACATCAGCCAGCCGTAACATTAAACCACCTGCCTAATATTGTATAGGTCTGCCTAGGGCCAAAACAAATTGCCCGTGCCCATTGAGGCATGGACTCCACTAGACCTCTGATAATGTGGTATCTGGCACCATGACTTTAACACCAGATCCTGTAATTGGTGAGGTGGGGCCTCCCTGGATCGGAATTGTTTGTCCCGCATACTGTTGCCATGAAAGGATGTACCTGGCCCAAAACAATGTTCTTAGGTGTCAAAGTAACAGCTGCATAAATAGAAGGACCCAAGGTTTCCAGCAGAACTTTGTCCAAACCATCACACTGCCTGTGCCAGCCTGTCTCCTTCCCATAATGCAACCTGGGGAAAATATGGAACCAGGATGCATTATGGAAAGGAGACATGTTGGCACAGGAAGTGTGATGAATACAACTTACAACCACTTAATATAAATGAAAATGTGATTTATGAGTTCAGGTCACCTTCAACTGTTCCATGGTCCAGTTCTGATGATCACATGTACATTGTAGGTATGTTTGGCAAGCTACACAGATCCATACATAGCATTAACTTTTTCAGACATTTGTATGACAGTAGCCCTCCATCTAGCCATCATAATATGGCTCTTGACGTCAAGGACTGACTGTTCCCTTGCTGCTTAATATAACCCACCTCATGACAGGTGCCATTGTAATGAGGTAATCAGTGTGATTCATTTCACCTGTCAGTGATGGTGATGATGACTGATCAGTGGATAAGTGTTGTTACCATTGTATAAGGTTTGCTATCTACAGTAATAAAATTAATATTTTGAATAGTGGAATAGTTTTAATAAATGTACAATACTTAATATTTTTAATGATATATAGCATGATATATGAATTTTATATATATATATATATATATAAACTTTTATAAAAAATAGCATCTGTTACTTTGCTGGAGTATCTTCTCTTTTAATTTTATGTTTTTGTGTAAAAACATAAGAATCATCTGATCATATCGGGTCCTAGTTTTAGGCAAACACAACCTCAGACAAATAACAACATATAACTTTTTTCACGATGCCATTATATATTAAACAAAAATGAAGCCAATAAGAAAGTTAAAAAAGAAACAAAAAATATGAGGGCAGTACAAAACCCTCCCTGAACCAACAGCTTGTAGATCCACCTTTAGCAGCAATAACTTGAAGTAACCATTTCCTTTTGCAAACTCTCATATCATTATGGAGAAATTTTGGCCCATTCCTCTTCATAAATTACTTTTTGGGCATTTTATTATGCACAGCTCTGTTAAGGTCCCACCACAGCATTTCAATTGGGTTGATCCCTAGACTTTGATTCTTTTATTTTTGCCTATAGACTACTCTGTTATACAGAGGAGGTCATGGTTGACTTTATTGACTGCAAAACAAACCAAAATCATCACTCCTCCACAGCCATACTTAACAGTGGGTATGTGGTGTTTCTGCTGAAATGTTGTTTGGTTTTTCTCCACTTTGGTCTTATCTGTCCATAGGCCTTGACTTTGAACATCAGTTCTGCTTCCAAGTTCTTTTTAGACAGAAGAGTTGTTCTCCTGGCAACCCTTCCAAACAAACTGTACTTCCGTCATCTTCTAATTGTGCTATCATGGACTTTAGCATGCTCGATGAGCCCTGTACGGTCTGAGATGTAGCTCTTAGGTTTTTCTGTACTTCTCTGAGCATTGCGCAGCCTGACACTCGTGTGAATGTGCTGGGACACGTAGGAACTCCGAAACGTTTCATAACCTTTTCCAGATTGATGTACAGCAACAATCCCTTCTCTAAGACCATTGCTTATGTCTTTTCCACTTGGCATTGTGTCAATACACACCTGAATGCTCAGGAGCAGCAAACTGCCAATACTTCAGCTTTTATACAGGTCTGCACAGCTTCTGATGATCAATTAATCAAAGGCTAATGGTTAGCATCACCGTCTTCAACTTACCCTCTTTAATCCTATGGAAGCTGTAAAGGGGTACGTCGTATTGCCCGCGTGTGTATTTCTTTTTGGTTTAATTTTTGTTAAATAAATAATGGGAAGATTATTTGTTGTTCATCTAAGGTTCTATTTGCCTAATAATGGGAGGGGGGGGGTACTAACTTTTGAACATGACTGTATTTGTTTATTTTTTACTATTGATTCAAAAGTGAAATAAAAAAAAAAGAGTTAGGGTAAAGCACAGGGGGAAAAAAAGAGCACAGTTCACTGATCGAAGTCTTGGCATGCGGGCCTGAGATAATTCTAACTGAAAACGCTTGACTGACAACCATCTGTCTGAAAATTACAGCCTTGTGTCCAACTCATGCAGAACAGTATGGAGAAAAAGACAGAACCATCATTATCATTTCAAATTAAATATATTTTATTCTCATTCTGTGGCAAAAGGTTTATGACTTCATAAGAATATACAGTATATATTTTTTGTTTTCTCTAATAAATCCATACGAGGATGTTAATGTTATATCTCTCAACCAGCAGCGAGAGCGTGGTTCATCCAGTTCAGGGATGTGCCCCAGTGGTCCCACTTCTTCAAAGAAATTGAAGCCTTTAAGCATATTTAATAGACAGACAGAAGACGCTGTGTGGTGTGTCCTGGTTCAGCTAATGTATTTTCTGTGCAGTTGAGTCCAAATATTCAATTTAATGGATGGGGCAATTACACAGACCAGATGAGTTTCAAGGCCATTTCTGGTGTTATACTGTTATAAAGCTGTTCTTTTTTCTTTTTTTTTAAAGATTAAATTAAGTTCAAGATCATAAACCTTCTCAGAAACCAGTGCAGAGGTGCCTGGTGAATGTGAGACATCACGGCTATCAAAGAAATGTTATGCACAAATTGAACTGCTCTCCTCTGCATGTGCCTCTGCTTCCTCTAGCATTAAGCGGCTAATTGCTCTACACATCACAGTGACTCAGGGCCAAAGAGATCGTCACAGGGCAGAGAAGGGAGCGGTTACCATGGCTACAAATATGCTTCTTGTCACTGCTGAGAGACAGGGAGATATTAGTCTTAATTAATGCTAATGATCAACAAACAAAGAGAAATGATCTGCTTGTTATCTTCTGCCACAGGTTTCCACATCAGGGAATAATGACAGAGCAATAAAACCCATGCCATCTTATCACTGGGCTCATTTATCAGAGAAGATGCACTAAAGCAGACATATAAAATTAAGCGGAGTTAATGAAACTGAGAGGCCAGCGGGTGGCGAGCATATGCTCATAAACAGCACTCACACAGGGTTAGCTTCGTAATGTTTGTTTCAGCTCTTTCTGAAAAGTATTTTAATTATTATAACCATAACCGATTAATGTATAAACATTGTTAAACTGTCTCCTTTCCTTGTGAGGTGGGTTGTAACCTCCTCTCATGCACAGAAATCCATCAATATCCCCCACAAAACTTTACTTTTCCCTTTTTCTTTTTTTTTCTTGTCCCTTTATTGTATAGTAATATTCATCCTTCAAGGCAGTGAGGAGAAACAAGGCCTTTATGAAATCGTTGGATAGAAGGAAGTCATCTTTCTTGCATTGTTGCAACAAGGGCAGGAGGTTTGGCTTCTCTGCCCCAGGAAAAGAATGAGTAAATGCCTTCACTGAGCTGGAGCTGGCAGTGGGCAGCAGACAAATGCAACATAATGAAGTGCAGAACTCAGAGGAGCTCAGTATTACTTCTTAGCATGCAGACACAGATTTTGATACTCTTACAAAGTCCTTCTTATTGTCCAAGCTTATGTAATTATCCTACCCTGGTAGACAGTGCATAAACAGTTCTGAAATCCTGCCATTGTTCTTATTTCAGCTGCTCCCATTAGGGGTCACCACCAATTCACATATTGAATGTGGAACTGGTTTTACTCCAGATGCCCTTTCTGACATAACCCTCCCTATTTTATCCAGGCTTGGGAGGTTTCTCATCAGGGACTCGAACCCAAAGTACTGTGTAATGCTGGAGCGTGGTTTAGCGGTGACATTGAATGAGCTGCAGTCTGGCATTAGGCCCACTTTAGCAAAACAAATGTTTGTATAATGTAAACACTCCATACTGTGCCAGAGCACAGATCAGTACACCTTGCCTTAGCCCACTTGAAAAGCTGGTGTCAAGCACTACTCCAGCCCTGTTCAAATCTAATATGAAAGCCAAACAGACCCAAAGTGGACTCCCGTTTAGAACATAAAGTCATCAATGGTGTCTGTCGGCCTCCAGTATCTGAGTAAGCATGCATTGATCTCATCTTCTAAACTGCACATAGCTGATGAAGTAGGAAGGGATACAAGACATGGTTGCTAAAATATTAATACTAATTGGTAAAAGGTAAAGATTGACTTCCTGTAATCTTCTTCTTGTTTATTAGCGGCTTACAGGCCAGCTACTGTAGGTGCATACTCTGACCAGTTGTCTCAGAGAGTGTAAATATACGGGTGTTCCTGGGTACAGAACATTACTCATGAGAAATCTGACCCATGGTACAAAACAATCATGCCCAGTAGAAAAGCATCCTAAAACTGGTGCTCTTGCTTAACACAAATGATCAAATGCTGTACCAATTTATTGGTACATTTGTTCAATTGTGACTGGGCTATTTTTACAGATCAGTGTATCAACACTTCTGAGTCATTAGTTACTAAAGATTTAGAAGATTTAGATAGATAGATTGCAGAAAATTGTACAATAAACAAATGAAGTTACACAGACCCAGACCATGCACACAGAACAAAAACATTACCTACAGTACATTACATACCTACTGTACCTACAGTACTGTGCCAAAGTCTTTAGCCAGCCCTCATTTCTATTATACCATTAAATTAAATTATGTTGATTAAATAAATGCAATCAAATGTTTTACTTCTGCAGGCTGCAAATTGCATTAAGATACAAAAAAAAAAAGCTTGTTAATGAAACAACTTAACAGGAACCTCATTTCCCCTCTCATCTGTTCCAACCACTCAGCATTCCGCATCACCAGTATATATCCAGTATGCATCATTAGCCTGATCATCTGCCATCATCTGTACCTGTTTCTCACCGATTCATGTCTTTAAGTTAGATGTTTTTATGCTTGAATAATTCAAAGGTCATTGTGTGAAGAAGAAAAAATCCTTTGAAATGGGTCAGGTACAGGAGCTGGACTGCAAATTCCATAACTACATTAAAATATAAGACAGTTTAGCTATTTGGAAACAAAATATGAAAAAATGATGGATGGTTCAAGTCTTTTGCACTGTATTGTTTTTTTTTATATACTTAGCCACAAACAAAATGAAATAAAATAAGATTCTATGTAGTGAGAAGAAGTAAGTACAGTGGTTGTAGTGCATGGGATGATCATAAGGTGATGTCATTAAAGTGTGTCTAAGAGAAAAATAAAAAATAATGATCAATACAGCGTGACAAAACCTGATGAAGTCTAGGATCTTTGCAATGTGTCTGAAACAGCAACATCGATCCATCCTCGTGGCCTTAGAGATAACGAAGTACAGTCTGGTTGGCTAGATCCCAGCTTATTAATACAACTAGGGAAACATGCATAATCCTCTATTTTATTTACACTATTTAAGTGCTCAAGCACTGTTTGTTTTTGATTTAAGCAGAGAGCATTTTTACGCCCGTACAGCTGTGGGTGGTCGAGTGCTATTCTGGATATTTACTTTCTCATTTTATACCGTGTCCATGAATAAAAAGGAGATTTTTTATTATCACTGGACCATAGACTAAGTTGGACTATAATCTATCATTTCGACATCAAATTATATTAATACAGTATAGTTGATCGATTTCATAAGCATCCTATTGAAATGATCTCCTGTCGATCTCACTGGACATACAAATTATAAAATGATTTTATCATGAAGGGTGTCATGATATTTCACGTTCAATTAAACTCTGCAGAAGCAAATGATTCTTGTGCTGCACGAAACCGAAGGCGTAAGACCGGTCATGCTGGAATGCATATGGTACACACACAATTTTCTGCTGCTCGCTGTCTGCTGATGCTAGCTAATTCACTTCTTGTAGCCAGAGTTCATTTAACAACCAAATGCGTCTCAGAAAAAAAACTTCCTCTCTCATGCTCATCCTCTCACTCTTCCTTGTTGACGTGTGGGCGATGCAGCACCATTTTCCACTGTTCTCCTTCTCCATCACTTGCTCTGCTATAATAAAATTTTCACCACCAGCCCACACACAAGGAGTGGGATAGTCCCTGTCACCTCTTTTGGTGGATAGCTAAATCCTCAGAGCTCTGCTTTCTCTTTCTGTCTACACATTTTTCTTTTCATAGCACAGTTTAGTAAAGCATTGCCCATTCCTGTCACATCTGAAAAAATGTAGACGACCTCTCATCTTTCTTACCACAAACTGGGATGTGTGTGAGACTTGTACTGGCTTCCCGTGTGCATTTTAATATGTGTGACTAGGTTTTCAACAACCATGGTAATCCAGTGTCACCATCCATTAGTATCCAGTATCTTTTCAGATTTGATTTGTATGTGTAGTGTATATAAATCGAGCTTCAGTGGTTATAAAGTATAACGTTTTGCTATTCCATAACCATCCACACAGGCATGGATAAAGATAAAGCTACGGTAGCTTTTTATTGTTCCATTCTAATTGCCCAGTTAGTGATACGCTGAATAATTCGTTGCTGTGGTTACTGATCCAATATTAGAAATTCACTTATTTCTAACATTAATGATCACATTATTTATTCAGAAATATGTTATATATAATTCATTGGACAACTTTTCCATCACCACATTGCTCCATTTAAAAAAAAAGAGAAAAAAGTGTTCCTTGTGTGGAGTGTGCATGTGGGGGTGTACACGTAGCAGATTTTGCAGCAGGTCGTGTTTTTGTCTTCTACAACATTATCTGGGTGATGCTGGGCATTTAGTACTAAATTTGCACTAGAAGGTTGTTTCCAAGTAGAAAAGATGAGGGAAAAGGGGTGCTATAAATATATACTCTGGTCAAAATTGTAATTGATCATGAAGCTCATGAAGGTTATTGATGATTCATTGATTCTCAGAATAATCTAGGAAGAAAGAGAGAGGGAGAGAAAGAATGCAGTTAGTAAGTTTTGGTAATGATTTCTGAACATTTTCTGGGACAGAATAAATCTTTAATAGAAGAAAGCCTCAAGAATTGATATACAAAAAATGTATATACTTAGTGATTAGCACTGTGGCTTTGCACCTCCAGGGTGAAGGGTTTGAGTCAGTGTGTGTGTGGAGTTGTTTACACCTTGCTTGCTGAGTTTCTTCCAAGTGCGCTGGTTTCCTCCCCCAGTCCGAAGGTGTTTTCAAATTAACTGTTGTGGATTGGCATCACATTCAGGGTGTATCCCAACTCGTGCCCCAAGCCCAATGACATAGGCTTCTCTGACAGTTTATGCAACTTTATGTATACTGTACATATATATATATGGGGGTTTTTTTCTATTAGAGCGGTATGTTGCAAAATCATTCTCTTTCACTCACTAATTCTCTATGCACTTTATTCTAAAACCTTTTATTCATTGTGGCAGGTGGTGTACTGTAGCAGTTAGCACTGTGGCCTTGCATCTCAAGGAGCAAAGATTCCTGCCTTCAGTCTGTGTGAGTCAACTTTTTATTCATTTTGGACACACAGTCAGAATATACAGAATATATATAGTTGATCTGAAGATTTTTCCCCCCTCACAGTATATTTCCTTAAAAATTCTCAGCTTAAAAATGTATTTCTTTTCATAAGTCTTTTTTTTTTCAACATTTTTAATTATTTAGTATTATTATTACTGCTAATTTATATTTGTGCTTTTTGTCACAAACTAACCGGAGATTAATCAGAAGACTAGCAGTTAGCCCTGTAGCGTGGATGGTAAACCCAAACGCGGAAGTAGCGCGAGCAGGCAGGATAACCACGCTGGTTATTATTAGAACTCTCCCGAAGCGAGAGCAAGAGTTTACACAAATAAACCCGCGTTCTAAATACACACACCCAATCAGAAGCGATAACCCAAGAAAGTGAGTACTCACGTTTAGACGAGCGAGGCGTCGGCGATAGCATGGGCAAAACTCAATGACTGAGCAATGTGAAGCGCCATCTTGTTTCCTTTTATGCTTCCTGAAACCCGACCGTATTACTTCCGGGTCCTAGTGCCGGTCGTGTTACGAGTGTGCATGACAGTACCCCCCTGTCCAGGACCGACTCTCGACGGTCCTGGGGTGGAGGATACCCGACGACGATAGTCCCGGATGAGTTCGGGGTCTAGGACAAACCGAGCCGGAATCCAAGATCGCTCCTCGGGACCGTAACCTTCCCAATCCACCAGGTACTGGAGCCCTCTGCCCCGAGGACGTGAGTCAAGGATCCGGCGAACGGTGTAGGCGGGACCACCCTCAATGATACGGGGAGGAGGAGCAGGGTGGGTGGGGGGAACCATTGGTGAAGTGATGAAGGGTTTGAGCTGGGAGGTGTGGAATACCGGATGGATCCGGAGCGCCGCAGGCAGCTGGAGCCGGTAGGTGACAGGGTTAATCCGGAGGTTGATGCGGTATGGTCCGATGAATCTTGGTGACAACTTTCTTGATTCAGTCTGCAGGTGTAGGTTTTTTGTTGATAGCCATACCTTATCACCTACTTGGTACATTCGTCCCGGTGGGTGTCGACGGCGATGTTGCAGAGTGTAATGGCGGTTAGCCTGTTGAATGGCGTCGTTTGCTTGTCTCCATAGCCGTCGACACCGGCGAACCAACTGTTGGGCCGACGGTACTTCCACCTCCGGTTCTTGATGGTCGAACATCGGAGGTTGGAAGCCGTAGCATACCTCAAATGGGCTTAGGTTGGTGGCAGAAGACATGTGGAGGTTGTGAGACAGCTCAGCCCAAATGAGGTAGCGGGCCCAGGAGCACTGGCGATCAGCAATGAAGCATCTCAGGTAGCGCTCCAGTTGTTGGTTGGTTCGCTCCGTCTGACCGTTAGTCTGTGGATGGTAACCGGAGGACAGACTGCAGGTGGAATTGATCAGACGGCAGAAGGCCTTCCAGAACCGAGACGTGAACTGGGGCCCCCTGTCCGAGACGATGTCCTTTGGGAACCCATGCAGGCGGACTACGTGCTCTAATATCAGCTCGGCTGTCCTTTTAGCTGACGGGAGACCGGAGAGGGCCACCAGGTGAACAGCTTTGGAGAACCGGTCGACGATGGTGAGGATGGTGTCTCTTCCTTCGGAAACCGGCAGGCTCGTGATGAAGTCAACGGCAATGTGTGTCCAGGGTCGGCGGGGAACCGGGAGTGGTTGAAGTTCCCCTGGCGATGGTCGGTTGCTGTCCTTGGACCTGGCACACACTGGACACGCCTGGACGAACTCGTCTATGTCCTTCCTCATATTGGGCCACCAGAAAGCACGTTGGACGAAAAGTAGGGTACGCCGCTTTCCGGGGTGTCCAGAAAGTGGGGAGGAGTGTCCCCACTGGAGTACTTCGGCCCTGATGGCGTTGGGTACATAGAGTCGGCCAGGCGGCACACCTGCCGGTTCGGTCTCCGTAGCTTGTGCCTGGCGGACCCTCGTTTCCAGGTTCCAACTGAGCGGTGCGAGGATCTTGGTGGGTGGCAGGACAGGCGCAGGGTCCGCCCGGGGGGCGTCTTCCTCGTGCTGTCGGGAGAGGGCGTCGGCTTTGGTGTTCTTGGACCCCGGGCGGTATGACAGGTGGAAATTATAGTTCTCAAAAAACAGTGCCCACCGCGCCTGTCTGGGGTTGAGTTGTTTTAAGGTGCGGATAGTGATGAGGTTTTGATGGTCGGTCCAGACAATGAACGGCTCTCTGGCGCCCTGGAGCCAGTGTCGCAATTCCTCCAAGGCCCACTTTATGGCCAGCAGCTTGCGGTCCCCTACTCCGTATCGCTGCTGAGTGGCGTCAAATTTCTTCGGGAAAAAACTGCAGGGGTGCAGTTTTTGGTCTGGACCTCGCTGGGAGAGAACAGCCCCGGCGCCCACATCCGAAGCGTCCACCTCCACAACGAATGGTTTGTCAGCATCCGGGTGAAGGAGGATGGGAGCAGTGGTGAAGCGGCGACAGAGCTCATGGAAGGCAGAGACGGCAGTTGAGGTGAGGTTGAAGGGGTGAGATGATGGGCGGGTCAGAGCGGTTAGTGGAGCTGCAACGGTACTGTAGTCCCGGATAAAGCGGCGATAGAAATTGGCAAACCCGAGAAATCTCTGGAGTTGTTTAAGAGTCTTGGGTAGGGGCCAATGACTCACAACTTCCAGTTTCTGCGAGTCCATGGCCACACCCTGGGGCAAGATGACAAAACCCAGGAACGTGGTGGAGCGCTCGTGAAAAGCGCACTTCTCCAACTTACAGTACAGCTGGTGGGCGAGCAATCTCTTTAGAACCGCTCTGACGTGCTGGATATGTTCGTTGACGCTTCGGGAGTAGATGAGGATGTCGTCGAGGTAGACGAACACCCAGCGGCCTAACATGTCTCTGAGGACGTCATTAATGAATTGCTGAAAAGCGGCAGGTGCGTTGCAGAGACCAAAGGGGATGACCAGACTCTCATAGTGTCCTGTAGGGGTGATGAAGGCCGTCTTCCACTCATCGCCCTCTCTGATGCGCACCAAGTTGTAGGCGCTCCGGAGGTCCAACTTAGTGAAGATGGTGGCACCAGAGAGGGCGTCCAGGGCAGAGTTGGTAAGAGGCAGCGGGTGTCGGTTTTTTATGGTGATGTTATTGAGCCCCCGGTAATCGACACAGGGACGTAGACTACCATCGCGTTTTTTCACGAAGAAGAACCCCGCGGCGGCAGGTGAGGAGGAGGGCCGGATGGTACCATGGCGAAGTCCGCTGGAAACATACTCCTCCATCGCCTGCATCTCGGTGTTGGATAGTGAATAGAGGTGGCCGCGAGGTGGTGTCGCGCCTGGCTGAAGATTGATTGCCAGGTTGTATGAGCGATAAGGAGGTAGGTGGGTAGCGCGTCTCTTACAGAAGACTTCAGCCAGGTCCCAGTAGTCTAGCGGGATGTTGTCTGTGTCGACATCGGGGGCTTCGGACTCCCTAGAGCACGTCCCAGCCTCGGCCCGTAGGCAGAGCTCGGTGCAGGTCGGCCCCCACTGGAGAATCCGATTTTGGGTCCATGATATGAGTGGGTCATGATGCAGCAGCCACGGGTGTCCGAGGATGATGGGTGGTGATGAAATGGTGGTGGTGTAAAACTGAATCTGTTCCCGATGCTGGTTGATGATGAGGGTGATAGGCTGAGTTTGAAAGGAGATGGGGCTGGAGGAAAGGGGCCGACCGTCGACTGATGTAATGGTTACGGGCTGGGATAACGCCTCGATTTTTACCCCCAGTTTTTTGGCATATGAAGAGTCAATGAAGTTACCTGCTGCCCCGGAGTCGACGAACGCGGTACTTCCGACCCGTTTGTGGCCAAACTGGAGGTGTACTTTTACCGTGAGACGGGAATCATTAGTCAGGGTGGTGGAGAGGGAGATGGGACCCGGTGAGCTACTCTCATTTCTCACCGGGGCTGCGCGTTTCCCAGCCACAGAGGACAGATGGCTCGATGGTGTGCAGCAGATCCACAATACGCGCAGAGCCCCTCTCTAAAACGGCGTTCCCGTTCTGCAGCGGTTAAGGAGGCGCGCCCTAATTGCATGGGTTCCCCGGCTCCTGTGTCAACCATGGCGGGAGGTGGAGTACCGACGGTTCTGGTGGGTGCTGCAGTGAATGAGGCGTGGACTTCTGGAACTGGAGCGTGGGAGACGAAGGATGTGGTACGAGGTAGTGCTGTCGTGATGGGTGGCAGGGTACGGGGAGCTGGCTTGGTGCGAGCGAGCAGACGTTGGTCGAGCCGGAGGGCGAGTTGGATTAAGCCCTCCAAGGTCGCTGGGAGCTCTCGTCCGGCGAGCTCGTCTTTTATACGCGAAGCCAGTCCCTCGTAGTAGGCCGTCCGGAGTGCGGAGTCTCCCCAGTCGGTCTGCACGGCGAGAGTGCGAAACTCCGCGGTGTAGCGGCTCACAGACGACCCTCCCTGCTGTAGATGATATAGCTTAGAGTCGGTCTCCACCTCAGCAGCCAGATGCTCAAAGGTGAGTTTAAGCTGATGGGTGAATTCTGTGTAGGAGTAGGCGACGTCTGAATCTGAACGAAGAACCGCCGTGGCCCACTCAGCTGCCTGCCCGGATAGCAACGAGACGAGAAGTGCAATGCGCAGTCGGTCTGTGGAGTATCTGGTGGAATTAAACTCAAACACAAGATCCAATGCAGTTAGAAAAACACTGCACTTCCCATCCGTGCCATCCCATTTGTCCGGTAAAGCTAGAAAAACATCAGAAGGTGGGGAGGGGGTTGGCGGCGCAGCAGCCGCTGCAATGGGCGTGGCAACAGCCGGCTGAGCGGCCGCCCCGCGGAGGGTCGCATTCTCCTGTCGCAGCTCCGCCACCTCGCGGCGCAAGACCGCGATGTCTTGGAGCTCCTTGCGGAGAGATGCGACTTCACCACGGAGCTGATCGATCAGCTTAGCATGCTGGTCAACCACATCGCAGAGGTGAGCAAATTCCACTGGGTTTACTGCTGATGGCTCAGTCATTCTGTCACAAACTAACCGGAGATTAATCAGAAGACTAGCAGTTAGCCCTGTAGCGTGGATGGTAAACCCAAACGCGGAAGTAGCGCGAGCAGGCAGGATAACCACGCTGGTTATTATTAGAACTCTCCCGAAGCGAGAGCAAGAGTTTACACAAATAAACCCGCGTTCTAAATACACACACCCAATCAGAAGCGATAACCCAAGAAAGTGAGTACTCACGTTTAGACGAGCGAGGCGTCGGCGATAGCATGGGCAAAACTCAATGACTGAGCAATGTGAAGCGCCATCTTGTTTCCTTTTATGCTTCCTGAAACCCGACCGTATTACTTCCGGGTCCTAGTGCCGGTCGTGTTACGAGTGTGCATGACACTTTTAAATGTAACCATATCACTTAGAACGTATATAAGCTATATACTGATATATATAGCCGGCTGCACTTCCTGACATGACCCTTCCATTTTTCTAACCGAGTCTGGGACCGGCACTACATGCAGTGGCTGGGTCGTATAGAAAATAATAAATTGAGTTATTAAAAAATTGTTTATCAGAAGAAAAAAAACTACAGCAGTTTACATTAAGATTTACAATTTGATCATTGGTGTGAAATGATGTGAGGTCAGTATGATTTCCAAACACACCAATCTTTTTTAGTATAGTAAATCACAATGAAAACTCCAACATAGTGATAGCCCTGGAAACCCCTTTTCTGCATATAATCATCAAGTGATGATCAGTGATATGAGACAGATGTTTTTACAGATGATTAAAGAATGCTTTTAGGTTTCATATTTTCACTTTTTATCAATTGGAAGTTTTACAGCATTTTTGTGGTCACTTCTGCCCGTTTGTCCAGCTTTGGTGCACTTATGTGGTCATTCTACTTTGCCATCAATACAGTAGAAAGAAAATTGTTCTGCTATCGTGCAGATCCATCATCATCATAGAAGTCACCAGAAAGCCAGCATCCAAATCCTGAAGCATTGCCAATACAGCCAATCAGAGCATGTCAGGCCCTCAGGCTACTGTGGAAAGATGAGGCTGAGGCTGACTGTGTGGCAGTCAGAAAAAGCAAATGTCTAAGCTGGCCACTGAAAAAAAAATTCTAGTGTGTCTAAGAGTAGCATTAACATGTCTGAATAAATGGATAAGAAATAGGTAGAGAAAATTTTCATTATGTCCTGCTTTACAATGAAAACAGCTGTTTCACTGAAGATTGGAAGCTTTCAATGGAAGGAAATTAAGAGAAGGGAAGAAAAGAAGAAGGGGGGAGGCAGGAGGGCAGAATTACATGTTTCAGTGACACAAGAGGAGTAGGAGGATGCAGCTGCAGTGCAGCCTGTTGATCACTGAGTGAGTCTGTGTGGTCAGCCAGTTACTTTTATTAAAACTGGATTAAGATAATCATGCCCTATATGGAGACTAAAGAAGAAATTCTTATTCATTTCCTCTACACCATCTTCCTGCCCAGATCACGTCTCCTTTAAAATTTAAATTTACTGCAATGTGGTGAGGAATTACTGTGCTGTTATGGTTCATGTAATAGTTGGCAGTAAGCGAGATAAAATAATTACTTTTACTGTGACTCAGCACTCACTGTGTACAGTCAGCTCCATTATTATTAGGATCCTTCATGGGGACCTGAAGCCAATCCCAGGAGACTTAGGGTACACCCAGGACAGGGTGGCAATTCAATGCAGGGCACACACTCACACACTCACATGCTTATTCACACACTACGGCCATCAACCTAATCTGCCTGTCTTTGTACTGTGGAAGGAAATTTGAGTACCCAGAGGAAACCCACCAAGCACTGGGAAATCATGAAAACTAACACAGACGCTATATCGTCAGAGGTGGCAATGAAACACTGACCCTGGAGGTGCAAGGCACAGTGCTTAACACTAAACAACTGTGCCACCACTGGATGAAAAGAAGTTATGGAAAATATTTTTTGTGGTTTATTAATTTAATCTCACACTAACAATATGGGAAAAAATATATGAAATCAAATTTATTGTAAGAAAGAATTCAAACCCATATTACAACTTTTATTTTTTGTTGTTGTTGTTGCATATTTTATTTTAAAAATAGCATATTTCATTTTACAGTTTTCAAAACTGTATATTTCACAATACCCCCCAGCATTACATGTGATTTCTCTGCAATAGAGACATGGCATGCCTGGATGTCTCTGGATATCTACTTTTAGCCTCCATCTCTCCATGCAAATGCTTGGAAAAAATAAAAGTGAATAAGCAGATATGCAGTATTCAAAGTGTATCTATAAATTTTGTCAGCTTGTTATTCATGGCTTAGATGCTTTTAGTGCAAACCCATCCTTGCATTTTATAGCATACTGTGCATGAAATGTGGCAACAGAGACATGGGGCTTCTTACAGAGTAGATAGTTGGTTCAAGTTGATAGATAGGGTACACCGACTGGTGACAGCATCCAGGGCTGTTGTGTCTTGAGGAAAATACAACTTGTGTTTTTATTGGAACTTAAGAGGTTGAGGGTGGAGAAACACTTACATGTGATGTATTGAAGACTCTGGTAAAATGCTCCATCAAACTACACACTATTGTTCCAGTTCATTTGTCAAACTGAAAGCTGTGAGGATAATGCCGAACAAATGTGTGGAGGACAAAGAACCCAGCTGCTTTTGCATGTATTAGAACTGTTAATTTCACAAAAAGTGATGTGCAGATTGCAAATAAATGATCTAATGACAGTCCACCTACTGTGTTTTTACAATTTTACAGACTTCCAGATTAAAACTAGATAAAGAGAGATAGAGAATAAGTAATAAGTAACACACTGATAAACAGTGAACATTGGGTAGTATGTACAGGTAAATGTAATTCTGCCCATTTTGAATTATGATACATTAACTGGATGAACACTGAATTAGTATTTTATATTAGATTTCATTATAAAAAGAATACAAATACAAAGAGTAAAATCACCAAACAAATAGGTGAAGATCATTTTGCCAAGATAATAACCTTTATAATAACCATTAAGTGCTTATGGAGCTCACCTTTAGAACCATGAAGGATTCTTTGTAACACTGAAGAACAGTTACTGCATACAATTCTACATACAAGTGTCCCGCTCAGAAAACAATTACAATTTAGAAGCGTTTAGGCATCTACAGATCCTTAATATAATATAAAAATTATATTATAATGAACATTTCTTAAAGTGTCAACATTATACAGTCAATGCTACTTGTTCTGCTTATGGAGTGAATGTGGTGCTCTAGCTTCAGTCTACCCTAGCATAATAATTTTAACAGTGCAGCAACAGTAAAGTTCTCCTGGCTCTCCTGGGTTTGGGTCATAGGGGCAGCAAAGCAAAGAAGCGCAGACCCCTCCTTAGTAACCCTTCCCACCTTCCCAGGGAGACATCCTGGAGGATTTCTAACCATATGCACAAACCACCTTAACTACATTGAGCTCCCCTTGAATGTCTAAACTTGTGATATTATTTTTAAGTGTAGGCCCAGCAACACTTTGAAGAAAGCCCACATCCACTGCTGGTCACCATGATCTCATTCTTTCAGTGTCTAGCAAGAACTACATGACATTAGTTAAGGAATGGGACGCAGATTGACTGGTAAATCGATAGCTTCACCTTTCGGCTCACCCCCCTTTTTTACCAGACTGGTAGAATATCCACATAACTGCTGTGTTTTAATCTCTTGATCCACTCTGCCTGAGATAATTAGACTGCTTTGTTTGAGGCCCTATCTTATTTCCAAAATGAAGGGGACAACTTACCCTTTTCCAGCTAAGAAACCTAACCTCAGATTTAAAAGTGATGACTTTCATCCCAGCAGCTTGATTCTAAGCTACAGACTGTCCCAGAGCAGGTTGAATATCACTACTCGCTGAAGTCATCAGGACCACATCATCTGCAAACAACAAAGATGCAATACTGAAGTCACTAAATCAGACAACTTCAGGTCGTTTACTGTACCTTAAAATTCTGTCCATGGAAACTGAGAACAGAATCTGTGGCTAAGAGCAGCAAAGTGTGTATCACTGTACAATAGGGACAAGTCTGACCTGATGTAGGGTTATATAGGGATCTAATGGACCAAAATAACAAGCCCATCACTCTATACACTTGAAGCATCATTCACAGGTTCCTTTTTTGTTTTTAGTCGACTAAAGCATATTGTGTAGTTGAGCATACTACCATGAAACTCCCATGATTCTTTTGAGGGTAAAGAGATGATTTATTGCTCCATGTCAAGGTTAGAATCCACATTGCCCCTCCTGAATCCTTCCTGACCCTCCTCTTGAATACCCTGGCAAAGACTGTGCTAGAGAGGCTGAGGAGTGTGATTCCAGTAAAATTAGAACAACACAGGGATAACCGCTCCAATTTGCTAATCCAGAGGCCCCGTCCTTGACCTCCATGCAATGTTAAAAAGGTCTTTTAGCCAGGACAACCCAACAACAGCAAGAGCCAAGAGAAACAACCCTTATCAACTCCAAGACACCTGACATGGAGTTGTTTAATTACATCAGTGACCTCAGCCCCAGTGAGGGGCAAGTACTCCTCCAAGTCCCTAGTGCTCAAGATTTACGTCCTCAATGGAAAGCATGTTGGTGAAACTCAGGAGGTGTTCAAAGTATTCTTTCCACCATCCCACTAAAGCCTCTTTGAGGTCAAGAGTTCTCCATCCATGTTGCAAGCAGTATGGGTAAGGCCCTGCTTCCCCTTCCTTAGTCACCTGAAGGTTTGCCAGAATCACTTTGAGGTGAATGAAAGTAAATTTCCATGAACTCATTGAACTCCACCCACATCCAAGATTTTGTTTCTGCAACTGCCATAGCCACCCTACGCTTACCCTGCTGTCAGCTGCTTAGTTTATATGTGGAGTGTGCATTTGTGCAGTACAGAGAGAAGTGATTCATACAAGCAATGCAATCAATTTTCATGGAAAAAAAATAAACCACACACTTACTCTTTCTGATTAAGTATGCCCAGTTAGTGTTGTGACCAGATTGTAATTCAGAGTCTCCACACCCATAGTTTATATATTTTTTCCAGCTAAAATTCTCTTCTCTCTTAGTTGTAACCCTGTTTCTTCGCTTGCTACAAAGCTATAAAAAAATTTGTCAGGTTCTTTGCCAACCTAAAGAGTCTAAGGGCATGTTTACTATACTATCTTTTATAAATCCCTTCATTTTAAATGATAACTATTATTATTATTTAATTAACTTTTTATTTATGGAAAGTCACATGGATCTCTATTGTGTACAAAAAAGAAAAATGAATGAAAAACACATCTCCTCCCTTTTTTCTTCTTTAAACTTAAATCTTTTCTTTCCCAACCTACCCTTCAGATTTCTCCATTATTTGTGATGTTTACCATATTTTAAGGGAGCAAAAATGATGGTAAGACCCTCCTCTTGCTCAGGGCCCAGGTCCAGCCAGCAGTCACCATTTTATTTTCCCAAAACAGACACAAGGGACACCACAGTCCTTGTGTTTTGAAGTAGATCTTTGTGAGGGTCACAAGCTGTTGGTGCCAAAAGAGAGAGAGACTGACATTCCAAAAGAAATATATGTGTACTAAACATTTCTCATCAGATTGCGACGGCAGGTTAAAAGCCAGTGCCCATTTACATCAAACAACTCAGCGCTCAAACACAGCAACAAGGGCACATAGAGCTTACGGCACAGTGGCCAGCTTCTGTTTGTTCAGGGAAGGGGTGGGGAACTCTAACTCACCTGGCCTGGATGCTGATTATGGCTCTCCATTCCACTGTTGCGTGTGGCCTAAAAAAGGGCTGTGGAACCCCAAATTGGTGAGTAGGTTCTTTCAGAATAAGCACACGTGTCAGACTTGGAGAACTCTGGAAAGACTTCACCTAGAAGGAAGCAGTGCACCTCACACATCCGATCATGCCCATTGCCTCTGCCTCAAAAGCACCTCCTGGTCACCTGCCTGTTTCTCTCCACCTTGTCGAACCTCTACGCTGGTTGAGAGAGTTGGCATGCAAGTTAACACGCCTCCATCATCGTGGAGTCACAGATGTGTCCATGCTGAACCCCCACAGGGAAGCCCAACACCCGCTAACAAGGCCTCACGCTGCATGATGACATTTTCTACGCACTTTTGAAAGAAGACTGGGAGGCAGGAAGGCTAACCCCGATGGGAGTGAAGCAGCATTCGCATTCAACTCTCTAAGTGATAACCTAGTTAAAGCAGAAATCTTAGCACTCTGTGGCCATTCAAGCACACAAGCGGCACTCAAGTGTGCTTACGACATACCCAGGGTGGCAAAACTGGGACTAGATCATCCCCCTTGTGCTCTTTGTGGTGAGAGAGACTCCTCAAGCCACCAGAGGTTTCATCTCCTTCAAGCTGCTGTTCAGTTGGAGGCCCTGCAATCTACTTGATGTGGCAAAAGAAGTCTGGGAGGAGCAGCCATTACCGTTCTGGCCAGTGATTGAGTATGTAAATGACTTACAGAACAATAGTAACTGTGTTTTTTTTTAATGTAAGACATTACATGTCTCATAGCCCTGAGTTCTGCCCAGGCGACAGTGTCCTCCTCTTGCTCCAGAGCACCTACAAGTTCCTGGCCCACTGGCAAGCATCACCCTTCACCATCACGGTAAGAGTGGGTCTAGTGAACTACAGTTCAATGACATGTTCTCCACCGAACCAGGGCTCACTCACTTAGTACGTCATGATCGTCAGCCATCGCCCGTACTGAGCCCCGGAAGCCTGCTGTCGTGCCATTTAAGCTGAAATTGGATGATTCTTTAGAGCCACTGAGACTTTAGACTTTTTGTGTCTAAGTATACATTTCATTGAGAAGACACTGCTGTTTGCACTTCTGTAAATAAAAGCGCTGCATGTTTGTGGAGCTTGGTGTTTCTCTTCGCCTTGTCACAGGACAAAGAGAGACCATTCAGAACTACTGTAGATTTGCTAAATTTCTAAAGCTTGAGTGGTTCAATTCCTGCTGTCTCGGACTTCAACTTCATATTCTGAAGCTGTCTGTCTTACTATTTTAAAGTTACTATTTGTCAAGCTATATTGTTAAATTTAGGCACACTGTGATGCTAATGCAGCTTGTATTTCCTGCCAAAGCTGTATATCTTTGGGATAGTAATTTGAGAATAGTCAGAATGGCTAATCAGGGTGAAAAACAGTTTCATCAAAGTATTGTTAAGTGATATAAAGGGTAAAATACAATATGGAGCTAAATCTCCTAATTTATGTTAAAGGTTAGCTACTAAGCACACATAAGCTAACCTACGTATCTTTTTTTTCTGGATATGAATGGATTAGCCATCTTTAATTTAATCATGTTTGATGACACAAAAGTTAACATAGATACATCATACGACAGAACGCTCGCACAATATCAAAGACTTGGTAATGTCAGGAATGAACTCACAAGCGTGTAGGCTTCACAATGCATACAGTCACTTGAGTACTATTTATTTCCTGAATGTAATATGCATCAGGTGTTCAGAGAGAATGCGTTGGGAGTTGTTGTTCTCCACTGCCATATCTGTATGTGGATTATCGCTGTTTGAAACAGGTGCCTTAGATAGCTTAAGCCTGAGATGAATATAAAACCTTTATCCCTTACTGTATGTTTCCCTCATCATGTTGTGTCCCTGTAATTAGTACTGAGTGTAGCTTGTATAGTGAATAATTGTCTGTTGTGGTGTGAATTTTACAAAATCTGTAAGCTTTGCATTTATGGTCCATTCATAAAGTCTGCAGGACTCTCTTCTGAATTTTTTTTTTTTTGCATCTGGCTCATATAAGGTTAAACTGCTTTCCTAGTGAATCCAGCTCTTTTGTGCACGAAGACTTTGTTGAAACCACAGTAACAGAAGCAGCAGAAGAAAAGGTCACAGACGTCACAGTTGCTTTAGTAAAGAACCATGATGGGGCCTGGCTTGGCAGTAGTGGGGTGTAGCTTGGCAGTAGCTCATTTACATAGACTGTGCAATAGTGAAGTGCAGAAGTGAGAGAAAGAGCTTAAATGATAAATAAAATAAGAGAATGTTTGACTTAATAATTACCAAGTGGGTCTTAAATGTAATATCCATAAGATGGAGCATTGCATTTTAGCACAAGTACTGTACATTATATATCAAAAGAGGGCAACTGAGTAAAGGACAATGCCTCCAGTAGCATGATGCACACTCATCTTACTTACTGTAGCCCACTATGTGTCACGTTCATCTTGTTCACAGTTACCTATCACATGTCAAATTAATTTCACTTAATCTTAAGTACTATACTTACCGAGCACTTTAGACTACTACACTGATACTAAGTAGGACCTTGCTTTGGTATCCAAAAGTTTTCATGGCAAGATTCCGCAAGATGTTAGAAACATTCTTCGGGATAGTAGCCCCGACTGCATCATGCAATTACTGAAACTTTTTCAGGTGCGTTTTCATGCAACAAATATAATGTTATACTACATCTCAAAGCTGTTCTGTTACATTTGGTTTTCTGTTCTGTTTAATTGCATAAATGGACCAGGTGTACCGGTATTCATAACAACGTGCTCGTTGAGTGTCTGTGTCATGTTTATCGCATTTACCCTTTTTACATAACCCACTGTATACGTACAACATTTTCATCTCACTTCCCATTACACCCTCTGTGTCATATTCATTTTACTTACTGTTACTTACTATAGTGAAGGCCTAAGCACTTTATAAAACAATTCATTTTACACTGCTGTACATTATGGTATACTGTATAACTTTTACCCCCTCTGATTTATGTTTCGTCTGAATAAGTAACTCAGGAGTGGACAGCAGACATTAAGCTTAACATAGTTAAACCTGAGGGAGAGAGAGAGACTCAGCAGGAGTTATTTTTCCCTCATGCTTGGTTGTTAAAACCAGCTGATCAAATAGGATCAGGATCAGTTCCACATTTTCAGCTAGAATGTCTGCTCCAGAGCACTATAAGTCTGCTCCAGCCAACTGTTTCCACCACAGGCTGAGTAATCAACATGCTCTTACACAATATTGATGGCCACCATCCTTGTATCCCACCTGCTGCACTATTATATTATAAAGCACCAGGCTGCTAAGACTAATTCTCAAACAAAAGGAAACACATGTAAGCTGCAAGTCCATATATGTACAGTATCTACTTCACATCCCGGGCCATTTTTACTCAGGTGCAATAAATATTTATAGCAAGGGTCCTTCCTGCAACAAAAGCTCTGCTATATACACATGTGTGTTAAAACAGCAGTAAAGTCTGTGGAATTATAAACCTTGAATTAGGACATGTTTAGCCTAACAAACGAATAAAACCAGTGCCCTATAACGTGCAAGATATGTTAAATCATTTAATAAAGTTTGGGCCAAGACTGAAAGTTTAAATTTTAAACAATGAGCTGTACTGTGTAGTTTAGGACTGAATAGTTAAACAGGCCTCAGACATAAAGTTTGCTGAAACATTCGTCGTGGACGAACATTTTACATTTAAACGCGCAGTTGGTTCTTTGTGAAATTAACCTCTAGTAATTTTATTTTTTATTAATCTCATAACTTTGACCTTCAGCTGGCATTTTAAATAGTTTTATGACAAAATTTGGAGTCTAACAGGGTCTTTCAAGCACTCTGACTTTTTGGTATCACAAAATCTGGAATAGTTAGTTTTATTTTAATATGTTTATCCAGGAACATAGCACCAGTCCTTTATCTACTGTTAACCTTATAATATTAAGCATTTGATGTGAAGTCCAACACTCAGATGAGTAATATGTGAGTGCAAATTGCACCGTGGGATGCATCTGCTTCGGTACATACTATTTGGTCATGTGCAACTATTATATGCCCCTGCGCTAGGTGATGTGCTGTGTCTCTGACTGCAAAGTTTTAGCATTATAATGACTGTCCTGGGAAAAATAGACTGCAATGTTGTATTTTAATGGCATGCATACAGTGTGTAGCAAAGGACTGCAGACAGAGTAATTGCATAGTTTATTGCGTCTTCTGTTGTAAGTACAGGACCTCATTAAACTCATTAAGTACTTGATAATCACCCTGGAACTGAGGATCAGTGTTAACAATTTGAAAAAAAGAATAATATGGGAAGGCAGTTATTACTTTCATTTTACATAGCCTGAAAGATAGCAGATCACAGGGTGAGCCATGGCTTGCAGCCCCTGTCCCAGATCATGGCTTAACACTGGAAGCTCAGCTCTTAGCCACTTGGGAGTTTTATTGATATATTTAAATTTATTGGACATAATCATGTCCAATAAATTAAAAGAAGATGTAAGATATCACCAAGCCCAATAATGATTTAACATGTAATGGAAATTGGCATATAGGAAAAAGATGGAACACTTCTCAGTTTTTGACATGTTAAGGAATAACATGTAATCCTCCAAAACTGTAGCTCATCAATAATCTCACAAACCACTGATCTGTTGGTAAAAGAGCTGAACCTTTTCCCAACATTATATCACATACAGTATGTGCATACCCAATAGTGATCATGATAGTATTGTCACTACACGGTCATACACTGGGGCGTTGAGGTCAAACTGGTACTTGTGATGAAATTTCTTGCAAATGAATTGGTATTAAAACTTCTAGCACATTATGGTAATGAGACTCTTAGTTATGCAAATGTTTTAAAGAATGCTGTATGTCTGTGAATGACTATCCCTGCCGAGGTGGCTTGGAGACCATTGCAGTTGTTCCTGTGAATATTTAGTAAGTGTAACCCTCTCAGGGGGGAAAAAAACAGCCTGTTTTGATCACCTAAGGTTTTTTTGTTATAGTGCCCATTACACCACTTGCACATTACAGGAACTCGGCTGGAAGGCCGCTCCAGGCAGTTTCCACCTGATTGGGCCATTAAAGGGTTTCCTGGAATGCGGGCATTTAAGACTGGAAGCAGGCAGTCCGATCATGGCTCTGATATACTGAAAAAACTTTCTTCCTTGGTTGTATTTAAGCATTTTTTGGTGTACTGGGTAAGTGCATTAGTGTAGCAGGGGATTACAGTATGTAAAGAAATAAATGTAGTTTTTACTCATAACCTTGCTCTATTATTCTATACAATCAAAAGTCACAGTTTGACTTGAATGCACCTCTTACATTCACTCACTCACTCATTCACTCAGTGAATCTACAGTATATACCACCCATCAACACTAATTCAATCTTTATTCACTTAAAGGCATATGAACATCACAGAATGATGGAAAACACAATACCATGCCACAGGGGCAGAGGAAGAACAAGAGAATTCTTCACTGGGAGAAAGACAAATGCAAATGAATATTTACGTACTTGAGTAGCTGTCCTTTCTGTTCTTCATCTTGCCTGAGCACCTCCTCTGCTGGCCTGCACATCAGCCACTTCTTTCCTGACCCACTCACAATCTGGCACCGCAAATGTGTTGCTTGTTTCTGTTGCTGGCTCTGACGAACATTCATAGTCAACATTCACAGTCATAAAAAGAGACCTGGATTGCTTGTTTTTAGGATGAAGGGCAAGAACGCAACACAACAAGCACCATCTGTGTTTTTCGACGTGAATCATTCTCGAAACTTCGTACCAGCAACCATCGGAAATCTAGTCAGAAAAATCCATTTGTTCATCAAAGGACCATTGATTTGAAAGGCATTTTAAAGAGAATTAACATCAGAAGCAGGCTTCAAACCATTTGACCCTGATTTAAACAGGATCTGATCTTTTTAAATGCCTTGCGAGTTGTCTCATCATCGTATTTCCCTAATAGGGACGATATCATTTATTTATTTTCAGTAACCACTTTGCTCAGGATCATGCTGGGTATGAAGCTGACCAAGGGAACATTAGATACTAGACAGAAATACATCTGAATAGCACACTAGGACACCATGTCTATACAAGTAGACACATAGAGAGAATTTAGCATCACCAGTCAACCTATGGAGAAACCCAGATAACCTGGATAATCTGGAAGAAACCCATGTGGGTGTGAGGACATATAAGGATCAAAACCATTTGTGTTGTGAACTTTTTCCCCTTTGTTGAATCAGAGACCAGGAGACATTGGGATATGTTTCCAGCAGAACTTACTCTTTATTGAGAACTCGCCGCGCGTCGCTGCAGTCATCCAAGTCTAAAAATTATGACTCCGTTCTGGAGAGTTTATACTTTACAAGGGGGAGGAATACAAAAAGGTGTAGACAATCTAAACAAAGCATAGTGTAGTACAGGAATCAGCCTGGTACCGGAAGTTCCCCAGCCCTGATCTCATCAGCATAACACTGCCTTTCAAATGCATAGGTGCTAATCTAATCAGCCTGACAGTATCGCCCAGACCTTCACATTATCATAGAGACAAAGGCACAGCCTGGCCTTGAGATTAGCATTCACATTTACCTTGGGACCCTACCCAGTGGTCAAGAAGTACATGAAGACAAAAGGTTAATGTCTCCGACACCTGGGTTACTAGACTTGATGTCCTTAGAATGTCATAATCTTTACCTCAAAATGTAAAACCCAATGTACATAACTTTTCAGTTTATATACTATTCTGTTGGAACCTAGATTTAACATTTTATAAATTTGTAATCCTACACCAGGACCCATGAGGTGGCAGTCCTATCTGTCATGACCATCATGTTACCTTTGGAACGATATTGTTTCACAGTTTAGTAAATAATTGAATTCCTAATTGCTCGTCTTCTTTCTGACTACGGTCTTGTTCTATAGTGGTTTGTTTGATGTGTGTGATAGCAATCAGTGAGACATTTCCCAAATGTGTTATTGAAGAGAGAATCAAGGATTACATTGCGAGTCCCCTGTAAAGCACTCAAAGAATTGTACAACTACATATTCATCCAACTACACTCCCTGTTCGGTAATCAGAGATTAAATCACAGATAGATGAGACATCAAAAAGTAGAACAGATAAAGATTCACTTATACAGTACATCATTTAAGCGCTGTTATTTTTGCGGTGAAAATCTTAATTAATTTCAGGAAAAAATTTCAGTTTATATATTTTTTTTATTAATATCTATTGGTGCAGGTGTTTGTTTACATTGGGCAAGTAGCGCATTAGTAGCTTATTTAAAAGTGGATTATTAAATCCGGCACATAACTGTTCATAACATCACTTTTACTCAACATTTGGATTTCACTTATGGTGCAGGTTAAACCTTAGGCAGATATCTACTGTAAGTATCGCAAATGTTTTATTAAATCCTGTCCAGACAGTTCTGATGTGACAAAATCTGGCTAGACAGACGTATGAATGTGCTCCAATGTAAAACATAAAGATGTCATTGAAAGAGCAAGTTCCTTTCTTTTATTCATGTAGATTTCAAAGCCCACACTCATTCATGTTAAAGTCAACAAAAGCTGCACTTGTCACACATGTACAGTACAGTATACTGTATTTCACACACAATGTGAACACTGCTGTTGTGCAGACTTTATCTAAAGCTTTGCATCACTGTCCTACTCTAATAGCTTTTACAAGTTTTATCTACTTGTAAACTTCTGTACATCATCCAAGTACTCACTAGCACTTTCTGTAATGAATTAGAGAGGCATCTCTGTGCGCCTCACTGGAAATCCATCTGTCTTTTAGAGTCGGATTAGTCTGCATATCTCAGTGGTTTCTTAACCTTTTTAGTTCAGCAAATTTGCTCTGACTCTCCCAGCAGTAATACAGTACATGGCATAACCATGGTAGATAGAAAGACTGCATTTCAGCATGTGTCATTTTGATTAGAGTGAGCATTTCGGCTCCGTATTACAGCTTTTGTAGCAATTGTATTGCATCTCCAGAAAGGAGATCAAAAAATAAAAGTGGTGACCAGTGATCTCACAGTTTAAATTCAGAATACAGCACACTCTGTTATTATTATTATTATTATTATTATTATTATTTAAATTATATTTTTTTCCAATTTAGTCATGTTACAATTCCCATCAACTAGCTGGATCGCTTCAACAGCTAACACGCATAAGGTGAAGCATATCCTTCCTCAAAGCCTGTCTTTCAAGCTGCTGGCCATACTACAGCGCATCACAGGGCAGTGGAATACATACAGAAGAAAGGTCTAGCGGGCATCTTGAATGAGCTTATAGACCCTCACAAGTTGTTAACAACTATCTGACTGACATAAGATATAAGACATGTGTTCTGATGATAGGGCGAAGCAGCAATGTTGTTTATATTTTAAGTAGCCTGTGAATAAGTATTCAGTATAGAACGAAAACTTACAGGGCAAAGATTGTGTATAGTATTTTATTACATGTAGTGGACATCAAGGAGCAAAACTACTGTACAAAGCTAACCAAGTTGTGGAAAAAACATCAGTTTCTTTATTCTGCTGTTTACTTTGTCTCCTTCCATCCTTAAAAACAACACATCCAAATATGGGGTGATAGTGTGTTTCTAGGCCACAATAATAATAAGAGAGTGGGAGGTGGCAAGCATACTCCACTCTGTGCTCAGAGTGTGGGAATGTGGGAACGGGGGCCTGTTAGATCCTCATAAAAATACATCCCCTACTGCTCAGTGTCGTCTTCCCGCTGAGGGACTCCGTCCTCACTCACACATAGAGAAGTGTATATACTGTAATGCTCAGAGTGTGTGTGGGAGTTGACAGTCTTTGCGTAGGGTACAGGAATTGCCATCCTCCCTGAATTCACACCCTGTAATTAGCAGAGGTCATTGAACATTATTCCTTGCTTCGCCCTTATGTGTGTGTTTACAGAACCTAAAACAAAAGAAAAACAGGTTAGCACAAAGAACATACAGTATATTACTTCAATTACATCACCATAAGGGCTACTGAAGCAAACTGTCGTTAAATTATTTGTAAGCAAAACATTAAAGCTATGTACAAATTAAAGCCATAAACAAGTTGTTTAAAGTTGTTTAAACAACATCTGTTAAATAAATAAATAAATAAATGAGAACGATTATTCCAATCAGAAAGAGCTTTCTCTTGAATTTTCTTTGAAATTTCCAGGGACAAAGACACAAATGGGTATTGTATATAAAGACCTACATGGAACCAGAAACTGTTTCAAATAAGGAGGACATGTGAATAATCACATTTAAAAATAAAATTGCGTCTTAGATTTAGGCTACAACCAATTAAGTATTTGCATTATAAAATAATGGTGAGTCCTATACAGACATCTAAAAAATCATCTAAGAACCTAGAAAATGATATTAAAACATTAAGGGGCCTAAGATGTCAATGTTGTCATCACGTATCATTCATCAGTCATCATTATGTCAGCCTAAAGTCACAGCAAAGTCTTAATTTCCCATCAGCGCATGATTCATTTGAGGATTACCTTGTCTTCTGTGTGATGCTTATTTATCTCATCCACAAAGGTTTATGTCTGATATGTGATCCTGAAAGCAACCTGACTCACTGCAGCAAAGATATGAAATGTCTGACCTCATTAACTTATTGTAACTGATCTGATGCTTTTCTGACCATGACTCAATAATGGCAGGACTTCAGGTTTCATTGTTTTACAATACCCACTGCATTTGAGTGGCCAAGATGCATAAAGGTAATGACATCAACGGAGAATCTGGATGACCTCACACAAGTCTTCCTCCACAGGTATGGTCAGTGAGTAAAGTGCTTTTCCACTTTGCTTCTGTGTGTTTGGGAATTTGTATTTACATATACATGTATATATATATATATATATATATATATATATATATATATATATATATATATATATATATATATATATATATATATATATATGATTTGTCAGTTTTATCTTTTGTCACTTATCATACTCACCTGTCCGAGGTGTACCCTGCCTTGAGCCCTAAGTCTCCTGCTATAGGCATTAGCAGACTAAGGGGATGTGGCAGGGTATACCTTGGACAGATTTTTTGGCTCAGGGTTTTCCAATCCATTACAGGGCACACACAAATATACACACACTCTCACACTTATTTATTTAAGTTGATTTATTTACACACTACTAATTTGGGAACACCAGTTAGCCTAATTCGCATGTCTTTGGTCAAGCAATGGGAGAACATGGAGACTTCATTCACACAGCCCCAAGGCTGGAATTTTACCCGGGACCCTGGAGGTCCAAGGCAACAGTGCTAACCACTAAGCTGCTGTGGCACCAGTATAATCTTTATTGGTTACAATCAGTTGCAGATTTTTGCATATAATAATTGATGAACAAAACACATTCTTACATACTTATAGTATATTACCTAATTTCTATTAGTTTTAGACTAATAGTATTCTTATTCCATGACCTAATGAACCAGTATCAGGATGTAGTTACTGATAGACATCAACGCACTTATGTAACTTTGGAAAAAGGACTTCTGCCAAATTTCACATAAATGTAAACAACACAAACAGAAGCACCTGATTTTATATATTAATGTAAAGCATACATTTTTATGAGATGATTTATAAGACTGTCCACCGCCACTGTGTTTTATTTTGATAGATAGATAGATAGATTCATAGATAGATAGATAGATAGATAGATAGATAGATAGATAGATAGATATGCACACTATTTACTAAAAATGGACATTTCTGACAAAAGCGTTCAGTAACTATAAAGCAATAAACAATTAACGTGTTGATGCACAAAGAGGGATGGGTCACTGACATATTCTATTAGACTGATGAGGCAGGTCTTTGATGTTTTTGTTAATTCTGTAAAGGTTGGGTTATAAAGAAAGTAGTCTCAAGATGAACATGAACAATGTTTTAAATATAATTTCAGCCACCAATAGAGGAATGATAAGTGATCATCAAAAGGATTCTAAAGGCGAGAGAGAAAGAGAGAGAGAGTACTGTATTGATCTCTGAGCAAACAAGACACACATAATTACAACAATGAAACCAAAAAACACATCACGTCTTGCTGCAATAAACCAATACTAATCATGCAGGGGCAGGTACTTAAATAAATTAGTGTAAAAAAGTACAATGTTAAGAAATATTAAAATGTGGAAATGGGTTGTATACTGTCCTGAATATAAAGTTGCTTGAGTCTAATTTTGAGTTGTTAGTATGATGGACTTCCTACTGTATACTGTACTGTTCTTTACTGCACCGTGGCTGGTTCAAATGGTGAACTGAAAATGGTGTACTGTTTGAATAAATGGTTATGGAGGAAGTGACCTATACTGTATGCACTCTTCTGGACTATAATCCCCCATTCCATGAAATACTGGAGCTGTCCCCTTCATCTATGGAAATTTAGGACAGCTTTTATGGCTTAGGGTGGGGATCTACAGTATCATGAGAACAGGTATCTCCAAGAAGGATGAGCAATGCAGGGGTCCTGGAAGAACAGGTCTATGGAAAGAGACATGGGAAGAAGATGGCACAAAGTACGGTTAATACAACAGCAATCAATACATCATTTTATTAATTTGACAGAATCTTCAAGGTTGGAAGAGGGACAGTGCCCTGAATTGATGTCCCATGTGCAGGTATTTGGCAAACTGCTACAGTCTCCCTGCTTGGTTGTGTTCCAGAGCGTTTCTACTGTGGTGATCAGTTTGTAATTACTGTCATTTTATTGTCCTCTCCTCTCCAGCGTAACATGAACAGACTCACATAACAGAAGCTTTCAGCAACATGCCCATGGGTGGCTGGAAAGTAGGGTAGCACTGGAATGTGCTGATGCCTGCTAAGAAATTAAATGAAAGTCCTCGTATATTTGGCCCTGGGAGGAATCTTTCACTGATCCAACTAGCAGTCTCCACAATTCCCATGGAGATACCACCTGACTTTTTGGTTCAATACCTCCACCTGCCAGTTGGACTTTGTCAGATGTCAGGCTGATGTTAACACCAAGACTTTCCATGAATGACACCCCAACTTGCGATGTAAAGTAAGACCTGTGATGTTAACTGATCCTGCAATAAGAAACAGGACATGCTTTCCAGGAATTATCTTGCAACAATATAATTTCTAGTGCAGGGTTTCTAATGTCTTATATGCAGGGGGAGGACCTAAATGAGTAATCAGCCAAAACTCCAAATCAGCCACATGCAGACATGATGGCGTGACTCTGATTTAGTGACATAATGTGCTAAAAGTTATACCTAAGGATTCTGGGGTAATAATAGTGTTTATAGTCTTCTTCAGGTCTTAGCTTGAGCACAGACAGAACAGGATGAATAATATTTTAATAATAATTTTGATTAGGCTCATCCAATGGTACAATGATCTCTAGCCAATCCTTATTGTCCTGATGCAATGCATGAAGTAACTCATGTGATTAGCTTATTACAGTATGACACCTTCCAAGGTGGTTTGTTACTCTTTGCCCTGGGCTGCCTGCTGCTGCTTCAGAGATCTCCTGGTTGTGTTTTTTAAAGTAAGAGCAACCTAGTAAGTAAGCTCAATGATGGGGAATGGTGATAGGTCCGGAGTTGTAGTGTCATGAATTGAACAGCACATCTGCTTTTACAATTTTGGCTCAGGGTTTGTAGGGCATATGAATTATTATTTTGTTTTATTTGTGAGAAGACTAACTTTGGACCTTTCTGATGTACTCCATATTCCCGTGGTCTAGGGCTGGATAACATCAGTGGAAAACACCAGATAATACCCATGTTGCTATATGTTAAGCACCAGCTAAATGACAATAAGTTACAGGTTCAGGTTGCCACATAGAACCAGATAACCACAGACACTTTTATATAACACTTTCATATAACCACAGACACTTTCTACTACAGACTACTTCATGAAATTACTACTGTGTGAAATTACTGGAATAGATAAATGTCCTGGTGCCCTGTTTCTGGTAGGAGTTCTTGTCACATGGAGGCTTCAGGCTGCTGCTGAGGATGCTTGGGATGTGTGTGGTGACTGAGGATTGTTCAGCTCGATGACTATAAAGATTCGGCTGATGCAGGCTGTGTTTCTGTCATGGCTTGTGAAAGCAGTGATTCAATAGTTTAGAACTGAAATGACCTTGAATAGTTTTGTACCTAAGCCTCCATCAGTGAAAGTGGAGCTTATATTAACTTAAACAACTTTCCTTTTATTTTAAACCTTCAGTCTTATAGCAAATGTTATAGCAGGGATTGATTTAATGTCATACTCTCTCACTCAAATGAGAAACTTCTTTTCAAGTTTCTTACATTGTCATCTCAGGAAGTGTTTCTTTGTTGATTTGATATTCAAGTTACTGCATACTTTTCCTTAATTATTTTTTTCTAATTTATATCCATACTTCTTTTTCTGTAAATATGCTTTTTGAAAATGTCTATTGTTAAAAGCACTACACAAATGAAATTGAATTTAATTCAATATTCAGAATAAATAGATGGATGGATGTGTTTTATTGATTTGCAATGGTAAATTTCATGGAGTGGTGATGGAGGAAGTGGGACTAAATTTCTCCCCTGAGAAACTGAAGGAATTGAATTTTCTGTCACTACACAATGAAGGAAATTAGGAAAGTAAGGGTATTGCATGCAAAAAATGAGAGCCATGGCATACTTAATGTATGCAATTAATCTTCCTCCTGTAAGTTATTATCTATTTGAGCCACAAAATGTCTTATACTGTTTATTAGCAATTTCTATTGAAATGCTTTTTGAACCATTTGTATTTCAAAATAATAATTATTGTTTATCCTGAATTAAAACATCTGGCTTGAGCTGCTTATTCCCAAATTTGAGGTAAATGTTTGTGACAAGATAATTTGTCTGTGGCACAGTTTCACTTTTCCCCTCAATGTTTTATGAAGTGTCATCTCAATTTAACCAAATTCAGCAGCACTATTATTTTGACACTCCAACAGTAGCAGTCTTTAGGAGAGTTTTTAATCACAACATTACACAGAAGGAAATCATGTTGGTTAACCCTTGTGACAGTTTGAACAGTATCAGTCAATCTGGTCACTGCTCTCTTTGAGTGTCATGGACATATGAAAGAAATGGGTAGCTGAGCTGCAAATGCTAATTTCATTACTCTAACACACACATAACACACACACACACACACTCTACCTATGCAACTAAATAAATTATTGAGTGTCGCTGGACCGCTGTAGCTGAAGACACTGTCCCTTTTGGCCAGTGCGTACTGCCAATAGTGTCATCAAGGCATGAAACTGATATTCTTAATGCACATGTTGCCGCAGAGCTCATAAATCAGATAGTGATACGGAGCAGGGAATCCTTGCCAACTTCATTTGCAAAGTGCGGGTGATAAAAGCATTTTTTTTTTGCACACAAAGGTGCAAGAAGGAGCCAGCAACAGCAGTCTCCAATCATCCAAACACACACACACTCCTGTCTCCTCTCTCCCTCTCAGAAGATCCCTCTCTCTCTTATTGATCATCCCCTTTGGGAATGACTCAGCAGCACATAATGCTAGAATATGTCCATTTGCTTTAAATTCATGCTGAAAGCAATGATTTATTATTATTATTAGTAGTAGTAGTAGTAGCAGCAGTAGTAGCAGCAGCAGTAGTAGTAGTAGTAGTAGCAGTAGTAGTAGTAGTGGTAGTAGCAGTATTAGTAGTAGTATTAGTAGTAATAGTAGTAGCAGCAGAAGCAGTAGTAGTAGTAGTAGTAGTACTAGTAGCAGTATTAGTAGGAGCAGCAGTAGTAGTAGCAGTAGGAGCAGCAGCATTAGTAGTAGTAGCAGTAGTAGTAGTAGCAGTATAAGTAGTAGTAGTAGCAATTTTAGTAGCAGCAGTAGTATTAGTAGCAGCAGTAGTAGTAGTAGTGGTAGTAGCAGTATAAGTAGTAGTATTAGTAGTAATAGTAGTAGCAGCAGAAGCAGTAGTAGTAGTAGTAGTACTAGTAGCAGTATTAGTAGGAGCAGCAGTAGTAGTAGCAGTAGGAGCAGCAGCATTAGTAGTAGTAGCAGTAGTAGCAATTTTAGTAGCAGCAGTAGTATTAGTACTACACAACATTGATGGTGTACTGCGTTCGTGTATAATAAGATGATAGTGAAATTATACCAACCAGACAGAAAAACCGACTTTGAAGCCAAATTATCTGCCTATTTTGCATTTGTGATTTGCCTAAGCCCTTTTTTAAGTATTATTCTGTATGCCTGTGTTGCATGGCACAATATGACTGTGACTCTCGCCACTCTGCCGTCGACGCCTGTCGCCGCTCTTCGCAGCTCTGTCGTAGATCGAATGCCTTTCTTCTATTTAAAGGGGCCGCAAAGCAATCAAGCTTGTTGATCTTATGGAGACTGACCAAAATGTGGAAGAAAACAAGAAATTGATTGATAGAAAGAACTGTATTGTAGAAATAAACACATTATAAGCCATCTGTATGGTGTGGCTTCTGTTCATTGTGAATTGCTAGTCGAATTTAATATTTTTTTATTATTATATTATATTTCTTATTATCCTTGTCCACGCATCATTTTTTTTATTAATGTCCCTGTACACAAACAGGGACATTTGATAAATTACCGGGAAACCCGCTACCGCAATAATTAAATTCTCCTCCATTTTGCTTGGGAACTAATGTCGCCGGAACAAACGTTTACAGGACTGCGTTCCGCCGAATCCGCACAAGCGGAGGACCTCTACTTTTTTATTGGTTGCCGCTCAACCGCGTCATAGCTCATTACCATAAAGTTGAGCTTATTTCAACTCCTTCGCCGCTCTTCGTCGCTCTTTGCCGCCAGCTCCCATTGAAAATGAATGACTTCCGGCCGTTTTGACGCTCTCGCCGCGTTCGGTGTGAACGCAGGGTTAAAGTTGAGCTGATTTCAACTCCCTTCGCCGCCGACTCACATTGAAAATAAATGACTTCCGGCCGATTTGATGCTCTCGCCGCGTTCGGTTTGAACGCACCTTCAAGAATCACGTACCATTATCCATTCTCTAAAATCAATCCAGTCAATCCGGGTCTAAGAATGTTATCCAAGCATGTCAGATATAAATTTACACCAGAATGCTTGAAGATGTCACATTTTTAACCTTGTCTTCATTTTAATTTGCTAAACATTTTCAAACAAGCAAGTTCAGATCTATTTAAGTTCAGTACTGTTTGTTAGCTTTTTTGTTTTCTGTCATTAGGGGTGAAGCTAATATTCCATTAATAATAATAATAATAGCCTAATCGGAATAAAAATAATCAGATTAGGCAAATAAATAGAATATTCCGAATGAGAGGGGTGGGTGTAAAACTTTGATCATTTGTTATCACCATAACAAATGGAATTATCTACTTATTTTATAGTAGATAAATATTATCCATGTAAACACTTGATCCAAATATTTCTCTCTCACTGAATCAAAGTATATGCTTTTTGTTGGAGGTGACGATTTGTTTTTGGAAGGGAATTTTTGCTTCAAATTCTGATCAATAAACTCATAAATCCAACTTTCATCCATTGGGTCTTTGGCTGTGGAAGAGATACTAATTAGCTTGCTACTTCATATCCTTACATTAAAAGATGACACTGAATACTTGTAACCAATCATGAAACACAAGGTTTGATTCATCAGTAAATATGGGAAGCGTAACCTAATCTCAAAGTTGGAGTTAAAAACTTTCCAGAACCACTTTGTGCATGTCAAAAAAAATTTTATTCTGAATAATGTCTTTGTGCAAATAAACACATCCGATCAGTGACCATGTATACACTAATGTTGCAGCCTCTAATTGGAAAGATTTCAATCAGTTTAAAAAATATATTTTCTGCACAATACTGTAGCTGTTGTTGTCTATTTAACAAAAAAGGTGAGAACATATGTTGTCCCGTGTAACCCATGTTACTGAAAATGAAAATTATCACCAGTGGTTATTTACATCTAGCTCCTGTTTATTTATTTATTTGTTTATTTATTTTCAAATTTTTTATTTTTTCTTCTTTTTTTGTGCTCATTAATTTAGAGAAGTTTTGGCAAATATGGATTCGGTAATACATTTAGTCATACGTGTAATTTCTACGTTAATTTCTACAAAAGAAATTAACTCAGTGAATAAGAATGTTGCTTAGAATGTTGATTTTGCAGGTTAATGGTCTTTCCCTTGCATTTAACGTCATCTGATTTTTTTTATTTCAAAAGTAAAGCTCACTCTGCCTTCTTTAAAAAGTTTTTTAGGTACTGGTATTAGTTGTAATGTATCATTTGTAACTGTAATTTGTCACTAATGTAAAATGTGGGCGGTATTTGTGCTCTGGATTGAATTGAATAATGGGCATATGCATGAGTTTGGGGTTTGGGAGTACAGCCAGTGCTGATGTAGGAGAGACAGTAACATCTCAGCTCAGTTCCCAGGAGGCCTCTCCAGCGCACACGAACCAGCAGGGACAGATGGAGCTGCCATGTGGGCATTTGACCTTTCACACAGAGCATGCAGCATTATATTCTGTCTCTTATTCTCATATTTTCTTCTAATGTTTTACTGTCTGTTAACCTTAAAAATTAGGACATCATTTTTCTGATTTGTTCTTCATTTGCTAAGCATTTTACAGGCTAGTATACAGTAATCAGCAACAACACTAACATGAGTGCCAGGTTAATTAAATAACTTTAATCATCAATTATATACCAGTAAAATTGGTGACAGGATCATGGGCACCCAAGATTAGACAGTCCAGTCTGATTCTACAAAGAAGCCAATTCTTGAAGCATATACGAGGCTTCGCAGACAAAGAGTTCAGGGCTGTTGATCTTCCCCATCTCTCAATCTGATTGAGCATCTATGGAATACGCTGGACTAACAAATCTGCCCCACCCAACAACCCACAGCACCCAAAACAATTTGATGCAACGTTATGGTGCCAGACGCCACAGTACACCCCAGAGGTCTTATGGTTTCATTCCACAAGGTGCCAGAGCTGGTGAGGAACCCACATCATATGCGGCTTAATGTTTTGCATTTTAATGATGTGGCCAATTGTTGTATTTCCTCTCACTTCCATTGGTAATACTAATTAAGGTAGTACTACAGCTTAAACTAAACTAAATAATGTTAGCTAGCTAGAAGTAGCATAATTCAGTGCTGCTTCTTGGTACTTGTGGTACTAAAAATGTTTAGTGACTTTTCAAACAATGAGTAGTTCAGAGAAGTAGAACTATTTTGTCAACCAGTGCATCTACACAGAACGTATCAAGATAGAATTTTAACCTAACAAATTATTGGTTTGCCCTTTAAAAATAATGATAATTTTTTAAAAATCTACGGGAAATTTAGTTGATTTTTAAGGTGCTCAACTCGTTCAACTGCTCATAGGTTCCATACAAAGTGGTACAATCACCACTTTGTATGCAACCCATAAAAGGCCATACACTTATCCTCTGCTCATTCTCTTTAACCTTAGTGAACCAGATGACCCAAGCACTCCTCCACTCAGTTGTAGAACCATATATCATTTAATTCTGCCATACAGCAGCCAGCTGTCCAGATAGGGATGACCCAGGCATTGCAGTAGCTCGAAGACAACTGTCACACAGCTTTGGAAATTCCTGGGTCGCATACTGTAGCTTAGCCAACTGGACTGATACAGTACTGTATGTCACTCTGTTCATGTGGAAGTGGAAGAATGGTTTGTGTTTCATATTAGGTGGACATATCCATCCTTCATTTCTCTGGTTATAAACCAGTCACACATCTCACACATCTGTTATGCAAAGGAATGAACAAATGGAAAACCTCCACTAGTTACTGGTGGTCCATAATGAATGAAAGTAGTCCCAGCTTTTATTAATTAAAGCTGTAAAGAAAATTGCTGTAGTATTTTGTCAACTATATCTGAACTAAGACTAAACAATAACCATATGAGTAAAATATGAATATTGTGTTTTTGTTCAAAAGACCATGACTAAAGCTGAGACCAAATTACATATAAAACGAACAATTATGATACACCTAAGAATACCTTAGCTGAGTCAGAGCATGTAACAAACTCAAACATCTGGCTTGTCAGGAGAGGGCGTTGTGAGGAATTCAAGAAAAACAAGGCTATCTGAAAAATCAACATGCCTCAAAGCAGCAGCCGAGGACTAATTTAATCAGCACGACTAAGATAGAAGTGCTTAGTCCTCTAGCTCTCAGACTGAAATAGCAGTAAATATTGATCATAGATTAAGGCAATTAAAATAATGGAGAAAAAAGCTGGAGACACTGCCAAAGTGGTCTTGGCATGGTGGGCCTTGAGCAAAAGCTTTAAAGCCTCAGCTCTGATTTAAAGAGCCAGAGTGTCTAACAGGAATCAGCTTTTAATACAGCATCCCTGGATGAGGCGCATTATGCCAGCTCAAGGGCTTGATCAAGGGGAAATCTGTGCCAGTACTTTTAGACTTTAGTGAAACGGCTACCAAGTCATTTCTTTAAAAAAGTGACTAGGAAATTAATGGATTAAAACTTTAATTGATGGTTAAACATACTTCTCATTCAGAGTTTCTGTGGCTTTGAGGAAGCATATTTTATGTCCGTTGCGGCAAATGATGAATAATAAATAAATATTTCTATTGTGCAGAATGCCATATGAATGTAGAAATATGTGCAAATTAATAATACATTTTGTTATGTTTCTTTCTATGATTAATGGCCTGCTTTTCATTTGGCTCACGATATCCAGGTTGATAAGTTGCAGGCTGTGCAGTCCCAGATGGTCAGTGCCCCAGGGTGAGTCCAGCCTCTCCAAATGTTGCTTTCAACACTTTCTCATGCCATCTCTCAAAATATGCCATATATCCTACAGCAGTCTTACACACACACACACACACACACACACACACACACACACACACACACACACACACACACACACACACACACACACACACACACACACACAGCCCATTCCCTCAGTTAAATGGCAGATGAATATTTACAGTCTTATCAGAGGCCAGCCAGAGCTGAAAGGTCCTTGAGGTCATATACTTTGGTACTTTGCATCAGTTCTGCAACACATCATCCATTCTCACCCTGACTGGCTCTCCTAATATCAATCCACACCATTAAATCAGCAATGCTGCAGACAGAATAGTTTATTAATGTCTTCTGCTTTCCATCTTATTAGGTATTAGTTTTTACATCCCCAGACAGAAGGTGTAAGCATGCAGAAAATGAGATCAAACAGAATGCCAGGTGCTTTATATGGGATCATGTTTAAATGGTCATTAAGGTGGTTTAGTGTTCATGGATCGTTAATTTGCGTAGTGTCTGTTGTGATCAGTGGTCACAGTATAAAACAAGCATGGGGCATTTGATGATGATTTAAAGTCCGCACCATTATGGCCCTATACACAACCTGCATCACATCAGGCATGGGGAAGAGGAAATCTGTTATCACTTAGCAGGGATGAAGTGAAGGTTCTGACATATTTTGTAAAGTTATTTATATAGTATTACACAGAGGCACAAGGTTGTGCTTCCTGTTGTGTAGTAGCAGGTGGCCTGCTCTTTCACATGCAAGCAAAACAAATCAATCCCACTCACTACTGAAACCAATCTATCCCACAATCCTTAACAATTCACTGGGTTCAAACACACATCTGGTCTAATGCTGAACCATGAGTTTTCTTAAACTATCCCCCACTCCCTTTATTCCTTCTCCTTCAGGCCTTCACAACCAGTCTAAATAAACCTCACCTAACACAGCTTGGACTTTCTTCCTGCCCTGCCCATCCACTCCCACTGAAAGGCCAGATGTAGTCTGAGTTTTGTTCCATTACAAATAAACATAAGTTTCCCTATAGGATTTTCTCATTACACAAAGAGATACAGATAGCATCCCATGTTCAAATAGCATGAACAATATCTTTGGTTTGTGTGTGTGAGCTCAAATAAAGGTACTGTTATGTAAATGGCGAAGACAAAAGAAGGTAATCAGCTGGAATTTTGCCATCTACATGATTAAATTGTTAATAAGTTAACAGTTACAGTTAAAAGAGACACATAAAGACCTGTGTAAAAGGCGAGGTGCCACCGCTAAACAGTGGTGTAAATGTGTTATGTGAACCTACCATGGGGAAAAAAAAGAAACAACACCTAACCATAAAGGAATTAACAAAACAAGTGTAGCAGTAATAGAAGCAAATTTTAAAGACAGAAAGGGCTTGCATAGGGAAAGGTGTATACGTCTCGCGTATGGAAAAGTGTATACAGTACATCTTGCATACGGAAAGGTGTGTACATCTCACAATTACGGAAAGGTGTACAGAATATGTACGCATATGTATGTGTTGACATACAGTCAGGTCCTTACATTTTTAAAATGTATTTTGTATGCTTTACAGAATACCACTGAAATCAATTTGAAATGAAACCCTTAAGATGAGAGCGAAGTCAAAAGTGTGGCTTTACCCATTGAGGAATTACAACCATTTTTGGGAGTGTCATATAGACAAGCAGTTGCATGGCTAGGTCTGGCCTATTCTTTTGTTACTCCATGACTAATAAAGTAGATACACATGTGGACAAAATTGTTGGTACCCTTCGGTCAATGAAAGAAAAACTCACAATGGTCACAGATATAACTTTAATCTGACAAAAGTAATAATAAATAAGAATTCTATGAATGTTAACCAATGAAAGTCAGACATTGCTTTTCAACCCTGCTTCAACGGAATTATTTTAAAAAATGAACTCATGGAACAGGCCTGGAAAAAAATGATGGTTCCCCTAACTTAATAGTTGGTTGCACAACCTTTTGAGGCAATCACTGCAATCAAACAATTCCTGTAACTGTCAATGAGACTTCTGCACCTCTCTGCAGGTATTTTGGCCCACTCCTCATGAGCGAGCTGCTCCAGTTGTTTCCGGTTTGAAGGGTGCCTTTTCCAGACAGCATGTTTCAGCTTCTTCCAAAGATGCTCAATAGGATTGAGGTCAGGGCTCATAGAAGGCCACTTTAGAATAGTCCAATGTTTTCCTCTTAGCCATTCTTGGGTGTTTTTAGCTGTGTGTTTTGGGTCATTGTCCTGTTGCAAGACCCATGACCTGCGACTGAGACCCAGCTTTCTGACACTGGCCAGCACATTTCTCTTTAGAATCCCTTGATAGTCTTGAGATTTCATTGTACCCTGCACAGATTCAAGACACCCTGTGCCAGATGCAGCAAAGCAGCCCCAGAACATAACAGAGCCTCCTCCATGTTTCACAGTAGGGACAGTGTTCTTTTCTTGATATGCTTCATTTTTCCGTCTGTGAACATAGAGCTGATGTGCCTTGGCAAAAATTTTTGTCTCATCTGGCCATAGGACATTCTCCCAGAAGCTTTGTGGCTTGTCAACATGTAGTTTGGCATATTCCAGTCTGGCTGATTTGTTTTCAACAATGGTGTCCTCCTTGGTCGTCTCCCATGTAGTCCACTTTGGCTCAAACAACGACGGATGGTGCGATCTGACACTGATGTTCCTTGAGCATGAAGTTCACCTTGGATCTCTTTAGAAGTCTTTCTGTGCTCTTTTGTTACCATTCGGATTATCCGTCTGTTTGATTTGTCATCAATTTTCCTCCTGCAGCCACGTCCAGGGAGGTTGGCTACAGTCACATGGATCTTAAATTTCTGAATAATATGTGCAACTGTAGTCACAGGAACATCTAGCTGCTTGGAAATGGTCTTATAGCCTTTACCTTTAACATGCTTGTCTATAATTTTCTTTCGAACCTCCTGTGACAACTCTTTCCTTCGCTTCCTCTGGTCCATGTTGAGTGTGGTACATACCATGTCACCAAACAACACAGTGACTACCTGGAGCCCTATATATAGGCCCACTGACTGTGTACAAGATTGTAGACACCTGTGCTGCTAATTAGTGGACACACCTTGAATTAACATGTCCCTTTGGTCACATTATTTTCAGTATTTTCTAGGGGTACCATCATTTTTGTCCATGAGTTTATTTTTTTTTTAAATAATTCTGTTGAAGCATGGTTGAAAAGCAATGTCTGACTTTCATTGGTTAACATTCATAGATTTTTTTTAATTATTACTTTTGTCAGATTAAAGTTATTTCTGTGACGATTATGAGTTTTTCTTTCATTGACCGAAGGGTACCAACAATTTTGTCCACTTGTGTAAAAGGCCTGGAACGGTGGTTCTGATTTGCATTTGTTAACTGATCACTCAAATTGTCAAAGATTTTAGATTTTCATCTAAACATTAAAGACAATACTTATTTTCTTATGTTAGATTGTTCCATTATTTACATGCCCCTTATTTAAAAAAAAAAAAAAAAAAAGAGAGATTTTTCTCAAAGCCCTCAAATGCCTGAGTTTTTAAATACAAATTCAAAGTGATTGTGTAAAGATGCCCAAATGTCACACAATCTATCTTTGCTCCAAAATGTACGGACATGCCTGTATATGAATTTGAAATATGTTCCATATATGGGGTAAAATTGGTATTTTTGTATATTGGTTTCATGTGTAGGTTATATGTGCATATATATATATATATATATATATATATATATATGTGTGTGTGTGTGTGTGTGTGTGTGTGTGTGTGTGTGTGTATGCATATCACTAATCTAAGACTCTGTGAGAACACTAAAGTTATCATTGATATATATATATATATATATATATAAAATTAATGTTTAAATATTGTTATTGAACATATGATATGATATGATATGTTATGATTTGTTATGATATGATATACAGCATTTGCAGCAGAGATATGGTTTGTGTGTGTGACAGAGAGCGAGAGAGAGAGAAAGAGAGAGAGATGTGGTTTGTGTGTGTGTGTGTGTGTGTGTGTGTGTGTGTGTGTGTGTGTGTGTGTGTGTGTGTGTGTGTGTGTGTGTGTGTGTGTGTGTGTGTGTGTGTGTGTGTGTGTGTGTGTGTGTGTGAGTGAGAGAGAGAGAGAGAGAGATGTGGAGATGTGATAATTGACAATATGCATTCATTATAAGTGACCTTGGAACCACCTGGTTATTCGCCAGTATGTAAGCAATACATGTTATTTATAGTATAGTTACTACCTACAGTACAGTATTATATGTGTAATGTCCTCTACGAGTGAAAGGATTTGGACAGGCCTTTTAATTCGATGATCTTTCCTGATTTTTTTTTTCTACTTTGTAAAATGCTAAAGACATCCATAATTAGCAATAATCTCCTTTGGACTGTTGTTATTGAGATGGGTCCACTACTCATGCTCTGTAAAGCCTTCATAATTGCTAATCTGAGGTGCTGTTAATTGGTCATTTTTGAGGCTGCTAACTCTAAATGAACTTTTCTTCTGCTGCAGAGATAAGTTTTGGTCTTTCTGTCCTGGCATGGTCTTCATGAGAGACAGTTTCATCAGGTTGTGCTTAATGGGTTTGGTAAATACCCTTGACAATACTATTCTTACAAGAACTATTCCACAACAGCTGATCTCCGTGTCTTAAAATAACACCTGACTGTTGTTGTTATTACTTAAATACATAATACCATATGTGTTATTTCATAATTTAAAAAAATCTGGTATTGTCCTGGAATATAGAAAATGAATCCAAACTTTTGGATTAGGAACTTTTCCTAATTTTTTGGACTGGTACTGTATATGAAAACCTTTCTCTGTTTCAGACAGTATGTATATGTCCATGTGTTACATTTCTGTATCAGCTGGAAGCTCCTTACACTTAACAGCCACATAACAGGCATGATAAATAATGTTGTTGTCTAGTATTGTTTTGAAAGCAAAAGTTTGCATCCAATTTCTGATGCAAATGTTATGTCTTTCACTAGAATATGATGGTGTATCATGTCATCCCTCTTCAGAGTCTTGAGTGAATCTGAATCTGCTTTTTGAAACATACACTTTTCTTTCTGGCTTTCCCCAGATTGGTGGGTTAAGTGTAAATTACAAAACGTGAATACAGACTGCATGTTGAGGGGTCTTTTGTAGCATCTTTATAGCACAATCTCTGAGTATAAGTGATTATGTCTCATTCTATGAGTGTCTCGGCTTTCACCTATGAGGAAATCCTGTGCCATAAGATTCGACCCTAAATTGTTAGTTATAGTAATGATACTGTAGGTTAATGATACATTTTTATGGTCACCTGTTCAATTTCCGGAGCATCTGACACTGTAAGTGCACTTCTTGTACATTCTGAAGGATTCTCCTTCTTTTGCATGCACAAAAAACACATACATATACTGTAAATATACAGTACATATACAATAACATACTGTTACCACTCATAGTAATGTATGAAGGAAAGAGTGAAGAGAGAGTCTGATTTTTAGATGAAAATAAAACAGTAAGAATGAGAGGTAAAAGAAGGACAGGAGGCAGACTGAAAGGGTAATAGGAGCGAGCAGTGGAAATAAAGCACTCAGAGAAAAGAGAGATCCCTTGCCAGGACATATATTCAGTTTCAGCATACAGGCCTGAAAAGGTTCTTGTGGTAATTGGACTACATTAGGCAGTTGGCCAGGATTCAGCTGCGATCAAATGAATAAATATACTAATGAAATATGCAGTTATGCGCTTTCTGATGCACCAAGCCCTGAAGCATTATTTAAAAAAAAAAAACTAAAGCATGCAAACAAACAGATGTGACAGATGTATCAATCAAATATCTACACATATTTTGTGTATATTTATCTTCTTGCTAAACTCCAATTCAGAAAAAATGTTAGGACAGTATCCAAATTAGCAATAAAACCAAAAGAAATCTGTAAAGTCTGATCATCTCATACCATATTTAAAACACTACAAAAACACATTATTTAATGATTTACCATATAAATGTAAATTATTTAAATTTAATTTTTTTTATATGCACTCATATAGTATGTCAAATCAGATCACTGTCACATCCTCGAAGAAAGTTGGGACAGAGCAAATTTCAGACTAATAACAATGTTGCAAGTAGAAATTACAAGGTGATTGGAAAGAAGTGCTGTTAAAAAGGTGAACCAATCATGTTGTAATATACAAGAAATTTTAAAGGATGGCCTAGGGCTCACTGATTTGCCAATATTTGCCAATTGCAAATAATTCAATTAGTACACAATATCACCATGACATTCAAAGAAACCCATCAATGCTCAATCTGTAAAAGGCTGTAAATCACTTTTGTAGATCTGCTTCTGTAGTGCTTAACATGATGTGGGCTTGGGAACATTTTGGTAAACCATTGTCCATTAACACCATTTGTTGCTCCATTTACAAATTCAACTTAAGGCCTAAGGAAGCCAAAAAGCAATAATGTCCAGTGTCTTCAATGACTTCTTAGGGCTCTTTCTGATCTGTGACAGCTCTCATGTTCTATGCATTAAGGAATTAAAGGACAATCCAAGCAGTTATCAGTAACGGGTCCAAAATCCACCATCAGTCATGGTATGGGGTGTGCCAGTGTTATGGGTAAATTGCATACCTGGAGAAATGAATCCCTGTATTTTCCTGCATGAAAATATTTCAAAAGATTTCAAATAGAGTATGGATGTTAGACTTGTCTGCTTGCTCCAAATGAGAGTGTGTGGTGCATTATTGTATGAAGTGCAAAATATGGCAAGAAACCCAGCAATGCAACTGCAAGCTGAAGAGCTGCATTATAGAAGCATGAGGAAACTCTCGCTAGCTAAACTTTTCCAATTGGTGTCTTCAGTGTCCAAATGCTTAGAAAGTGTTATTAACAGAAAAAGTGGTGCTATATTGTTAAACGGTCAACTGTCCCTACCTTTTAGGAGGATGTTGTAGCTATCAGATTTGAAATGAGTGCAAATTTTCAACAAACAATTAATTTCACAATAAAATGTATATGGTTAATCATCAAATAATGAGTGGTTATAGAGTTTTCAAACTAGTACAAGGTGAAGAGATTTTACAGATGACTTTGATTTTATTGCCAATTTCCATACTCTTTCCAAGCTTTTTTGGAATTTGTGGATGTATTTCTGCTTAAAGCCATCCTGCTTTATGTAATGCAGTTCATTATGGTTAATGTATTAACAATTTTATTGTTCATTTTCTTTATTGTATTGTTCACCAGTAATAAATTTCCAAGATTACTGGCCAGGCTTCTTCTTCTTCTTTTTAATTTAACAATATTTTCATCTTTTTTGAATTTTTTCACTTCGTGTCATCATGACTGATGAAACAATAGCTAATTTGCCTTTTCACTACCACAACTCAATTCATTAGGTGCACTTGTTTTTAATCACAGTTTATAAGTGCCAAGTCATTTGTAGTTTCCCACAGTGACATTCCTCCAGCACATTAAGTACTGACACTCTAAGAAACCTTGTGTTTTTTAGCTCAAAATCTGACCCAGCACTCACCACCCATTCTGCATTTCCGCTCTCTCAAACATGTCTTCTATCTGGTAAGCAATCAGATGGAATCAGATCCCTGATCCTCAGTTTAACTCGGGATCCTGGTCCGAGTCCACGCTTCCTTGAACCATGAACTTGATAAGGATGGGGCAACCTTAAGGTAGGTAAGGAGGAAACACACTAGCTTGGAAGTCTGTTGAGATGTCGTTGTGTGTTTGAGAAGAATTTTGCATTTTGTGATCCCACTGAAATGGTTAACAACTATAGGACAAGCAGAGAAAAATACCATTCCTTGAGGTAGGTTCATTTCTCTGTGTAAAACATTGTATGCTATTGTTTTCTCTGACCTGGATTAAATTGAAACATATGTCAGAGGGGACCTTTTGGGATAATTTATTTCCTCTATACTCCTCTTCTTCTCAAGTAAACTTACTAAGTCTGCAATGAAAATGGCCACATTCCATAGTGCAGGCCTTTTATACACTCATACATGAAAAAGAGGCTTATTTCTGTTCATAATCTGGCAGTGCCATGCCAGCAACAACAGATGGTACTTCTGAGAGTTTTGCAGTGGAGAGCATCTCTTGAAAGAAGCACAGGAAAGGCATCACTGGCACCTCAGAGTTCCCACACTCAGACACTGACATCAGCAACTGCGGAAAGTGTTGAAGAACAAAATGCTGTCATCAGGGCTAAAGGCTTAGACCTGTCAGATTGCCATATCTAAATGAAATTGTTTTGATACACTCCAGTAGGTTTAGATGCCTGTTTAAATCCAGTAAGAGCAATTCAGCGTATATAGAGGTTCATGTGGATTTTATACATATTAGCCTGGCTTAATAGCTCAGTCCTGCTGAAGGAGCGATAATAATTGAGACTTTTTTACTGGTTTTGCATTCAATTAAATTAAATAAAAAATTTACACCTGATCTGTCTGAAATGTTGGCTGAATATATTCGGCCTTAGAATGGCAAAATAATAATCTAGACACAAAATACTCCCATGCTGGATGTTGAGAGTAGTGTTCTTACCACTACATTGTGGAAAACAATCTCCATCCATTCATCTAGGAACCTCTATGAGAACCGTGAAGACTAATGGTGACTATTGGAGGCCAAGGATTTTACAAACATTGTGGGACTTCCAGTCAACATTCATACATGCGTTCACACACTACAGGGAATTCGGGAGTGCAACTGTCAGCCACTGTCTTATCTGTCAATGAGACTTCTGCACCTCTCTGCAGGTATTTTGGCCCACTCCTCATGAGCAAGCTGCTCCAGTTGTTTCCGGTTTGAAGGGTGCCTTTTCCAGTCGGCATGTTTCAGCTCCTTCCAAAGATGCTCAATAGGATTGAGGTCAGGGCTCATAGAAGGCCACTTTAGAATAGTCCAATGTTTTCCTCTTAGCCATTCTTGGGTGTTTTTAGCTGTGTGTTTTGGGTCATTGTCCTGTTGCAAGACCCATGACCTGCGACTGAGACCCAGCTTTCTGACACTGGCCAGCACATTTCTCTCTAGAATCCCTTGATAGTCTTGAGATTTCATTGTACCCTGCACAGATTCAAGACACCCTGTGCCAGATGCAGCAAAGCAGCCCCAGAACATAACAGAGCCTCCTCCACGTTTTACAGTAGGGACAGTGTTCTTTTCTTGATATGCTTCATTTTTCCGTCTGTGAACATAGAGCTGATGTGCCTTGGCAAAAAGTTCAATTTTTGTCTCATCTGTCCATAGGACATTCTCCCAGAAGCTTTGTGGCTAGTTTGGCATATTCCAGTCTGGCTTTTTTATGATTTGCTTTCAACAATGGTGTCCTCCTTGGTCGTCTCCCATGTTCACAGACGGAAAAATGAAGCATATCAAGAAAAGAACACTGTAGTCCACTTTGGCTCAAACAACGACGGATGGTGCGATCTGACACTGATGTTCCTTGAGCATGAAGTTCACCTTGGATCTCTTTAGAAGTCTTTCTGGGCTCTTTTGTTACCATTCGGATTATCCGTCTCTTTGATTTGTCATCAATTTTCCTCCTGTGGCCATGTCCAGGGAGATTGGCTACAGTCCCATGGATCTTAAATTTCTGAATAATATGTGCAACTGTAGTCACAGGAACATCTAGCTGCTTGGAAATGGTCTTATAGCCTTTACCTTTAACATGCTTGTCTATAATTTTCTTTCGAACCTCCTGAGACAACTCTTTCCTTCGCTTCCTCTGGTCCATGTTGAGTGTGGTACATACCATGTCACCAAACAACACAGTGACTACCTGGAGCCCTATATATAGGCCCACTGACTGTGTACAAGATTGTAGACACCTGTGCTGCTAATTAGTGGACACACCTTGAATTAACATGTCCCTTTGGTCACATTATTTTCAGTATTTTTTAGGGGTACCATCATTTTTGTCCAGGCCTGTTCCATGAGTTTATTTTTTTAAATAATTCTGTTGAAGCATGGTTGAAAAGCAATGTCTGACTTTCATTGGTTAACATTCAAAGAATTTTTTTTTATTATTACTTTTGTCAGATTAAAGTTATTTATGTGACCATTGTGAGTTTTTCTTTCATTGACTGAAGGGTACCAACAATTGTGTCCACGTGTGTAAATATCTAACCAGATTTCTTTCAAAAAATTTTCGATACCTAGCAAAAGCTTTTGCTAAACTTACAACCAAATATTGTGTATGTTGTATTCATACTTTTGACCCAGTGTTGATTTCTGAACAATCTAAATAAATTCATCTCCTGAGACCCAGATTAATGTATTGTCTACATCGCAATTTTTCATGACTTTCTCTTTATTGGCACCTTATTACAGTAAACATAATTAATGACTACATGAAGAAGTTTGACAAAAGAATTCTACAGTCATTATATGGGGATTACACAAGGATGTATAGACAATGCACTGTAGATGGGAAACCATGTCATGTCCTCATTTAGGTAGATTTACAGTAAGTCTCAATAGGTTTTCTTCTATTAAAGATTTTTTGTACAATCATTCTGCCCCAGAAAAACACCAGTTCAAAAAAAAAATGATTTTGAGCCCAGTGTTGCCATGACATTCATGTTCATGATGATTAAACTTCTGCCCACAACTGAAAGTGTAATGAAGACTCAGGACATTGGAAGCTGGACCCTGCCAGCATTGAGGCTGTGCCCACCAGAACCTGAGCGTGACAATAACTGACTGTATACACTCTGTATTGTGGACAATGTCTCATTGTGAATCCTTGTCATTTGCACATTTTTATTAATCCTCCTACATGATCTGGCTTGTCGCAGTATGAGTCTAATATACTTTTTTGAGGATTTAATGAGTTTACCAACATTTGGCATTTAACTTTGTTTCTTTAGCATCTTTTTAAGAGCAGGAGCAATAGGTGCTGCCACAAGCACATTTCATTTAATGAAACCATTTGAGTCCTAATTAAAAGAATCGACAGAGAACAAACATTTGGGTATGCCAAGTGGTGCAACAGAAAAGCATTTGCCCCTCTCATTGAGAGATTCAACAAGATGTTCAAATCCCAACAATACCACAGCCTTTTGTGGCCAGAAATCAATGGAGCAAAATTGGCCATGCTCTTTAGATGACAGGACTGATATGCTCTCTAGCCAGTGGTGGGTCTCTGTGAGCTTGAGTATACAGATGACGGCAGGTTGCATTTTCCTTTGTATGTGTTATTTATTCTGCTCTGTGATATGGGAAGCGTTGGTGAAATCTAGCATCAGCCCTACCCTCCTCAGTTGTTAGCTGTCATGTGATGGGGAAAAGTTACCCAGTGACTATAGATTGGCAAAGGATGAACTGGGGAGGGAGAAAATGGAGGGGGGGGGGGGGGGGGAGGGGGGGTTACAGTATGGAAAAATAATCAAGCTCCTTACACTATGTATTATGCAAGGAATAAAATATGAAATGAGTAAGCTATTATGAAAAACAAATCAATAACAGAGTGGTGCGAAGTTGCATAATCAATGTGGAAAGGCATCTCTGTTGTGTGGACACAGCATTGTAATTTTTCCTTTTTTTTCGGACTGAGGGTTTACTGACTTGTTATTGTCATTGAAATGAGTTGCTCTGGTTTTTCGTCCAGTAATAAGAAATAAATTGCCTTGAAAGTGTTTAAATACCATATATGTTTTCCATATACCATATATGTATTTCTAATAACTGGGGTTCTTGAAAGCAATTATGTTAACAGCACTATGTGGTGGAACAGAAGTAACCTTGTGTCAGTCAGTTCCAGTATTGAGCCTCCTATAACGAACTGGAGTCCATATTACTTACTGTACGTACATCTTCCAGTATATTGAACTTTCAACTGCCTAACACACAGTATGACTGCAAAACAATTCCTGCTGTCCATCATCACTGAAATGACGATGGGTTCCCTGTGGAGCCTGGTTCCTCTCAAGGTTTCTTCCTATTGTCGTCTCAGGGAGTTTTTCTGTTCCACTATTGCCCTTGACCCTCTCTTCAGGGTCAATAAGATCATTTTGATTCATATATATTTTCCCACATTTCATACACGTTTACATAATTTTCTTTTGATTCTGTAACGCTGCTTTGCAACAATGACCATTGTTAAAAGCACTACATAAATAAAACTGAATTTAATTAAAGTGAATTGAAATGTATTATATTACTCCCTACTACCATCTGAGCACTGTTTATTTGACTCTTCTTAAAAACAGGACTTCCCATGATGCAACAACCTTTCGCAACCTTTGCATTATATTTTTGTGCTGTTGTTGTTATCTAAATTTTATGGAAGACAATCTCGGTATTAAGACCCAGATAGGTGTGATTGATGCAGGGAAAGGATTGAGAGACATAACCAAAAATTCTTCTATTTGGACAGCACAAAGCATAAAATCTCCTTTGGAACAATACTTAATTCCAAGTACAATGGCAATGGCCTCAAGCTCATGGATCAGTGGTGCCTGTAGGTCAAGTTTATAAGTGTGCAGTTGTGCAGTAGACAGTTATAAATTGCTGGCTGTTCCTGGAATTGGGTCCCTCTAATGTTGTACCAAAGCTGGCCATTGATTTAACATGTATATTTTGTACCTCTTTTAACGTTGTATGTGTACAGTATGCAAGGAATAAATGAAGCGTTTTAAAAATGAAGATACAGAAATAACTTAGAGTCCCTATAAGTTAGTAAATTACCCATGGTAAGAGAAACATTCTAGTTAATCTGCGTGTGTGTGTGTGTGTAAGGTTTTATAATATTGTAATAAGACATTGTAATTTAATCAGTTCAGATTCCTGTGCCCTGAGAACAGACCCCTCACTGTGCTTCCTTATGCCTTCTGTGGTAACACCTTCTATATCCTGTACCCAGACGAGTTTACATCCAAATTGCTCTTGTCTACTAGAACCCTTTTGTTTAATCAGGAGAATGCAAATGTATTTCCCCTCTCCTGTCTGTCTCCGGCTCTCTCTATCACTCACATGTGAATGACTGGTTCTTTTGATGTTCAGGACATAGCACCGTTTAAATGTGCTCTCCTTGCTAAGAATAAACTAGAGATCTTCAGACATCATACCTGTGTGTGTGTGTTTGTCTCTCCCGGTCGATCGGGCCCGGACCGGTAAGCGGACACAACAAGTTAAACTCTTCTTCTCTTAGATTAAAACTTACCTCAGACACACTCCTTCTTTATTTAAAACCTAACAGTGTGTGTGTGTGTGTGTGTGTGTGTGTGTGTGTGTGTGTGTGTGTGTGTGTGTGTGTGTGTGTGTGTGTGTGTGTGTGTGTGTGTGTGTGTGTGTGTGAGAGAGAGAGAGAGAGAGAGCATCCAACGTGTGTGGCAGAGATCAACACTGTCAAGTTTCAAGATATATACAGTATATAGTGTGTGAAAGTGCAGTAATGGTGTGGTGCGACAATTATGGGCACTGTCTGCTACTACACTGTGTTTCAAAACATTTATTTATTTTAAAGCTGCCCTTTACAAAATTGAGTCAGCATGCATAAACACTTAATGTGCTTTAATAGCAAATAGGAGCAAAATGGAACAAGCATCATTCTCTTTTATTGGTAGAGAAAGATAGTAAGGCAAATGAGACGAGGCAACACTCTATGTTGGCAACTAGTGCCTTTACATAAAATGTTTTAGCAAGCTATAATTGTTCTTAATGGAGATTCTGCATTATAAAAACGATGATTTATATTTTTGAAAATGTACAACTCAGCCATAAACATATTTTGCAGGAGGCAATGAGTAGAATGACTATAATGTGCCATATGTACAGTATAATTCAAAGCGCTTAAAGTAAATCTTTCTGTGCATAGTAACCTGCTATAGTGCAAAACTGTTCCAAGATCAAACTAGTTCTTAACTCATTTCTACTAAAGGTCCCCCCACATTCATACACACATTCATGTGTCTTACGATCAATGAGCCTCATTAATCAATGTTCTAATAAAGTTGTGTGTAAATGTTTGTGTGAGCCACACCTAACTCAACATTTTCTTCTGATTTAACAAAAGGTTCACAATTGTTTAAAACTCACATGTGTATATTGTTCATAAAGCATGTTCTCAGCAAAATTCATTTGCATACAGTGAACTCCAAAACTCCAAGTGCACAGTCCACAAACAACTGGGAGCATAAAACAAATTGTCATATTTAATATAGATACTGTATACTGTGAATCTCAAAATATTAGCATATTCTGGTTTTTTTTCTTGCTTAGTTTAATTTGAATTCTAAAAGTGAACCTTTATTACATATATTATATGTAATAAACATATATTATAGATTCATTACATGACTAATGTAAAATAAGCTTTTTTTTTTAAATTATATCTGAAAATATTAGTATTTTAAGTAAGATTCATACAGTATAAATAATATGTATCACTTGGGCTTGTTCAGTACTATCATGGAGAAGACTGCTTGCTTGACAGTTGTCCAGAAGATCATCAACACATTCCACAAGGAGGGTAAGCCATAGATTGCCACTGCTGAAATGGCTGGCTGTTCACAGATTGCTGCATCAAAGCATATTCAGAGACAGTTGACTAGAAGGGGAAAGTGTGGTAGGAAACGGTTCACAAGCAACAGAGATGACTTCAGCCCTAAGGAGATTGTCAAGCAAAGTCATTTCAAGAACTTGGAAGAGCTTCACAAGGAGTAGAGTGAGGCTGGAGCAAGTGCATCCAGAGCCACTATACATTTGACGTCTTCATTAAATGGGCTACTTTTGTTCCATAGTATTAAGCCACTCATGAACCAGAGACAATGTCAGAAGCATCTTATCAGTGGTCCAAATACTCTTTTCAGATGAAAGCAAATTTTGCATTTCATTTGAAAATTAAGATCCTAGAGTCTGGAGGAAGAGTGGAAAGACACAGAATGGCCGGGATTATCTTTCCACAGTGGGTAATGGTTTGAGGTGCCATGTTATGTGCTGGTGTCGAGTCTTTGTGTTTTCTTAAGTCCAAAGTCAACACAGCTGTCTACCATGGGATTTTAAAGCACTACTGTACATGTTTCTGTCTGCTGACAAACTTTAAGAAAATGCCATTTTTTTTCCCATCAGGACTTTACACGTGGCCACAGTGTCAAAAAACTACCACTAACCGATTTGCTGGACATGATATCACTGTGCTTGATTTGCCAGACAGCTTGCCTGACATGCTATCAAAGCAAGCTTGACTTCAATAGCACCTCAGCAGTGCCACAGGCTGTTGACCTACTGTACATGTCATGCCACAGTGATGCAGTGGTAAAAGAGCCCCAACCATTTCTGAGTGCATAATTTTCAGAAGTTGGGCATTTCTGTTGTGTGTGTGTGTGTGTGTGTGTGTGTGTGTGTGTGTGTGTGTGTGTGTGTGTGTGTGTGTGTGTGTGTGTGTGTGTGTGTGTGTGTGATCTTAAAAATATTCAAATATTTTGGGATACTGGCTTTTTGTCAGCTGTCAACTGTAATCTAAATTAAAACAGAAAAGGCTTGAAAATTATCCTCTATTACATTTTCACTTTTTGGATTAAAACAAATAACAAAATATTTTTTTAGATGTACTACATCTATCTATCTATCTATCTATCTATCTTAGAAAGCAAAATGAGAAGACCATTTTTGTAATTTCAATGAAAAGCAAAGGAATATTTTCAAATGAAGCATGACGTATTGTAAGTTGGTACAGGATATCTTGGGTAACAAACCAAATGTGTAAACACAACAGCTTCCTGCACACAGTGCCTGTATCTCATGTCTTAGTCAATTTACCCGAAGCATTCACATCATTCTTGAGTATTCATCCCTGTTATTTCTCTGCTTCATTTTCTTAATAAATAAATAAATACCATAATCTGCAGCTTAGCTCTAAAATGGCACAAAACCAGTGCTATTGATGTCAGGAGCAAGAGGTGAAAAACTCTATTCTATCTGGAAGTGGAACAGAAGGATACACTACAATTTGCAATGTAGTTTTTTTAAAGTATACAATATGGTGTTTAGACAACATCCAAATTGAGAATATGCCCTTTTTCACGTAAAATATCACAAGATATCTGTAGTCCCTCCGTTCTCAAGCAACTGGAATGGAAATAACAGTGTACAGTAACTGTCATTTTTCTTGGCTTTTATATTCTCCAAAAATCCACTGAGCACTTTTAGTTCACTCACAGCAGCTGCTATTTTTTGCCCATTCCCTATCTATTGAAAAGAACTTCGACAAGCTGCTTTGAATAAAACTGCTAAATGTTGTAAACAAAAGAGAAATTAGCAATGTAAACTCAGCAGTAAAGATGCAGAAGGTACAGAAACTCATATTGTACCAAACTTAATATTGTACAGCATGATTTATAGTTGACTAAGTCAAGGTTATTTATTAAGTATTCTTAGGCAAAACATGTACTGAAACACATGATATATGATATAAACTTATTTCCCAAAGTGAAAAAAATAGCTTGATGAAAGAGGCACATTTTGATGACCTTCCTTTAACCTAGTTGTTAATGCAGCTAATAACTGCTATAGCAACTGAATATACATACAACTAAATTTAACCCATGCTTTAATTTAGTGAACAAAAGGTAGTCGTTAAACTTTTAGGTTCTTACGCATACAAGCATTAAATTAATGTATGTAAAAACAGTCAAATGTCATCATGCCACACCTGTTGGATATTCCTATTCTTGTGGGAACATTTGAAAAAAGCCCGCGCGCGCGCACACACACACACACACACACACACACACACACACACACACTCTCACTCACTCACACACACACACACACACACACACACACACACACACACACACATACACACACACACTCACACACACACACACACACACACACACACAAAGGTGACTCTGTTAAGACATTTAAGAGCAATAGTAAAGTAGTTTAATGTTGTGAATTGGTATTGATTTTAAAGAGGCCTCAGCTATTTTATACTACATGCTTACTGAAGCAAGTAGCACTCACCAAGAATAATCTGCATTGCATTGCATGCTACATCCAAGACTGCACCACTCCAGGCTATTTCCATTCTTTATTTCTCTCATCACTTTCTCACAATCATGTAACACAACAAGGTTGCTGTGTCTATACCATTGCTTAAAGAACCTTTTTTTTTTTTTTAAGATGATCTTGACATTTTTTAAAATAATTATATGCAACTATTATTATTTGAAGCTGAATCTCTGAAGGATAATGAATGTTTAGTAATACACATGTAGCATACAGTACGAATAAAATACATTACCCCATGCTAATCACAATTGCTCCAGCTTAATACAACTCAAAACTGAAAAAGAACATTCCTTTTCTCCTGCTTCATGGATTGCTTTGCCCTAAACTCCCTTAAATTGCTGCAGTGAATAGACTCCTGTTTACCGTATACTTAAACCAACATCCTGTAATGATGGAAATCAAATTAATAATTGATTATACAACATTATACACTGTATATTAGATACGATTTCCATCGCCCTCTCATGTGCCTGAACTCAGGGTTCTGTCTGTGGAGTTTCTGTTCAGGTTCTCCTTCTGGTTCTTTTCCTATTCTCTGCATTCTTCCATAAAGAACACACTTCAGTAGGTGTGAATGAGCTTAAAATTGTTGCCTTATCTTCCTGCTATGGTGTCTATTCTAATCTATGTATACCTGTGAACTTCTGTTGCAGAAGTTCATTTGAACCAGGGTGGTAGCATAGCTTTATCAAGTTTGTGTAAATGGGCTCGAGGTGGGATGCAGCCCCTTGTTAGGAGGGGATGAGACTTAGTCCAGGAAATGACAGCCATTGGTGGGGCTCTAAGCCACATTGGTCCATTAACCCTGGTTCATTAAGCCTCTTTCTTATAGCTGTGTCACTTCTATTGGTCCTGGGACTGGCAGACACCTCTCTGCTAGCTAAACATACACTGAAAGCCTTTTCAAGAGCTGGCAAGGTAAACTTGCTAATAAGTTTGTCTTTGACCCCTTTCTGAAATCAAAACCATAACATACAGACAGTTGCCTGCATCTGATAAACTTTGTTACTGCAAAATTTGTTACGACAATTTCTGCTGTAAGTACTGTTGTAGCTTACCAGGTGTAAGCAGAAATGCCTGGATCACAACAGTAGAAGTTTAAAATAAGTTTGTGGATAAAATGTGTATTGCTATTTATTTCTGTTGCAGGAGGTACATAAGGGCGTACACTGATCAGCCGTAACATTAAAACCTCCCCGTTTCCTCCGTGTACTCCGGTTTCCTCCCACAGTCCAAAGACATGCAGTTTAGGCTAAATGGCATTCCCAAATGGCCCGTAGTGTGTGAATGAGTGTTTGAGTGTGTGTACCCTGCGATGGATTGGTGAGTGAGTGTGATTTTTGCACAGTGTAGACCATGGTATGAAAATAAAGCATGAATATCTCATTGCTCATTGCTTGCCAATCTGAAGAGCTCTCACATGCTGAACCATTCCTGCACCCTGAACCAGAGTTATACAAATGACACTTTATTTAGAATTGCTACGTTTGGATTCCAGCCAACGCAGCCCACTGATAATGTTCTGCATCCTCAGGTCAACCATCCTTGATTAAAAATACTATTTGAATACCATAGTGGTAAATAAATGTTACAGTAGCTTTTTCTCTGTGTTTGTGTATCTATTTTGGATGATGCAGGAGAGAGAAACATTCTGATATGTGAATGATCACATTTATCCTATTTTACACTTTCACAATGCTGTCCAATATTTAAACTGATATTTGATATAAGTTAAAACATGAAACATTCCTAGATTTCCCACTTTATTTATGTCGAGCCCCAAAAAACCTCATTGAGTCCTTAATGTGCCATTCACATATGAGTGTCCAGGTCTGATGGCTAGTGTGTAGGTTGGATGTGGATGGAGAGACACAGAGTGGGATGAAGATCACTCTGGTGAGGTAAGAACTTACTGGATTTGGACACAGTGAGACTGTCTGAAAAGTCTTTCTGGGAACAGAATGTGGTGGGTGTGAAGTATTCAGTTTTTTTGAAAGTGAGTCATGTAAGGAGGCATCTGACAAGCCAGCTCTCAGTCATATTCATAAACATAAACACAGAATTTGAAGGAACATGGCAATTATTTTGGCATTAAAATCTGTATCACTATAACACAGCGCTGCTGGGAGTGTCTTAAAAGTAGGTCAGACAACTAACCAATAAGGGATAAGTAAACTGCAGAACTGGGAAAATGGAAAACAACCAGAAAAGTCATGAACTTGAGAATGAACCAAATCTGGTCTGAAAACAGAAGCACTGTTTCAGAAATAATTAAAGGGTTTTCATGTTGAAAATTACTTGTACTACTACTACTACTACTACTACTACTGATAATAATATTAATACCAGGCAACATGATGGCATAGTGACCTCCAGAGTCAAGGGTTCACTTAAGCTGTGCGCATGGAGTTTGCATGTTTGCTTGGTGAGTTTAATCCAGGTGTTCTGGTTTCATACCACAATGACGTGCAGAATAAGGTAATAGCATTTCTTTGTGCCCTGTGATTGATTGGCACCCTGTCCAGGACATACCCTGCCTCATGCCTCAAGTCCCCTCGGATAGGTTCCAGAACCCTGAAACCTTGAACAGAGAATGAGTATTAGTATATAATGAATATGAGTATTATGTTGTCAACCAGTATACTGTATATCTAAAGCTTGGACTTATTTTGAACTTTACATTTGTTAAAAAAAAAAAAAAGAATCAGCACTTAAAAATAAAAAAAAACCTTTGTTTGACTTTGGATGCTGGTTTTGAGTAAAGTTTTTTGGTGGTTGCAAGTTTGCCGAAATTTAATAAAGAGCTGAAAAACATTAGCAGTATAATTAGCAGTAGATTTCTATTCCCTGAGGCATGATTTGCAATGAGTGTTCAGAGGATGTAGTCCTGGATTACTGTTGTTTTAGAATACTTGGCCAAAAAAATGGAATACTCCAGTTTTATTTCTGTCAAATGCAGAAATGTTTTTAATTTACTTTTATTTGGCAATAAATATCTATCTAAATAATTAACATGGGATTTGTTTCGTGCATGCATTAATCTTTATTTTAGCAGAACTTGTTTACGATTAAACAATCTAATTACAGTACATAGGAATTTAATATATTACATACTACTGATTGTGCAGAATAGCAGAGTGGGAGTGAGAGTAAAAATCTTTATTTCTTCATTTAATTGTCTGCTACACTAATGCACTTATCCCAGCATTTCACTAGTGCTTGATACCATTAAGGTAGAAAGTTGTCTCAGTATGCCAGTGATTTACCTCTGAAGCTCTGGCCTCTCAGGAACTCCTTTAATGGCCCAAACATGTAGGACTGTACGACAATAACTCCCAGGTGCATTTCTGTAATGTGCAAGTAGTGTTTGTGAATGATTGTATGTACAGTTCCCACAGAGTCTCATCACCATACTGTGCTTGAAGTCTTCTATAAATGTCAATTAGTTTTACGTCTGTGTTCATGAAAAATGCCCTGATTTGACATGAACGCTCCCCACATTTTTGTAATTACTGTACTGCTGTTACTGTCCATTATCTAACTGTTCCATAATTATAATATAAATTAAGAAGATGACACTTTATTTACTATTTTTTCTGTTATTTGTAATTACATTCATAAATTAGGCACTTGTCATGGTTAATTCACCTTAATAATGTATCATACCATGAACTGTCGAACTGTGAGCGTGACTGTCCATGATGTAAGTGCATTTTGTCCATGATGTGTGTGCATCCATCTCCTGTTGTTTAGTACACTGATATCAATTTGCACTTTGTGTAAATGTTAAAGCCAAACTACTTCATTAGATTAGAGCCTGTATGTTTCTTAGTGGGTGTCTTCAGAACACAGAATGGCAACCAGGTCAAAAACCATGTGAGTAAACAATAACTGTAACATTCACCCTATTCCTGGCAACATCCTTACATATAGATACCATCTTTGCAAAATTATAAAGTGATGTACAGTAGCGGTGTATGAACAGCCTCTGGAAGTCAGAAGGCAGATGCATACAGTACCTCCAGTCTTTCAAAGCTGTGTCTCTGCTGAGCTGAGACGACAAGACATGCTACTGTATGTTACAATACGTAAGTCCTGGTTCACTGTTTTTGTACTTTGTGAATATAATTCAATCTTTTTACTTCCATATGGAAACATCCATAAGTGTTCCTTAGCCACTTTATACAGTCATCATGGCAGTGAATCCAAAGCTTATTCTGGGAGCACTGGCTATGTGGCATGAAGAGGAAACCACACAGTAAGCCAAGTGACTTCCGTACTACAGGTTTCACATAAACCAATGTGCTTTTGTTACTGGTTATATGGCATTCATTTTATTGCCACATAACTTTGCTGTGGGTTTCTTAGACCTGACAAATAGAAGCAACCCACAGGTTATAAGATTGTGATACTGTATGTGTTATAATCTCTGTGGTGTGCTGTGTTGCACTGTGTGTACTCAGATGTTGGCAGCAGATCAATTGGGTGCTGTGGGTTGCAGGATGGGTCGTCTGTGGATCAGACTTGTTTGGCGTATCACATGGGTGCTCAATCAAATTGAGTTTCGGGGAGTTTGGAGGCCAGGTCGGCTGGATGTTCTGGTGCTTCTCTATTGTGGCCAGCATTGACTGTTAGTGTGTTAATGTTATGACTGATCTATTTAGTTTGACTTGAAACTGAAGTCTTACAGAGATATTTTTTACACCATTCCTTCAGAGCATGAACTAAGAACATTATAAAAAGTTTACCTGAACGTGACTTCAGTCAACCATATTATATAAAATGACTCCAGATCGCTTTTTGCGTGATTAATAAAAAGCAGTGACTTACTGTAAAATCCATATTTTATGTTGTAATGTCTAACATCAGCAACTTCCTTCTCTCTAAGTATCCAGGCTTATTATCTGGTTAAATCATCTTAAACGCAGCTTGCTCAGCAACAGCAATTAATTATTTAAGAGGTTAAAGCTAAGGTGTTAACGTTCGGAGCATACTGATATTTCATAGATTTTAAAAAGTCTCAGTTCATAGAAAAAGATTTGCTTGGCTTGAGAATTTTCATGACATTGCATACTCATACCTGTGCTTATGTGGCAGTTGCTGTAATCATCAGCAAACTGATTTGCTTTAAACAGCCCATGAGCCTGTGATTTGTAAAATGAAAAAGAGGTCCACACCACAGACTGTTTTTTTTTTTCTGCTGTCATCACATCCTACTTAATGCTTCAACTGGAGAATGGTAATACAAAAGTGGTTGTGGGAATAGCATGCAATCATATGCCCTACCACCATACAGTACATTTCCCCTTTTGATCAAATGCATGGTCTACAGTAGGTGTGACATGTCTTCTGAATATTTGTTTGGCTGTTGCTCAAGCATGCATGTAACATAGCTTCTGAAAAAGAGCTGCGAATTATTTCTGAGATTAGTATGTTACCATGCGACAGAAACCGTTACAGTTTTATGCACCAATCTGATCATTAGAGAAATTCTATCAAATATTTTGGCAATTTCTGGTCATTTGACTCAATAGTGTGAAATGATAGCATTACAAGCTTTCCAAAATAATTATTTATTGCAGTTAACTTAAGCATTAACATAATCATAAACATATATGTATATATATCATAATTCTGTTATAAAGCAGAAAGAAGTTATAGTTTGTAGCATGCACCAATCACAGTACTCTGGGGGCCATCTTAATTACAGTAGCCTTTCTAAAACGTATAACATGCCCTCATCCATTACCTAGGAGTCCAGTGTGGGATCTCAACCTTATACTAACGTCAGTCAAGACAGATGACTCCTGAGTTGCACCTTGCAGCTGAATCTCAGGTTTCTGCCCAAAGTCATAAGGAAATAAATGAGAACCTGTTGTTCCTTATTATTCCCAGCATTGACCCACTGGTATTATTTTAACCAGATTGTAGAACGTGGACTATTTAGTGTTCATATGTCAAAGAATAAGAACAAAAAGAGCTCTCTTGTCTAACCACAGACTGGGCTAGAAGGTTGAATATTATCATCAGAGCCAAACGAATCAGTTTAAAAGTGCTGTATCGTGGTTTCTTATAGGATTTACTCAGGTGATATTGACCAACACTGGCATTTAGGAATGTATCGAACAAAACAAGATTGAAACCAAACACTGTTTTTTTTATTCGTATTATTTCATTAATTCCCTTTTTTTGGCACCATACTATGTTTTATGATCATACTGTATATGCACATACACACAAGGTATCAAGGTGATATTGCATAGTAATTAGTATTTTTCTACTTACCTATGAGCATTGCTGTGCTCATGGACACACACACACACGCACGCACGCACACACACACACACACACACACACACACACACACACACACACACACACACACACACACACACACACACACTTACCCCTCTAGCTTGTCCTTACACATCTCCATCTGGCTGCAGATCCAGATGATGTGTCTGCACCCCCACCTGATACAAATGTATTACAAACTGCTACCACCACAGACGAATAACTGCCTACCTGTGATGATCTGATTGTGCCTCATATAATCATGGGCACTCAGCATTTCTGACATACAATATGGTTTAGCAGTTATGGTGGTCCTAATGACCACTGTGATTTAAAATGGAGAACTGATGAAATTAGAAGAGGGCTGTGAAAGACTATATCAGCTTAGGTCTGAAAAGACTGTGAACATTGGATGAAATGATTTTGTTATTAATAACACTGCATCTGAGAATCTGTGCAGGGGGATGATTATTCTTTTAAATCAGCAGACATTTTTGATGGGCATCATAGATGTATACATGAAACACTGACTGGTGAAATATTGATTCTGTAAACATGTCCGTTAGCTGTTGCACTTTAACCTTCTTCAAGACCCAATTTCCCATTTCCTTCTATTCTGTCTAAATATAACTTATAAAAGTATCCTAATCATTAAACACTACACTGTGTGTGTGTGTGTGTGTGTGTGTGTGTGTGTGTGTGTGTGTGTGTGTGTGTGTGTGTCAAGTCAAGTCAAGTCAATTTTATTTATATAGCGCTTTTAACAATTGACATTGTTGCAAAGCAGCTTTACACAAAAAAAGAAGTAAGTTTGTATGCAATGTGTATGAATCAAAATGATAAGATTGTCCCTGATGAGCAAGCCGAGGGCAACGGTGGCAAGGAAAAACTCCCTGAGATGGTAATAGGAAGAAACCTTGAGAGGAACCAGACTCAACAGGGAACCCATCCTCATCTGGGTGATAACGGATAGCAGGGATTGATCAGCATAATAATGTGTACTGGAAGTTCAGTATAACAGGAGATGTGTTTAAAATTAAAATTAAAAGGAGTCCAGTTTGTTCCTGGAGGCTCAGGTAGACTGTAGGAGATTCCAGTCCTGAGCTATCGAACAACTGAAGTCACATGTCCCCAGAGCATCAATCGATGACTGGACAGTCTTCATGGAAACCATCCCCAGTCACCATACGAATCCAGGCAGACCACATGGGGCATCCATGCGACGAGATCTCCAACCAGAAGCAGGACTCCAGGATGGGTTAGATGGGTCCAGAGGGTAGAGGGGTCTGGATCACTGGCAACTCAGGAGTGACATGTATAGCTCGACAGAGAGACAGAGAGAGGGAAAGGAGAGAGGGAGAGAGAGAGAGAGAGAGAGAGAGAGAGAGAGAGAGAGAGAGAGAGAGAGAGAGAGAGAGAGGAGAGAGCAGAAGAGGAGAGAACAGAAAATAAGGAGAGATGGCAGTTAGGTATGGTCACAGTCAACATGTATAAGGTGAATGTATATTTAGTGCAAAGTGCAAGCAGGGACTCCGGCAGGACTAACTATAACAGCATAACTAAAAGGGAGAGCCAGAAGGAAACACAGACATGAGGGCTCCCTGTGATGTAAAGCAACCAATCACCTCACCGTCAACAAACCTGAGTGATCAATGAGAGCGGGGAGGACAGCATCTAAACATACCAGTTCACCAGAATACTCTACATCCATGAGTCCCCCAGATCTGCTCCTTTACCTAAGGTTAATCTATTTACAAAAATGCTTGGCTAAATAAATAGGTTTTTAGCCTAGACTTAAACACTGAGACTGTGTCTGAGTCCCGAACATTAATAGGAAGACTATTCCATAACTTTGGGGCTTTGTAAGAAAAAGCTCTGCCCCCTGCTGTAGTTTTAATAATACGTGGTACTGACAGGCAGCCTGCATTCTTTGATCGAAGTAGGCGTGGCGGATCGTAAGACACTAGCAGTTCACTCAAATACTGTGGCGCGAGACCATTTAGTGCTTTAAATGTCAAAAGTAGAATCTTAAAATCGATGCGAAATTTCACAGGGAGCCAATGCAGTGTAGATAAGATAGGGGACATTTGCTCGTATCTTCTGGTTTTAGTGAGGACTCTCGCTGCTGCATTCTGTACTAACTGAAGCTTGTTTATACACCTAGTTGAACAACCAGACAGTAAGGCGTTACAATAGTCCAACCTAGAGGTGATAAAGGCATGAACTAGTTTTTCTGCATCATTTAGTGACAATATGTTTCTAATCTTGGCAATATTTCTAAGGTGAAAGAAAGCTATCCTGGTGATATTATCTACATGTGCTTCAAACGAAAGGCTGGAATCTATAATCACACCAAGGTCTTTTACTGTTGCATTTGATGGAACAGAAAGGCCATCTAAAGTTACAGTGTGATCAGAAAGCTTACTTCTAGCTACTTGTGGTCCTATGACCAGAACTTCTGTCTTATCAGGATTAAGCAGAAGAAAATTAATTAACATCCAATCTCGTATGTCCTGCACACACTGCTCGATTTAAGCAAACTGGTTTTTCTCATCTGGTTTTGCTGAGACATATAATTGAGTGTCATCAGCATAACAATGAAAACTAATACCATGTTTACGAATTATGTTGCCCAGAGGAAGCGTGTAAAGGGAAAAAAGCAGTGGACCTAAAACTGAACCCTGTAGAACACCAAACTCCACTTGAGAACATGAGGAATGGTCACCATCTAAATCTGCAAACTGATAACGATCAGTCAAATAGGATCTGAGCCACAAGAGGGCAGTTCCCTTAATTCCTACTACCTTTTCTAATCTGTGAAGGAGAATACTATGATCAATGGTGTCAAAAGCTGCACTGAGGTCCAGTAACACAAGTATAGTGACGCAACCCTGATCAGAGGTCAATAGGAGGTCGTTTACTACTTTAACAAGTGCTGTCTCTGTGCTGTGATGAGGCCTAAATCCTGACTGATACAGTTCATTTATGCTATTTCTGTGTAGATGTGAACATAGCTGCTGTGATACTACCTTTTCCAGAATCTTGGAGATAAAGGGAAGGTTTGATATCGGCCTGTAATTAGAAAGCTGACTGGGGTCAAGGTCAGGTTTCTTGATTAGCGGTTTAATACCGGCTAATTTAAAGGATTTGGGGACATACCCACTACTGAGTGAACAGTTAATTACTTTCAACAGGGGTTCTATTATTGCTGGTACTACCTGTTTGAGAAAATGTGTCGGTATAGGATCTAATATGCAGGCTGACGATTTTGAAGAAGAGATGAGTGAAATTAGTTCCCTCGCTTCAAGGGGAGTAAGGTATTCTAAGTTCGGATGTGATGTGGTTAGTTCATCTGAATTATTTAAATTGTCTGGTTTCAAAGCCTGAATTTTTTGCCTAATATTTATGATTTTGTTATTGAAAAAGTTCATGAAATCCTCACTACTGCATGATGTTGTTGTGGAGATTTCTGCAGTGGTCTTGCTTTTAGTTAATTTAGCTATGGTATTAAATAAAAATCTTGGGTTGTTTTTGTTATTTTCTATAAGAGTGGAGAGATACGTTGATCTAGCATCACTGAGAGCTTTTTTTATAGTTCAGGATGCTCTCCTTCCAAGCTATTTTGAATACTAACAATTTAGTTTGGTGTGTGTGTGTGTGTGTGTGTGTGTGTGTGTGTGTGTGTGTGTGTGTGTGTGTGTGTGTGTGTGTGTGTGTGTGTGTGTGTGTGTGTGAGAGAGAGAGAGAGAGAGAGAGAGAGAGAGAGAGAGAGAGAGAGAGAGAGAGAGAGAGAGACATAAAAATTCACAATAAAAACAAACCTTAGTCTTCACACCATGTGAGATGTTTAACATAATTAAAAGCTGTAGCCTCCTACAGCCTATTTCTTGTAATCTAATACAACTGGAAGTGGAAAAAGAAGCAGGAATTTATCTCTGGTATATTACTTCTGTTGTTGCACAAATGTTATTCCAGATCTTTCTGAATTATAAATATCATTTTAAAAAGTCCATAAACCCACATCTCAGGTCTGCAGTTTTGGAATCTAATAAAGGATGTGAAATTCTGCTGTGTGTTTGTGTGTGTAATATTGAGCCTGATGGCCACAATTAGACAGCCTGTTGTATGTTCTAGGATGACATGCGAGTGTGACTGTTGCTGTGTTTCCGCTTTACAGCAGGGGGTTTATGGATTTGACATGCAAAGTGATGGCACAAAGAGTGTCATATCACAAGAGGATTTGACATTTCTCTCTTCCCCACCAATAGTGGTTCCTGTCAGTAAATGACAGCTCTTCCTGGCCAGGGGGTCTAACCTCCTTACTCATGCCCAGCGTGATGCAGTGCTCTCAGCACACCCTCAAGCAGGCAGGGGGCTTTATCAGGATAAGGAACATGACCACATATCTCTCAGTGCCTAGAACTCTGTGACCACTCCTTTTATTATCACTACTCAACCTTCCTTACATCTTTCATCATGACACAAGCTACTCTCTCTTACTGACATACAGTATGCACAATGACACGTAAACAGATCATTTTAATTTATAAGCCATTTGAGTCTATTCAGAACCAAAAACATAAGTCAAGCAACACTACATATTTGCATTGACCAAGTATAGCTTGTTTCTTCCCCACCTTAATATTAAGCTTATTTTTATCATCCATCCATCCATCCATCCATCCATTATCTATCATCATCGCTTACCTTGTGCAGGGTCACACGGGTGTGGAGTCTATCTTAGGGCACAAGGAAAAGTACACCCTGAATGGGGTATCAACCCCAGACTATGATGACTACAGTATGTCTTCGGAATGTGGGAGGAAACAGGAGTACCCGGAGGAAACAAATCAATTATGGGGAGAACTCAAAATCTCCATGCACACAAAGACAAGATTCTCTGTGAAAACATGCATTAATTTGTTAACAGTCATCCAAATACTTTAGATAATTTTTTATCAAGTAAAATATCAAGTTATAATAATGTTTTTTTTTTTCCTATCAATGACTTCATCTTTCCTGAGAGATAATGGAAGCAGAACCATTTCCCCTGTGCTATGTTCAGTCATTACAGGCTTTAGTGGGTCATTTACAAGTTAGAGTAATTCTCATTTCCTTTGACTGTAAGTTCTGGATTAGTTCAGTATAACTGGGGCAGAGAGTTAATCCTGATTTCCTGAAAATTCATATGAACGCAGCTTGACCTGTAGGCTCTCGGTTTTTACCACTGGCAACTTGGCTTCAGGCTCAATCAAAATTACATGCTAGCCATTTCATGTCTCCATGTTTTAAGCTGCTTACTTGCAGCTTTCTCTGGTCATCTAAAAGTTGTATTCAGAGCTATACTTTTACTGAAGTAGCATTTGAAAGGGGAACAGATGCACTTACAGTAGAACATTAGGTAGAAAGGAATCAGAAGGAATATTCTGAGATGAGGGTTTGGGGGCACTGGAAAGAGGATCAAGGCATCAGGCCTCCTGTAAGGATTGCACTGCAAGGAGGAAATTGTTAGATTGGAAAGAAAAGGAGGAGGACATAAGAGAGGAAAAGTGCCCATGGTGGCACAGATGGCTGCTGAAATGAGAGTGAGTGCTCTAGTTTAGGATGCCATTATCTTCACATGTCTGCAGCAGAATGCCAGGACTCAGACCATAGCACTTCCCCCTCCCCCACACCCATCACCTCGACCTCCAAAAGTGGGGGCATGTGTTTAAGGCTTTTAGAAAAGCTGATCCATACTGGGGGGAAAAAATCATGTCCAAAAATAAATTGTTCACATTTTACATTAAAGCTCATTTGTCCCAGTTGTATAAATGACTCATTTTTCACAGGCGCAAGATCAAAAAAGTGAATATCACTGACAGTTGGTGGATATAGTTAGAAGCATGCTTCCTGAAGGAATATAACACTCCATGAAGAGAAAACCAGAGTGAAAAGTTTAACCCTTTATGTTCAGACATTATTTTAAATGCTTGCCAGCGATAAAATTTTATTTGTCAGGTACACAACCATACAGAATTGTGTACATATACTGTATATACCTGACACACACACACGCACACTGTATTTGTCTGGTACTTCGGTCAGACGTTTGGATACAAGTTTGGATTTATTTTCTATATTCTAGAACAATACTGGATCTTTCTCAACACTGTGAAATAACACATATGGCATTATGTAATTAAGTAAGAACAACAACAGTCAGTTGTCATTTTAAGACACAAAGGTCAGCACCATGATGAAGCCATCATAAAGACCACCCCGTGAAAGCAAGACCAAAATTTACTTTAGCTGCAAAGGAGAAGTTCATTTAGAGTTAGCAGCCACAAAAAATCACCAATTAACATCAGCACTTCAGGCAAGGGGCATTATGAAGGCTTTACAGAGCCTCTATAGTAAACACATCTCAATATCAACTGTTGAAATGAGATTATTGCATATTTTCAATGGCTTCAGCCTTGATTTACAATGTAGACAGAAATACATATCAGGAAAGACCATGGAAGTAGAAGGTGTGTCCAAACTTATGACTAGTATTCTTTTTCAAATTTCTCTATGATAACAAGTTTGAGTCTAGCCTTAATATGGTGCTTGATAAATCAGCAATGGTATGAGACGCAATCTTTGGGTCTAGATGGGTATTGGTGGTTGGACGGCCTGTCTGAGATCCATAATACTGACTACTGGCACTTATTTATTAACCTAGTAACCCAGTGTAAGTATCTATCCAGTGATGTAAACTTTAAAGCACTTTTTGTAAGTCGCTCTGGATAAGAGCGTCTGTCAAATGCCTAAATGTAAATGTACAGTAAATGTAAATAATGGTTAAGATAAAATCGATGGGACATTCATGTGTGTACAGATGATCTCTTTGTAATCCCATCTTCAGGTCTAATGGTGTAGGTGTCTACTCTGCTTGGGTGGTGAAGGTTCATTCATCTCCTTAATTCCACCTGATTTCTATTTTTCATCTGCAGCTGATGTTTATCATCCTCTACAAATTGATAATAACACCAAGATTTTTGATAACCTAAAATTTACTCATTATCTCATATGTGTTGGTGATAAATAAGGATGATATTCCCTGTATGTCTTTGGGGTAAGTGTATTTCTGTTCAGTACAGTATTGCTTATATTATGTAGAGTTGTACTTAGCAACAAAGAAAAGTTGTGAGATTTATCCCACTGGATGGTTTTGATTATCACTTCCCTCTAGTGGACTGAATGGGCTTGCTCTACCTCCTGAGAAATAGCCTTCACAACAAGGCAACACATTGTACATCAGACAGCAATGTACATTCATTAATGATTTATAACATTTATGTGCATGTATGAATGCTAAATGTTAAAAACTATAGCTCTGGAAGAGTTTAATGGTGTGCCTTTACTGCTTTAATGTGGTACTGAGCATCTTATTAGTTCCTGTGTTTTATGGAGAGTGAGGGAGTCTTTAGATTTACAGTTATACTGTGCGTGTTTTCAGATGACATTGCATGAGTAGTGAAGTTGTTCTATAGTGGCACTGTAAATATAAAAAAGATGGAAAGGCAGAAAGAAAAAAAGGGGGGGGGAAATTTAATTATTAATTAAAGATTAAAACGCATATTGAATAGGTGCTGCTGCTGATGAACAACATAAAGCACCATTGTTGTTTCCCTTGTGGTACATGGTGTTTGCCTTGAGACTAGTGTTTGGTAGCAGCACTGTTGTTACACGTTTCTCTTGCGCGCGTGGAGGTGGGGGAGTCTTGTACAGGAGTGCGCATGCGCAGGCGTGAACGAGAAAACGGTTGAAAACTCGGAGTACAGCCTATGTCCTGGATGCTCCTGTGAACACATCACCATCACCATCCTCATCCTCATCCTCATATATATCATCGGGCGTGCTGGAGGCGAGCGGAGAGTGCACACACACACACACACACATACAAAGACATACAGACGCGCGCACACAAACATACACACGCATGCACGTACACGCGCGCGCACACAGAGAGAGAGCAGAGGGACTGAGCGAGGCTAACGGCGTTCCTCCGGATTTCTCCTCCGCCTCGCCACAGAGCCCTACATCCTCCTGACTGATGTTTCCGCGCGACTGAAAAACGGGGATTTATTCCTTCCGGTTATGTTTTATTGACTGTTAATAAATAAAAAAAAGAACAAACAACCACAACCTGTGTACATTATGTTTTTGTTAGCATTTCATGCTAGAAGACGTTTGACTAGCGTTTACCCGGGGCCGCTGGGTTTGCAGTTTGTGCTGTGGATTGTATGCGCTGTTTACGGAGAGGAGCAGCCTTTCAGTGTGGAGGTAAGCACAAACACTCCTCACCTCTCTCTCTCTCCCTCTCCCTCTCTCTGTCTGCTCAATGTCCATTCATTTCTCTTACGTTATCATCATCATCATCATCATCATTTTTATTGTTATATTATGCAGCAACGCAGCGGTGGACTTCTCCTAACTTGAATGATCTCCAGTTCGAGATCCAGTGCACTGGCTAGCCTTGTTTTTGTCTCAGCATTCAACTTCCAGTATTTATTTACCAATAACCAGCTCACACACGCTTCATAAACAGCTCTGATTTAAGCTGAATACACAAGATGTCAGGAGGGAGGTGTGTGTGTGAGAGAGAGAGAGAGAGAGAGAGAGTGACTGAAAGAGAGAGAGCGAGAGAGATCCAGTATCATAGATGAACGGTTTGACAACAGAGTAGCCTGTTGTCTAACACTACACCATATGCTGTATCAATAATCACACACACACAAGATACTTTGTGCTCCATTCCAAGCTGACTCTCAGGCATCACTACACATTAAACAACACTTCAAGTATCTCTGGCCTCCCTTGGTAGGGTAGAATTCCTAGAAAATGTATGTGTTTCCCTGATACAAGGCCAGCAATGGAAAGACAGCCAAAGTATATCTTAACATTTCCTGACAGTTCGTTTTTCCTGGACAAGACGCTGTCTGTTAAAATCAGTTAAAGCCACCTATTTAGGCTGGTCTGATGGCATGACATGGCATGACGGTTAGCTGGAATGAATTAACTCCGTCCAAATAGATGTCCGTTCAGCCATCTGAGGCCAGTAATCAGAGAAGAGTCGGGTATCCTTCGAAGAGAAAAAAAAAAGTTGGTAACAGAGCGGGTGTATCACAATTCCTTCTAATCCTGTTTAAGTCAGAAACAAACACCTTTGGGGTTTGGTTTCATTTTCAGGACCTGCTCTAATGTAAAAGGGCAAAGCAGAAATAGTTATGTTGGACATTATAATTCTGACGTCAGTGCTCTGATCCTGTTCAGTGTATAAAACATTTAAACTTGAGATGTCCAAAATATTTTTGAGTGACGTGTGTTTTATCATCTCCTTTAAAAAGAAGAAAATAAATCGAAGGAAATGTTGTGTCTAGTAGAAACCTGAACTTAATCTTCCTGATTCCGAGTCTCTGTTCAGTCCAGCTGGTTTTGGAGATTGCACTGGAAATCAGCAATGCATGCAGGCATTCACGGAAGAAAAAAAAAATCGATAGTTTAGGCACTGAGTAGGATGATCTCCCACCAAAATAGAGGGCTGAGGGTAAACTATTTTAAGGCAACACATGCACCACTTTTCCACTGGTTTGAACTTTTCAGTGCAGTTTGGCACTAAACATGTGCGTAGAGAGGCAGTCTCAGCTTCTGTGGTTTTTAACCCGTTTTCAATTTATCATCCAAGACGCATTAGAGAGAATTTTCAGAGGAGGATAGAGGCACTCTACAGTAGGGACGGGTATCAACAGGGACCAGCTGATACAATATTATCACCATACTCGAGGTGCTAATTTAATTTGTACTTAATTTTTTTCAGGTTCACGATTTTATAAATATTGCAAGTTGATGATTATTATTATTGTTATTTTTTTTAGATGTTGTTACAATTCTAAACAAACTTAGCAAATAAGTTGCCCCTACATCACTTGATGCTGTACTTTGTCAATAATTTATAGTATGCCACCTGCAGGATTATAGAGGAATGGCAACACCCTACCCATCTTCCCATCTCTACTCTACAACCATATGGGGTTAAAAATATAGTGTTTTAAATGATGGTGGCTTGTGCTTACTTGTGTTCTGCCTTTGTTATGGTTCTGGCTAATCTGTGATTCTGTGTTTTATGGACCAACAGGGAGTCTTGAGAGATACACAATGAGTCTGTCTGTGTGTGTGTGTGTGTGTGTGTGTGTGTGTGTGTGTGTGTGTGTGTTTATACAAATGACTTGCCTAAGATTTAGGGAAAGATTAAGGGTTTTGCCTGATATTGCTCATAGGGTTGTGGTCTAATAACCAGCATCATCTCTGTGGTTCCCTGTGTCTCGATGAACATGAACACAATGTGAGCCCTACACTTCTTGCACTCTCATCGTCCTCTGTGACTCCTTATCCTCAAGAAAGAGATGTCTTTTCTTTGTAATTTCACGCCATTGTTCCTCTTACTCAAAACTAGAAAGCTCTGTCTTCTCTTTAATCCAGTTCTGCCACAATGGCACTGAAACATTTAATTTCATTTATTTCATTATGGTTCTCTTTTCCTTCCTTCTTTCTTTTTTTTTTTAATGGCCCTTGTGCTGCTTAAAGCACATTTTTTTTATCTGTGTGTGATGATGGATATTCACTGGTTTGCCAAAAGGACAAGGAGTGTTCTGTAGGGATTAAGGATTCATATTTAAAACGATGTGATCATCCACAGCTCTGCGGTATTAAAAGGAGGACGATGCATTTGCAATCTTTATACTAGTTTGCAGTTGGCTTTGTCAAAAGAAAAATGCTAAATATGACCACAAAGTAATTTCTTCGCAACATGGTTGAATGAACTTATGAAATTAACAGAACATGGAGGGGAGGGGTGGCGCTAATGTTACATTATCCACAGTCTTTTAATTATTTGACTGCAATCTATTTGCCTCAAATTTCAGGACAATATAATACTCAGAAAGAAATAATGTCTGTCTTGTTGAACAGTTTGTGTGTGTGTGTGAGAGGGAGAGAGGGAGAAAGAGAGAAAGAGGCTTCTTGCCTACGTGTTTATCTTATCATCATTTTGTTGATGTCATGATAAAACAATCAAAGAACTTTAAAGAAGCCGTACCTGGGTTAAAGCAGTTGTCTTGCACTGTAGGCAACGTCTTTCGTTTATCCGTTAACAGATCTGTGAGAAGGGAAAAAACGACTAGCCTTCCTACAGCTTTGTATGGCTGAAGCAGTGGATCTGAATGAATGAGTCAATGTGTACTTATTTTCACCCATGCTGAGCATCAGGTGCAAAAGCCTGGTGTGAGCGTGCACACACACAAACACTCAAAAAACCTCATCTAGGTCTACCTACTACAGTAAAACCAAGCACCAGACTTTTTCTATATAATATGTGCATGAATCCATAAGCATCCAGAATAAGCATGTCTTTCTTTCTTCTTGCCTTTAAAAAAAAAAAATTTGTTCACGAGCCGTCTGAATGATTGCAAGGCTGTAGTCTGACACCAGATGTTGACATGGCAGCAGCTCAATCACAGAACACATCTAACACTCTTACATTAAAGGGTCATGAATGATCAGAGATTTATTGTTTTGCTCTGTGACCTGTCCGTCTGTTTATGTGATGTGGCAGGAACTAGTGCCTCAGTGTTTACGACTGGCTTAAAGAGTGGGTCCAGAGCAGGCAGGCTTCCCGGGGCTGTTCTTTTTCTTGTGTCGCTTATGCAGACCTACTACAGAGAACCCTGCTCAGTCATATGGCAGTTAGTTTTGGCTTTTCTGCAACTCAGCCCGGGTGTTTCTGTTTAATTATGTTTTTTTTGTGACAAAAAATCCAACGCTGTGCGTTTTATGGCTAAAGAAGGGGTTTTGGTTACTAAGCAATAAACATAGCTTGAACTTGTCATTTGGCCTCTTTGCAAGGGGTGTGTTTGTGTGTACATTCTGTTTCTGCAGCATGTCATCATGTACATATAGAAGACGAAGAGCATGGAAAGAAAGGCAGGGAGTTGTGCTTGGTGCAGCATGTTGTGCTCGCACATGGTCTTTCTGACGTCAGCTTGGCTTTACTGCGAGAACAGATTTGTGTGAGCCCCTGGGGTGGATATGAGATGTCAGTGTGTTTACCTCTCACAGAACAGCCCTGAAGAAAATAAACACTGTAGAAGAATAAGGTTAAACAATGTAGGTTATGTTCACATGCAGGTTAATAATCCTGTAATAATCAATCAAAACATATACATACAGTAGATTCAACTAGTTTTAATATGACATTAAATAATAGAATAAGAGCAGAGTAAACCTTTTGTGTTTACTTTCATTATCTATTGGAGGTGGGAGGAAATTCGATTTAGTTATGTATCGAAATTCTTTTGTGTGGAAATGTATGTATTGCCACTCTTACTCCAAAATAAATTTTTATAAAAGATGAACTGGTTGATTGCCCAATGACCAGAACTGGGTGGTTTTCAGTTTGTTTGGCCGTGACCGGTGATCAGCCGATCATCCTCAGATATAAGTGATTTTGCTGAAGCTTCTGAGTGGCACAACAAAATCACATTTATGTGGCGTGCCATAATCAAACGTTGGCTGCGTTAAAGACCTTCAGCTTAAACCCACTCATTACCACAGTAGCACCCTTACCAGTCTCAAAACATCGCAAGCGGAAATTAGACAAAAATCGCGTTCATTATTAGAATGCTCACTGTTGATTTTTGAGACTTATATTAGTATTTGAACACATACAAACACACCATCTTGCGAATTTTCACATTAAGAACAAAAATTTACTTCGCCATGAGAAGCATTTTTAGCATATGAGTCGCGCATGCATCTGGGAGCCGTTCAAAACGTGTTTGTGTCAGTGAAAAGCCAATTGAAGCAAGTTTACACATTTGTTTGTGGTTTTTTTTTTGTTGCATTTTGTACAAGATTTACTTAAGACATAGCACCATATGTCCCAAGAATGTTATAAAGCACTTCAGTAAGAATAACACAGAGCCACTTTTAGTTTAGTATTTTAAAGCAGCCGGTGCCAAGAGGAATCCTAAATTAAAGTTAAGTGAGGTTTAATGTTTATTTATGTTATATTTTACCTAAATCAATGATTATAGTATTGAAAATGGATAAGATTTTTTATTTGTTTATTTGTTTATTTATTTTTGGTGGCTGTAATAAATTATTTGCATTTACATTACTGGGAAAATGCATTTTGTAATAGGAAATTTCGCCTTAAGAACTACCCTCCAGAATGGATTAAATTCTCATATGTCAAGGTACCGCTGTACGTGTAACATCTGAAGAAGTAACATGCGGCGAGACAATTAACAAGACAATCAGGAATGTGCAGTATGTAAGAATTCATTTTAAATTGGTGGAAGTCATTGCATGTGAACCAGCCAATGAAATATTCTTTGTTCTAACCACCCTGCACTTAACCACACTGCTCTCTCTCTCTCTCTATGTTAGCTGATAGCACAGTGGACAGCTGCTGAGAGACACTGTGAAATATTGTTTGCTATTGTTCAAACTTGAATGCTTTTGGGAAACTCCCGTAGCGATGAACAGAAGCACATGGGGACACGAGGCACTTTTGGCGCTCATGACGAGGAGTTTTCATGACGCTGAAAGCTTGGGGAAATGTCACCCTGTGCTACAGCTCACATGCAGCTGTGTGACACACTTTACACGTGGTGTTTAAAAGCCTTTAGCAGACAAATGGGCCAGATTTTATTATTTTTATTTTTTTTAGCATGAAGCTTGGTCAACCATAAACTCTTTGGCAGAGTTCTAATAAAGAAAGGATCCGAGATGACTGGATTTCAGATTTTACCTTTCTAATCCATGTAATATGAGGCTAGCGTTGAAGTCACTACAAGGGCCATGGCATTTCTTGACATTTGCCTAAAAGTACAGTGTGGCCAATCATGTGGGAGGATGGTTGTCATAGGGACTCTGTGTGCACACTGTGGTGTGTGTGTCCTGCTGAATTATTTAGTGCGTGTTAGGACGGAGAGACGCGAGATCGGTTTTACGGATACACACACAAATGTCCACACTGAACTCACGGATCATGTGTGCCTGTTGTTGTATTCTTTAAAAAGCTGTAAAGGGTTGCTGTTTGCCCAGCTTGTAAAATGTGTGTTTTGGGTACTCATGGTCTCTGATACACTTGAAGGCATTTACTGAGTGAGTTGCTCGAATGCAGATATGCTTAGTCACTCCATGGCACTTCATTCACAGACATACAACACTGAATGTGAATTAGAACTTGAACAAGAACCTTTATAAACAACATTCAGCATTCTGGTCTTGGGACCCTATTTTCTGGAGATGGGGGGGAAAAATGTATTCCGTTATGGATTATGGTTCTTTTCACTGACTCCAAAACTGATTTTATAAAATTATTTTTTATATTTATCATAGAGATTCCCCGGCCGATCAGCCAGTGATCGGATTTGGCTGTTTTACAGATTGGTCGGCCATGACAGACATAAATGATTCTGTGCCAGAATGGTGCAACAGAAAGGCACACAGCACATTAAAAAGCCACTGATCAACCCCTTTTTCTGAATGAAATGATCTCAAAACCCACTCATTACACATGCTTACACCAGTCTCGAAACACCTCGAACATAAATTAGCTAACTTATGCGCGTTAGAAGCCACACATATTCGTGTTATAAGCCGGGCGTGCCCATGTGCAGCTGCTCGACCCGCAGCCATTGTCAAGTTAAGTTTTGAGACTTTAGAGGGATTTGATGTGGTAAAACATCAGCACCCCCCCCCCCCACCCTTTTTTTTAAGAATCCTACAGGTGATATTCTAAACTGATTACACATTGACACACACAATTCACTTTTGCATAACATCCATACTTGGGGCACGGTGGTGTAATGGTTAGCACTGTCGTCTTGCAACTCTAGGGTCCGGGTTCGATTCCCGGCCAGGCTCGATTACTGTCATTGTGTGCATAAAGTTATCATGTTCTCCCTGTGCTTTGTGGGTTTCCTCTGATAGTCCGAAGACATGCAGATTGGTCTAATTTGCGTTCCCAAATTGCCTGTAGTGTGTAAATGTGTGTGTGTGTGCCCTGCAATGGATTGGCATCCTGTCCTAAGTCTCCTGGGATAAGCTCCAGGCCTCCCGCAACCCTGAATACAGGATAAAACGGTGTAGACGATGAGCGACAGCATCCATACAAAATATATTTTTTGTTCTTTTTCATTTTTCTATCAGCTAATGCTTAAACAAGCCAATTAGATTTTTCTAAGATCCCCCTCCCCCATTTTTTTTGCTCAGTTGTGCTGTTCTCTGGTGGGCGTGGCTCAACAGTAGCTCATTATGTATAAATTCTGTCTGTGCATTTGGAGGAGGTGTGAAACAGATTATTTGTTTGATTTCTGAAAGAATGCCTTATCTGTGGAGTATTTCAGCTGGAGCATTAACACGCACTTTGGGGGAGCTCTGAGACCTCTGGTAATTTGTTTAAAAAAATGTGTCCTTTTAATATTTAAAATGACATTTCATGAAATTAAATCCTTGATAAATATTAAAATGTCATATATATAGCTGATGTAGGTTGTTATTAATCATTTTCTTCTAGTTTGTTTTCATATAATTGGACCAGTTTTGAAAACATTCAACACACTAGATAACAGTTATGGGAGGCTGTTGTGTGCAACCTGAGGGTAGTGTTATCTACCTGCTGTTCAGATCATACACTCAGAGACAGGTTGATGTAAGGAAGTGGAAATTTAGCAAAGTGTCTATAAAATAGCAAATACCCTTCCAGAACAAAACCTGCGTTCGCCAACAGACAAGCTGCACCACAAAATTTTAACACATTTGAAGGGCATTACTAGCTCTTGCATTTTATTTCTCCTGTGGAATACACATGAGCACACAATTTTTATGTGTGCCTTTTTCAGTATGTGGTAAGTAAAGTAGCGTTAGGAAGCCTGAAAAAGCATCAAATCTAATTTCTACCCCCCCCCCCCCCCCCCCCCCCAAAAAAAAAGAGAACAATTTTGGTTTTCAGTCTGCAAACTCAGTGTTACAGATACAGTAGCAGCCACAATGTAACTTTTCTGTTAACATGGTGCAAGATGCTGTGCAAAAGTCTTGCACCTCCTTCATTTTTTCATATGTAATTAAATTAAATGATTCAGATTAAATGTGTTGAATCTACAAAGATGTTTATTTAACAACCTCCGCAGCAATCTCATTTCCTCCCGTCTATTCGAATCACTCAGCATCACCAGTATACAAGTACTAATCACCAGACTGATCGTCTGTCATCATCAACCCCTGTTTCTCACTGATTCATGCCTTAAGTTAGATGGATGTCATGCTTGACTGATCCGTAGGTCGCTGTGTGGCTTAACAAACCCTAACATTCTTCTGAGACTGGTCAGGTACAGAGACTGGACTGAAAATGAGAGCCAAAAGGTCCGCCAGGAAGCCTGGAGAACTACTCCTTAAGTATAATAAATACAAAATACAAAGTCTGGCTCGCCAGAAGCAAAAAATATGATATTATGCTTGGGATAAATAGTATCGAACTACAATACATACAGAATGCAGATGATGAGTATAAATTAGTACAAAGTGAAAACCTGGCCTTGGAGATCGGAGCTCATGAGTAGGTCTCATGATTGTGTTTACTTGAAAAATTTCCGCATTAAACCTCCTGTTTCAATTTCTTGCATCAGTTAGAATGATGGCTTGTACAGCATTCTGTATAAGCGCCGTTACTCTCTCTTTTTTTATATCTCAAGGAACATGTGAACATGTTGCCACCAGCAAAGTGCTTCCTGTTTCTTCTGACAACAGTTGTCTCGCGTTGCCATGGCCACATCAGTGCTCCGATGATGTCTCGTAGTTAATGAACCGCACTCGCAGCATTAAAGGTTCTGCTTTGATGTTTCCACTGAACTAATTACTTCTCTTTTGGCCCGTTAGTGAATTGATCTAAGCTGTGAGTTGGATTGTATCTTCAAGTTCACGCAAATCCATTTAACAAGTTCATTGCTGCTCCGAGTTACGAGATCCATCCGTGTTTATGTTAAGAGACATTTATCATTTAACCTTAACAACCGTCCATGTTAGCATTCAAATAGTTTTTTTTTTTTTTTTTTTTTTTTTTACTTCAGATGAATTTTACACAGCCTCTTCCACCTGCTGTGCATGCCAGTTTAAGGTGGATTTAAAAAAAAGGTATGGGTAAACAGTGTGTGCAGCTAAAGCGTGAATCCTATCGGAATACAGTAGCACTGAGTGATAGACAGCTGAGCATGAAACAGCATTGACCCGTTCACTTCAACTTAACACATCCTTACACAGGCAGATCAATGTAAGCCATACCCAATTCATGTACAAGAGAGCTTGGAGTGACCCTGGAGCCAAATCATAAGTCAGTTTTCTCTCTCTCTCTCTCTCTCTCTCTCTCTCTCTCTCTCTCTCTCTCTGTCTCCATATCTCTGTCACAGTCTCCATCTCTCTCATCCTACACTGAGTTTCCGCCATAAATCAATAAAAAATCTTCCATGCTGGTCACAGAAAGGTCTTCCTGTTCTTCTCATTTGCCATGTGTCACCTAGCTACCACTCTCCCACCCAAAAATAAATAAATAAATAAGATCCTTTTCAACAATGTTTGACTGGTGGTACTTCTAGTTATTAGTGAACTAATGTAAGGATATATTTACCTAATTAATGGAAACTTTAAAGCACTTATGTAAGTTGCTCTGGATATGGGTGTCTAAATATTTGATCACAAATCAGATGTCTGTGTGTATAATATTACTCCATGCAACGATTGACTGTGTATGAGGGTCAGGATGAGCTAAAAGGCATTTTAATCTTCACAATTTGATAGGCTTAAAACATTTGAAAGGCAAAAAACACCTGCCCTGCTATTTTATGGGCAAACAAACCCAAGTTGAAGCCAGCACTCAGCATATACATCACAGACCGACTTAGGAGCTGTGCAAAGTTTTTGAAGGGGAAAGAAAGTGTGCCAATGTTTTTTTTTGGTTTGATTGATGTTGCCGCATCACTGTGCTTTCAATTAGTTAAACGTCACTCAATTTTTTTGTCACACTTGCCGTCTACTTTTCTTCCTGCCTACTGTCAGTGTAGTTCGATAAGATGTATGTGCTTTTGTTTTGTTTTTTTTAAACAATGAAACATCCTTGGGTTTGGCTTCAACACCGCTACTTTTCACTTTGTTTCCTCAAAATTTTTGGTATGTATGCAGCACTAATGCCCTAGTGGATATGCTGACATTATATGCATCAACGCAGAAACCTGTACAAGAATCCATGCGTTTAGCCCGTAGCTTTGCTGTATCAGGAATATAGACCAGTCCACATGTAAGAATCTTCAATATTGCACTTTACTTCCCATTTTGTAATTCACACAACCCGTGAATTTTGCAACTAAGTCACCTTGTTGTTTGCATTCGAACACCGCACGGCTTTAAGTTGTCGGAGTGCCGTGGCATTTCCTACAAAAGTGTCTGTATCTAGTGTGACGTACCAAGTGATCATCAGAAATATCAAGCATACCATTGCTTTCAAAACAACAAAGGCGGGTAAATGCAGTGTTATGGTGCAAGCCCTGTGTATTCAAATCACGAAGTGAGCTCAGAGCTCACTGTCTCCTCAATTCCAAACCATCTCTCACTGAACAGGCTCTTGAGCTGCCCACCTCCATGCTCTGGGTTTGACCTAAATTATCAAAAATGAGGCCCAATTATAAAAAATAAAATAAAAAAAACATATTACTGCATCAAAATCAGCCCAGTGCTGTCTATTGTATTCTGAAACACTGAAATATTTTTAATGCAGTCTAAAAATACACAATCTCATTCTTGATGCAATCTTGATGCATTACAGCTTTAGCTAAACTTTAGTTCTGTGGTTATGGCTGATCTACTCTGTATAAGATATGTGCGTTACCTACTTACTGTTGTTTAAAACTCCTGATGGCGTTTTGCACACATCACATGTCTTAACATTTCAGCTCCCCCTCCTGCATTGGAGGCTTGTTCCTTTTCATACTGATCTCGGTTTTCACATCAAGTTTAAAATGAACATTTATTAAAGTGGTACCAGTTATAATGCTTCGGTGGGCTTTTGAGTTTTCAGTATATGGTGCTCCATCACTTTGCATTCAAACACTAGCAGACGAAAACAAAGATGTGAAAGAAGCAACTCAGTCTGTTTTATCTAGGGTACAAACACAACAGGCTTTATAGGTTGTTTTCAGTTTAACAGACCTGTTCATTTTGTCTGCTGAATATTTATGCTGTGAAAAGCATGGGCATAAACAACTCTTTAGAGACTAGTGTCTACTAGCAAAATAAATAACACAATGTTTTTCTGCAAAGCATCTCCTATGACCAGGGTTAACGTCCAGGAGTTCAGAGACCGGTGCCAAACATGGTGCTGGACCTCAGGCAGTGAGAAGAGTAAAAGGGCCGCTGTGATGGTTTTAAGGCAACAGTTCTTGATCAGTGTCTACTAGAGATGGGGGGCAATTCAGTCATGAATCACGATTCTTTTGTCTGGAGAGTCATATATCGCCCCCACACCGCAATCACAAATTAGTCTTGAAATTGTGTTAGTGCTCGCAGCTGCTCATTGTGCCATTGAGTTTTGAGACTTTGGAGACATTTGATGTAAAATTTGCCTTATTTAAAAAAATATATATTTTTTTAAAATCTTACAGGTCGTACACTTTTAAGCAATTCACACATTCTTATCCTGTATGGTAGAAGTGAATTGTTTGTTTAGAAATGGCAAATATGGGGGATTTGGGGAAGGTCTTTGTTTAATTGAATTTTAAGTTGAATGGTAAACTCTTGTACTTGAAGTTAGTTTGTATTGTTTAAATGCTGCTCTTGGTTTTAAAAAGAGGAAATTATTGTTATAAGGGACAGGCTATATTTAATTAACCATATTCAATTCAGTCATAAAGCTGTTGAACAAAGCTAAACGTTTAAACACCATGTCTATTATTATGATGACTTTTTCATAAATTTAAATAGAATTTCGCAACATAAATCGAACTGAAAAAAAAGTTTCAATTTCAACGTCCATTTAAATTTCATTGTATTTAAAAATTTCGTGGGTATTTGATTTTAGAAAGTGTTTCAAAAGTCACCAATAATTATTCCACCACAGAATAATTAAGCAACCAAATGTCTAGACACTGGTAGATTGCATCAGTGTAAGCAAGAGAGGACTACAGACTGAGGGAGAGAAATATGCCTTTATCCTGAACCTGCAATGCTTTTGCTCTGTATAATATAATACCTCATACTCTCACACCCCCAGCCAGTAAAGGTGAACCAGGTGTCAGTAGATTGAGAAGTTATTATTTATTCTGATTGATTCTGATACTGTGCCCAGGAACGATCATTCCCCCAATGTTCAGCATTCATATTATTATTACTATGAGTACACTTGTGTATTTACACTTTGCGATACAGCAGTATGGACCTAGTTTTACCCGGTTTGCAAGCTGCCATTAAACACAAAGAGAAGAAGAGAAACTCGAAGTCACCCTTTGCGCTATGTGTAATATTATTGAGAAAAAAAATTGTCAAGAGCAATGCTCTCATGTCCCTTACTTTATCAGCTCTTGCTGTGTAGGTCAAAAATGAGATTGTCTCGTGTTGCAATAAAGTTGGAAAGCATGCAGGAGCATTGCTCTTGACATTTATTCCAAAATGTAAGTATTAGGCATAGTACTGTACAAGGTTTGAATCCCTTGCTTTCGTCTTCCCAATGTATATAATGACGGCTTTAAAACCAACTAGTTGCAAGTAGTTGCTAGCCAACTACTGCCACATACTGTATTGGAGAGTGTAAATACATAGTTCTGGTCCAGCAAATCAAAATAATGTGAACGCTGACCAGCAAGGGAGCAGGGAGGGTCAGCAATTTTTTCTGCACATGGTATGAATCAATTGTCTTTAATATGAAAGCAGCTATACTTGATTCAGTGGTCCGTGCCTGACTTCGCTGTACTGTGTCAAAGACCAGTTTTTCAAGTGGACTTGAGCAAGATGCACTGATCCATATTATGCAGAAGTCCTGAACTTTAGGGTCAAGTGTACCAGGATCCATACTTGAGCCCATAGTGTGAAGGCACGATCACTCAACGGCATGTTGGCAGACTACAACGGCGCTTTTCCCTCATAATGTCTGCTGTTTTAATGACATGCACTCTCCTTCGTCTTCATTATCTTTTCTCGGCTGTAATGCATCTGCCATCAGGTTTGAGCAGTGAAGAAAAGGCCAAGCTCAAACTGCAAACTCAAGAACTCTGAGTAAAAGGGAGATGAAGAGAAAGAGAGGCAGAAGGTTAAGAAAATATACAATGATTATTTCACTTCATATATTTCACATCATATGAAAATGTACATTGAGTTTTTCACATCCAGGACACAGCCTGAATATTTTTTTATATATATAGTTTGTTTTTTGTTTTTTGGTTCAGGTGAAATACTGTCGTCATTCATGAGAGTACTTTCTAATGTAGCACGGCATTACCATGTAGACGCTAAGCCGACATTCAGTATTAGATATTAGTCAAGTCAAGTAGTCTTTATTGTCATTCCAACCATATACAGTTCAGTACACAGTGAAACGAAACAACGTTCCTCCAGGACCAAGGTGCTACAAACATGCAAACGACATAAATTAACAACACAACATAAATTAGCAACGCAGATTTTACATTTTTAAGTTAACCTAAGCTATCAATTTTTATACTAAAAGAGACAACACTAGACAACAGACAACAAAGTGCATGTGCAATTGTGCAAACGAGCAACATGATAACACAACAACGTAACACAACAATGTAAAATGTTTCAGTACTGAATGCCTTTCTTTAGTGATGAGGTATGTGTTGAGGTAGTGAGAAAAAACAGCAGTAAACAATTGACATTGTGTCAAAAATATTTTTGTGCAAATAGCAGAGTGAGAGAAATATTGTGCAAATATTGCAAATAGTAGATCAGGTAGGTGGGTATGAACAAATTTAAATGGTTGTAGATCAGTGTGATTGTGCATGTGTGTGTTTATCAGCTCAGTCCGGATGTTATTTAGTTCGTCTGAGAGATTAGTGTCCTGCATTGCGTTTACATCTAAGTAGCTTGATGTGACTTGGTGCGAAAGTGATGCATAATGCCAGATGTCCTTCTGCATGTTAGTTTCTGTGTGTCATTGTTGTTTTATTAATACGAAAGACTACTACAAGGGCATGAAGAAATGGAGAATAAGCGTTTATATGCAGTGGGATACACTATGTAATGTAACACTCAAATGTGTGTTAGAAGGACACAAATACACTTTATTCAATATTCCAAAGATTCTAGTTAGTATAGGACCCTCAGTGATCATGTTGGAAAAGAATGCAGGACGTCTGACACAACCTGTATCACAACCAGCACCCCACCCCCATCCAATGACTACTAATTTACTGTATCCTGGAAAAATATCAGTTATGTAATGAAATGGTGATAACTGTGAATGCGTACAGGCAAAACCTTATACACTGTAAAGACCAAAAAATCTGAAGGGTCAAATATTTTTCGGGCTGTGTCAAGCAAAGAAAGGACGATTGAAATGACTGGAATTGGGTTAAGAACCTGTAAGTATATTGGTGAACTGTGGAAGAAATGTGGTGAGGGAAAAAAAAAGCATGAATGATCATGATCAGAGGCCGCGTAAAATTTTTCCAGGATGCAGTAAATTAGTCTAGTCATTGGGTGGGGTGGGGTGGGGTGTGGGCTATGATGCAGTGTGTGTGGTGTCAGACTTCCTGCATTCTTTTAGACTTGCTAATTTCCACCATTATCACTGAGGTTCCTCTACTAACAAGAATCCTTGGAATGTCAAATAAAGTGTGTCCATTAGCAGAAATATATTTGTGTGTTACATTACCCATAATGTACATTTAATAGCAAAAGGCAGAGCATTTCTACATGAACAAAACAATGAGAACTCTCAGGATTGGGATTAATCAGATGTGTGGTATAATGAGACTATACAGAAAACCAACAAACAAAGCTAATTTGCTGGAGAGCGTTCTCTGAGTTTCTGAGGAGTCTCTCCATGGGTCAGAGTCATTTTTGGTGGTACAAGGAGAACCTACACACAATTTGGCAGGTGGTTTTAAAGTTATGACTGATTGGTGTACATTAAATAAGGCGGTTTGGTATAGATATGATCATGTTACAAGTACAATTATATAAATAATATTTTATTTATAAGTTTATATAAATTTTCTTTATATTTACTTATATCAGTGTTTCCCACACATAGAGTATACTTGGACGGGCCCGCAGGTATATTGACGGCTGCCCAAGTGCATTCTTTCTGACTAAATCTGTCCGGGAGAACGATGCCATCTGCGATCGATTAACTGGTATCAGACAGTACACCACTCTCCCGCTAGCTGAATAAACAGGTACAGGACTAGTAGTGTGAGATCAGTGTAAGAAGAGTACTGACGGTTGTGGAGGCACACAGTTTTGCACGGTGAACGGCTCTTCTTTATAAAACCCAGGAAGATTCATAAAACACAAACAGCACGGATACGTGTGGCAGCACAGCACCGGTCAATGATCAATAAAAAAAAAAATTATAAGTATATAAATTTGTATTATTATTATTATTTTGCTCACAGAAATAACCTAAAACAATTTGTGATCTTGTGAATCTGTGGTATTTCTTTATTTTTCAGTTGTTTAAAATGAAATTAAATTCAGTTCATCAGACTGTCCAAGATGTCCTGAAAAAAAGGAATATGTCTAAGGATAACTCTGTATTGGACAATCCTGACCCCCTCATATATTTATTAAAGCACAGTAATGCAAAAACTGCCTGAAGTTCTCTGGTTTTAAGGGCCATCTGTTCTGAGATACAGTGCCATCTTAATACACAAAAGATTTTATAATTTTTTTTACTTCACCTTACTCTTCACATACTATATGTGTAGATGGAGGGAGGGGGTTTGTAGGTTGGATCTCTGGAATGTGAAATTATTAGAAATATCAACTTAATCAAAATATTGTGTTAAAGGTCATATACATGTGTTATTTGTTGTATGTAGTCGACCACTTCTTTGCTGGCAGGTAATGCCGCTTGTCCCGCTGCTCACCACCGAAAGTATACTTCAGATCTGTGGGAAACGCTATATATTCATTTATATTTATATATTTTCACCATGTCTATTATTATGATGATCATTATTATTCACACACTTTATGTAAACACATCATCTTTTTCCTTCTCCTCTGCCTTCTGAGGTCAGCCAGTTGGTGATCTATGAGATGTGAAGCACAGTGGAGTACAGTGGTATTGAAGCGTTGGGATTGTATCTGAGTGTAGAAGTGAGCAGAATAAATAATAAAGTGGACAGACTGAATCATTGCTTTAGAGGTGAATCGTTGGCTGATTTCTCCTATTACCACTTTCTGTGGACACTCAAATGGCATTGTGTATATAGGATATATATATAGGATATATATAATATAGGAAATTATTAACCAAAAGCAAACTAGATCAAAATTCACAATAAAAACCAAACATTTAGAATTTATCAACAAAATAAATCTTGGACAACACAGTATAAATATGGATATACACACGTGGACAAAATTGTTGGTACCCGTCGGTCAATGAAAGAAAAACTCACAATGGTCACAGAAATAACTTTAACCTGACAAAAGTAATAATAAATAAGAATTCTATGAATGTTAACCAGTGAAAGTCACACATTGCTTTTCAACCATGCTTCAACGGAATTATAAAAAAAAAAATGAACTCATGGAACAGGCCTGGACAAAAATGATGGTACCCCTAACTTAATAGGTTGTTTCATAACCTTTTGAGGCAATCACTGCAATCAAACGATTCCTGTAACTGTCAATGAGACTTATTTTGGCCCACTCCTCATGAGCAAGCTGCTCCAGTTGTTTCCGGTTTGAAGGGTGCCTTTTCCAGACAGCATGTTTCAGCTCCTTCCAAAGATGCTCAATAGGATTGAGGTCAGGGCTCATAGAAGGCCACTTTAGAATAGTCCAATGTTTTCATCTTAGCCATTCTTGGGTCTTTATAGCTGTGTGTTTTGGGTCATTGTCCTGTTGCAAGACCCATGACCTGCTACTGAGACCCAGCTTTCTGACACTGGCCAGCACATTTCTCTCTAGAATCCCTTGATAGTCTTGAGATTTCATTGTACCCTGCACAGATTCAAGACACCCTGTGCCAGATGCAGCAAAGCAGCCCCAGAACATAACAGAGCCTCCTCCATGTTTCACAGTAGTGGTGGACTTTTCTTGATATGCTTCATTTTTCCGTCTGTGAACATAGAGCTGATGTGCCTTGGCAAAAAGTTCCATTTTTGTCTCATCTATCCATAGGACATTCTCCCAGAAGCTTTGTGGCTTGTCAGCATGTAGTTTGGCATATTCCAGTTTGGCTTTTTTATGATTTGTTTTCAACAATGGTGTCCTCCTTGGTCGTCTCCCATGTAGTCCACTTTGGCTCAAACAACGACGGATGGTGCGATCTGACACTGATGTTCCTTGAGCATGAAGTTCACCTTGGATCTCTTTAGAAGTCTTTCTGGGCTCTTTTGTTACCATTCGGATTATCCGTCTCTTTGATTTGTCATCAATTTTCCTCCTGCGGCCACGTCCAGGGATGTTGGCTACAGTCCCATGGATCTTAAATTTCTGAATAATATATGCAACTGTAGTCACAGGAACATCTAGCTGCTTGGAGATGGTCTTATAGCCTTTACCTTTAACATGCTTGTCTATAATTTTCTTTCGAATCTCCTGAGACAACTCTTTCCTTCGCTTCCTCTGGTCCATGTTGAGTGTGGTACATACCATGTCACCAAACAACACACTGACTACCTGGAGCCCTATATATAGGCCCACTGACTGATTACAAGATTGTAGACACCTGTGATGCTAATTAGTGGACACACCTTGAATTAACATGTCCCTTTGGTCACATTATTTTCAGTATTTTCATTTTATATTATCATTTTTGTCCGGGCCTGTTCCATGAGTTTATTTTTTTAAATAATTCTGTTGAAGCATGGTTGAAAAGCAATGTCTGACTTTCATTGGTTAACATTCATAGAATTTTTTTAAATTATTACTTTTGTCAGATTAAAGTTATTTATGTGACCATTGTGAGTTTTTCTTTCATTGACCGAAGGGTACCAACAATTTTGTCCATGTGTGTATGCAGTGTTCAGGGTGGATTCTTATTTAATGCTCTCAGAACTCTTCCTGACTGAGTAAGGAGGCTGTGAGGAGCTCAGGGCTCAGTATTCAGTACATGTGTTGGGTCTACAAATCACAGAAATTCAATTGCAGCACTGAAGCATTGTGCAACAAGCATTGATCGTCTGTTCTAATGATTATGTTTACAGTCTATAACGTAGTACATGCTTTCACAGCTAACAGCCACTGACTTCTAGTTGTCCCTCGGTTGACCTTTTTTGTCATGTGTCTCTTGTGTCCTCCAGGCATGGCTGCAGCGGTATGGCTACCTCCCCCCCACAGACCCTAGAATGTCAGTCCTGCGCTCCGCTCAGAGCATGCAGTCTGCTATCGCTGCCATGCAGCGGCTCTACGGCCTCAACGTCACCGGTGCACTCGACAAGAACACCATAGAGTGAGTAACCGAGTCGACATCAGAACCATGCCACCCAGCTCAGTCACAGTCTCCACCCATGCTCATCACCCATTGCCCCTTTCTGCACCCGGGGAGCTTATTCAGACGAGTTTGAATGCCAGGGTCATGTCACGTGATTTCATTTGAATAAAGTGTCTTAGCTCTCATGGTCTGTTAAAGCTGTTAGCTAGTTATTACTGCAAACCTGGACCAGCCCAATCTCTTCCTTCCTTTTCTGTGCCTCCTGTGGGTTTGATGCCACAAGGCCTAAGTCGTTCAACTGACATTTTTTTCCCCCGCAGCTGAATCTAATCAGCGCTTTGCACAATGTGATGTTTCATCAGTTAACACCTTTTGCGCCTCTAATATCTTAATTGTTGTGTCCTTTTGTTTCCTTTTGCTTCTATGTAATGACGTAGCGCTAACACAATAAGGTGAGGCACCAGTTCTTCTCTTGTGTGATAATTGCTTGTTGTCAGTGTGTGTGTGTGTGTGTGTGTGTGTGTGTGTGTGTGTGTACACCCTAAAACCATTCGTTAGTAATTAGTGAATCCCCACATCTGTATATCAAGTGACAGGTGTGCAACCGTTTAGCAAATAGTCCTGCTAATAGATTTTTTTTCTCTCCCTCTCCATCTGTCTCAATAACATATGCTGTTAAGCTGAGTAAACTCTCAAGGACAAAATTTTTAATTTATACACCTACATACACCTACACACAATATATTCAATCATTATCACAGTAATGATTTAGATATTAATATTTCAGATTACTGAATGATTACTGGCAGTAGTCATTTTACTGTTCACTGAGAATCCTCATGAGGTTGTGGGTTTGTTCTCTGTGGAGTTGATAAATTGTGGCCTTGGTCTGAATAAAAGAAAGCATTATTTTGGCCACATGATGAAAGACAGGTCAGTCTTTTTTCCAATACGCATCACAGTGTCCCTGTTGTTGTTGTTATTATTATTATTATTATTTCTACAAATTCCATGTTTATCTTTTTACCTGCACACACTCACAGAAAGAGAAAGGGATGGTGGGAAGAGAGGGAAATATGAATATTTTCATATTTTATTAGCAGACGTAAGGAAGTTAAAAAATAAACTTAAAGAGTTTACCTTTGTACAAAGGTACTACTCAACATCGCCTCTGTTACAAGCGATAGATTTGCGCCATCGTTGAACCCAACTCTCGAAACCCTTGTCGCAGTTGATGTTCTCCCATTGCTCCACAGAATGCTTACAGAGATTAACACTATTGACAAGAGCAATGTGCACAGATGGATGAAGTTTAAAGAAACCAGCAATGAAGATAAACCATTAACTGTGACAAATAATGTTTTCAGAAAGGATTTGAGAGTTGGTGCAAATGCATGGCTTGTGATCGAGACCATATTGAGTAGTACTTTGTATAGAGGGAACTTTACTCTACCAATATGTGCGTTTTAAATGACCTATGTAAGTTAATACAGTATCATACAGTATAATGTGTCAGAAAGCTTTCTCTCTTTCATTTTCTCTCTCAGAAGAGTGGCTTAGATGAGTAGTATTCATTTTGCTTTAGCGCCAGCTGAAGCAATGAAAAATGTGATATGAACGATTCTTTCATATTCCTCAGAAACCTGGGAATGTTACACCCTGTAGACTTTTGTGTTTTGTGGAATATGAAACACACTCTCCATGGTGTTGTGTTCTTTTCTTTTTGTTTTTTTTTCTTTATTTAATTACATTTATCTGTTGGTGCCGTGGGTACAGACAGCATGATGTCAGAACAGTGATGGTGTGAGAGTAATCCTGGTCTTTCTTTCTTTATCTCCCTCTGTCTGTCTGTGCTGTAGCTGGATGAAAAAGCCTCGCTGTGGTGTACCGGACCAGCTTGGCGGCGCCTCCAGGTTCAGCGTACGGAAACGACGCTACGCTCTCACAGGACAGAAGTGGCAACACAAGCACATCACGTACAGGTAGTGTACAAAGTTTGGACATCTTTGCTCTTAATGCACGCCTGTGATGTACTGCTGTAAGCATGCGTAGCCCCATAGCCCTCCTGGGTTTTATGCTGATGCTGTTGGCACAGTGAATGCGGACCAGACAACAGATGTAATGCTTATTTTTTTTATAACCAGCAACAGTATGAACTGAATTAAATATTCTTATTGCTTTTGGCTTCCCTGTCTAAATGACAGCCACCCCGTCTCTCAATCTTATTTTAACTTGAATTGAAGTCAGCCGTTTTCATTCCAGTCAGAATCCGTCTATTCTATGATATTCCCGGCCCACATGCCGCCATCTGTAAATTGTATAAAGTTGGAATAATATATTTCATGCCCCGCATTCTAATCCCCATATGTAAATCTGATTTCTGTCCTGATTTGATCAGATTTACCTAAAGCTGAACGTGTCTACTCGTATCAGTAGAGAACGAACCAAACCTCCGTTATTGAGAAACAAGCTAGTTAACTAGAAATCAGTGGGAAAGTATGGAGGAGGAGGAAGAGGAGGAGAGAGAGCAGAGGCATTCCCTATAGATCAGCCACACAAGAGTACACAGTGTGTTGGGTTTATATGTGTAGGTGTGCATGAATGTCATGTTTTTGTTTTTGTTATGCCCTACACTTCTTAAATGGCCCCTGAGCACACACACGTAACACACATATCAACGGTTTTTCTTTCATTGTTCTTCAGCCGTGTATAAAATATGCTTATTTGAGATTTGATTGTGAGCATGTGTTACTATTAAAATTTATTCTATGCATGTCAGATGTTATGCAATATCCGTTATGTGTGTGCGTTTTTAACAGGTCAGAGCTCAGCTCCAGGGTGCTACTAATTAATTTACTCTTCTCACGGTGTGTCTCTGCACCACTGGAGTTCTGTCTTATTTTTTTTAAGCTCTAGCACACGCCCATGGAATACGGAACACAGCTTTCAGTTTTCATTGTAACAGACATACAACAGCTTAAAAAAAGTTTAAATGACTCGGGAGGTACTGGGAGAACCGTTTTATTACTAATGACACACTTTTTGTGCTGTTGATGTGGCATGAAAGAATGTTTGGGCTTGAAGAAATATTTGGCAAGGGTATTATGCTTTTAATTGACAGCCAGTCTGGGATCAAGCGCCATACTATTTTAGGTTAAATGAAACCCTGTTTGTTTCTTATAACTTTCAAGCAACATTATGGGTTTGTAAGTGTATGAAAAAGAAAATAAATTAATTCAATAATAAAGATATGATGTTTCTGAGATGCTATGAATCTCCCAATCTGTAACAGCAATCAGAGTCAGCCCTCAGACTGTAGGATGTTTTCAGAATTGTTTAAAACTTGTCTGTGTATGTCATCCCCTGGCTCTGACGTGTTAAATGTCAGCAGGTTCAAAGTTTAGACACAAAAGCAGACAGGCAGGACCTACAGCTAATCAGGAGTGAGAGTACGAAAGTGTCAACAACGCCAAATGGCAGAGTAAGACGGAATATTATAAGGCAGTAGACTGAGTGCTAGGATTTGCCTCAGAATTTGCAATAATAAGCAAATTTATTCACATTGAAGAAACGCAAAGTGTTCTACAGTGTAAATATTTAACTGGAAAGCGAATTGCCTGTACACAGCTTAGTGCACATTTTTTTCAAAAACGGGCAGCATTTTAATAATATGCTTGTCGTGAATGGACCGGGAGAAACTGAGAATTCCTGTGAGCTGAGATACAGGGACATGCGAGAATGATGTGGTGATATTAAATACTGATTCAAGTCACTATCACAGAGTGCACTTTGCCAGTAGGTGGTTGAAATAGTCACATCAGTTAGTAAGTGAGATAGCACAGTGAGCTGTGTAGTGCTGGAGATAATGATGACTGTCCCAGACGGACATGCACCAGGCTCCGGTTTCTTAACATATACACCCTTTCTTGCTTCTCGTCCAGACTTAAATAACAAATGTACAAATGCATAAATTAATTATTTGTGCCTTTTATTTTATTTAGGGATTCGAAACTTTATCAGGCAGTTGATAATTTTGAATAAGGAAAGAAATAGAAGTTGAATCTCTCTATTAATGCAGCATGTTTTCTACTTTTCTACCCACTTTCTATCTTCTAAATATACACATGTAGTGGTGCATAGTTTTATTAATGTAATCTTGATTTGTTTTTTTTTGTTTTTTTGTGATATTAAGAGGTTTGTATTTTATTAAAGGTGAGCTGTGAAGTTTATTTGCTCCATGTTGATGACTTTATCTTGCTGATGTATTTATCTGTTATTTCTGACTACTCTCCTTATGTCTCCTTCATCCAGTATAAAGAACGTGACACCCAAGGTGGGCGCAGAGGAGACCCACGATGCCATCAGACGAGCATTTGACGTGTGGCAGAACGTGACGCCGCTGCGTTTTGAGGCCGTTCCCTACAGTGAACTGGAGCGAAATAAGAAAGATGTGGATATTACAATCATATTTGCGTCTGGATTCCATGGAGACAGCTCTCCCTTCGATGGGGAAGGGGGCTTTCTGGCACATGCTTACTTCCCCGGGCCAGGCATTGGAGGAGACACGCATTTCGACTCGGACGAGCCCTGGACCCTTGGGAACCCTAACCATGATGGTAAGTATTACATTATTTGCATCTAAGCTATAAAAGCATTATGGCACCGCGAAACTATATATCCATCTTCAGTTTTACCCATTAAGTCTAGATATATTATATTTTGTCAGACGGTGTTTAAGACTGACCCATTTCACACAGACATACTAAACTCTAATAGAGCTAGTTGCTTCTGCAGCTCCTTCCAGATATAATAGAAACTGTTTATAAATGTAGGACAGCTGGGATTGTTCAAGTATGCACTGTTACATGTGCACAAGTGCTTGAGATACAGAAAGACTGCTGTGATTATTAACCTCTTAAGCCTCTTTATCACTGCGTCTCACGAATAACAGACAAGAGACCAGAAGTCATTCATTTTCTATAGAGAATTGGAGACCATTATTTTGAGGCTGTGGATGTGTTAAAACTAGTTAGCTCGTTTGACTAAACATGGTTTGATAGTCGGCTTGTAAAACTTGGGAGATGGGACTGGACACTACATCCAAGTCCGTCTGATGGGCGAGCAAATATGAATAAATAATTAGTCTACCCCTCATCTGAATGTTTTTTGCATTTGAAGGAGTTGATTGATATAAAGAGATGGTGGCGTGTCATGTTGATGCCAAAAGTATATGGACACCCAGCAATCACACTGGAATGTTCTTGCCCCATTCTGTACTCAAGGGCATTAACATGGAGTCAGCTCACAGGCCTTGCTCCGATACTCTCCTCTACATTCTGGGAAGGCTTTAAATTAGATTTGCTCATGGCTCTGAGTATTTTTGCCCATTAGCAAGTGCAGGCTCTGATGTCAGGTAAGGAGGTCCAGAACAAAGTTGTTTTTTGGTTGCTGTTGAGGTGTGTATTTCACTTTTTCGATGTTTCACTGTTGGCATGGGATAAGTCTATAAGTCATCTCTAGTTTACGATACATATATAGCTATTATAAATAGCTTTTTAGAGTTTTATATGCTTAAGCTCATGATACGCATATAAATTGCTTATGTGTAAGACAAACTATTTAAGACTGTGTTGAAAGCAAATTAATTTTCTTATTACTGTCGGGAGAAGAGTGCATCCTATTGTAGGATCTGATATAGTAGTGAAAATTAAACCTGTGACTTGTGGGAAGAGCTCTGTTATGACCAATCAGTGATGATGAGCTGGAGAGGTATTGTCAGGATGTTGGTTATTTATCCTATCCTCTCTCGCCTTCTCTCACTCTCTCTCCATCATGGGTTGATGTGGCGAATTTTTGAGAACCAGCTTACTGCATAGCGAAGACATGGATTTATGCAGTCGCTTGAATTATACATCCAGTGAAAGGGAGAAAAAAAGCCTGACGCCAAATAAGAGCACATGCATACATATTTCATCTAAGACTGTGACGGAACGTTAGTGTCTGTGTCTGTGTGTGTGTGTGTGTGTCTGTGTCTGTGTCTGTGTGTGTGTGTGTCACGCTGACTGTGTAGTGTGTGCGTGCTGAGGTGTTTTTCTCTGCGTGGCATCTGGAGATGTCTGGAGGACAAGTGAGAGAGAAGAACAGAATCTGGAAGGCTTGAAATTCTGACTCATCAAGGCTTCATGGCCTTGTTCAGCTAACAAGAGAAATACACACCAAATTAGTGTACAAAAGACACAAAAAAAGAGAGCAGTGTGTATATGTACTGTATATATGTGCAATATTGTGTGTTATCAAGTTTCCTGTTTGAACTCTCAAACATAACCAATCTCTGTGGCATTTTATGTATTCAAATCTTTATTTATTGGATGCATTCACTCTTTAATTACCGGTTATCATGTAACAATTGAATTTTGTGTTTTCATGCATAATGTTATTGATGGGACAGTCATTGATTATAGGCTATAAGTTGATTACCTGTGCACTTCAAACGATAAATATAAGGTTCCTAAAACAACACATGTTTTCTTTCTGTGCCCTCAGGCAGTTGCTGTGTAGCAGAGACACAGATGAAATCAAAAGAACACCAATGTAAATAATATCGAAACTATGATTGCATGCTTACAATCTCTCGGTGACATACAATTTTTCTAGAAAAACGGCCACTCGTGTATGTGGGGGGGGGGGGGTGGGGGGGGCATTGGTTTTATAAAAAAATTATTCAGCTAAACTACAAAGGAAGGAAAATCTTACCATGAAGAGTGTGATATGCATAACCTGTCACAAGGAGTACGCGAGTAATAGTGAAAGCTGGTGGGATTGATTTTGAGAAACCACAATGAGTGCCAGAAGCACTCTGGGGTTAAATTGATTATTAACTGATCATTGATTGGTTTCCTCAAACCAGTGACCAATTATGAAATGGTTACGGGACTCCAATCGCCAGTATACACACACATCCGTAACAGTAAAACTACCCACCTAGTATTGTGTAGGTCGCCAGTTTGGAACCAAAACCGTCTGGTGGTGTGCTTTGATATCTGGCACCAAGACTTTAGCATCAGATCTTTAAAGCCTCTGACTTTTTTGTTCAGGACATCCCATAGATGTTTTATTGTATTTAGATCAAGGAATTTAGAGGCCTTGTCAACACCTTACACCCTTTATCTTTCTCAAACCATTCTTGAACATTTTTTACAAAGTGGCAGGGTGCATTATTTTTCTGAACGAGGTCGATTGCCGTTAGGGGGTACTGTTTCCATGACGAGGTGTACTTGGTCAGCAACAAGCTTTGTGGATCAGTAGGCTTTGGACACTCTTGACCTTCTCACTGGTTTACTGGTGACTCATCTTTGAATGCTTTTGGTAGGTAGTAAATGGGAACACTGCAACACTTTAGAGTTTAGGATTTGTCAGAGTTCCTCAGATCCTTGAGTCCTATAAGTCTAACACATCAACTTTGAGAATGGCAGCTTATACACTGGAGTAGCACATTTAGAGGAAAGCACTGTCCAACACTGTCCTCTCACAGATGCCCAAGATTGCTTCAAGTTGCTATAAATGATGTGGAAGTGCAAGTAGAACACTCCTCCCCTTCTAAGAAAGAGTTTTACTCTCAGATGTGGATGGCTGTGGCATCATCAGGATTCGTGGCATCATCAACATCTCAGAGTAGGACATCGCTCCTAAGTAGGCAAAAATTCTCAGAATGACCCCATTTTGTTCTGTATTTTCAGGAGTAGAATTAAGAGATATATATTTAAATTATCAGAATAAGAAATCACTCCTATCTCTACCAAAATGTAGGAGAGCCCCGGAGGTGTCCTATCTGGTTCATATGGATCATATACATTCCGCGTATACACTTATTGTACACACATTAAAATAATCATATATATAAGCAGTTTATTACTTCATTAACACGCCATATCCCTGTGTTTCACATTCCTCAGGGTTACATGCGGCAAACTGACAGAGGTGGCGTTGATTTCACAAATTGCCTGCGTTTACTTTTTACCTGTAGAGGTAAGCATAGGGCAGTATTTTACTTGAATTATTTCTTTACGTTTACTCCCTCCTCCGCAAGAAAAAACGCTCTCATCCTCTCCAGATTATTTTTTTTCGAAATCATTTTGATCAGATTATTACAGTCCTACACAGCTCTATCCATTTGTGATTGGATCAGTCTGATTACGATAACGTCATGCAGCGAGTCACGCATCTATAGGTTTTGTCTGTGTGCATAAAGCTGTCTCACATTTCGCCTTTCCATCGTTTAAAACTACAAAAACCAGTAAAAACTACAATGCCCACTATAACATGCAGCCTACTTTAAAGTGTTTTAAAGTATTTGAGTGTGATTCCTACAAGTGATTCTGAGGTGCTTAGTAAATACAGGCGCTGTACTTTGACTTGGATGTTCCGACACCTTGATTTTTGTCCTCTTTAGTCATGCATGTCAATATTTCAGTTTTGATTTCTTGGCATTGTTGTGTTACTTGACCCAATTTCAAGTTTATGCTGCTGGACAGATGATCTCATATTTGTCTCATGAGTTTTCTGTTTGATTGTTGTCTCAATAACTGCCAGTTTTCCAGGCACTGCAGCTCAGAAAAAAAGCCCAAAAAGACACATGGCATAAGATGTCTGTGATTATGCACTGACTTACTACGTATGGTGCTTTGCTTTGTGACCAAATTTTCCACATTGATCTTATCAGTCCAAAATATCTAGAACTTTAGTGGTTTATTCATATGCAGGTTTGTAAACCCTGTAAACAATTTTGTAAAGCACTATTCGGACGGGACTAGTTTTACTGGGGGACGTTGGAGAAATTTCTGTTTCATAAGCACTATTCGGACGGCACTAGTTTTACTGGGGGACATTAGAGAAATTTCTGTTTCACAGAGGTACTTTCTGATTTTAATCCCGTCCGAATCTGCCATGTCTGTCTTTTTCTCACACAACCTCTGTAAAAATTCCAGTGCAAATTAGCTACTGTTTTTCAGCAAACTCGGCGGTCCTCTGGAAATCTAATCCCGTCCGAATGCAAATGTCTGTTTGCCGAAAATGTTTTTTTTCCGAAACGCGTTTTCTTGTGTGTTTTGGTCAATGTGAACTACCGTACAATCTCTAGCGCGCCGGTATTTGAGTTTCTGCTTTCTACGCTCCAATAGAAATCCTCATCCTCAACACGTGGTCTTTCGCAACGGCCACATGAAAAACACAGACACGCCCACCTCCGTAATAAACACGGAGATGTTAGTCCCGTCCGAATCCATACATGAAATGACAGACGTCGGCTGAAAAAAAAAGTCCAACTCAAACGTCCCCCAGTAAAACTAGTCCCATCCGAATAGTGCTTAAGTTTGTTTGTTTATTTAGACAGCTCGCGCAAATACATTTTTGTCCTTTTTTTTTTTGTCTTTTTTTTTTTCATTTTTCTTTTCTGTTTTTCAATGTACTTTAAATTTTTTACAATTTTGTATAATTTAATGTGCTTAAAGCGGCCTGTAGGTCACATAACGTAGCTCTTAGGTTTTTCCATAAGTCCTGTTTGAGTATCATTAATTGTTGCTACAATCAAGTTTATTATCTATGTTTGTTTCGAGACTGGCACTTTGTTTAGCTAAAACAGCAGTATGTACCTCCTTCACCAGTCACATTTGGTTGTGCCACAAGGCTTTCTGTGAGAGGCCTAAAAGTGAGAGACATGAAGACTGTGATCAAATCAAATCAAATATTAGAAAATAATATTAGGCATTTGCCAGACGGTCTTATCGAGAGTGACTTCCATAAGCACCATTACATGAGTTTGTATTTAATATATCCTTACACTGGATCACTGAGTTACTATCTAGGAGTAGATAACCAAAAATATTAAAGAAACATGGGCCTTTAGTTGTTGCTTAAAGATTGCCAGTGACTCATCTGTAGTGATATGTACAGGAAGTTCATTCCTTCACCTAGGAGCTGGAACCGAAAAAAAGTTAAGTGTCCCTCGATCCCTGAGAGATGGTGGGACCAGTCGAGCAGTGCTGGAGGATCAGAGAGGACATAGTCCAGTGCACCGATAGCACATTTCCAGAATGTGACATAATAACATCAGAACTAAAATTAAATATTTGATTTGAGTGTAATTGCTGCACATTGCAGTTTTTTTTTTTTTTTGCTCAGCAGCAATTACTAGTGACATTGATGCAGACTAGAAATTTCAAAAAGATCTGACAAGCTCTATATGTTATAGCTCTATTTTTGCCTCCCATCTCTATTTAAACTCGCCATTTTTCACCTCTTCTGGTCATTTTTCATACTTTTCATCCATCTCTCCTGTTCTCTAAATATCTGAGTTTATCACTCCCTTCTGCTGTTCCATCTTTTCTTTTTGAGCCACCTATTCCTCACTCTGTCTTGGTCTGGGAGCCAGCACTGTTACTTTCTCTATGTCCATTTCACTCTTTCCTGTTCACTATGTCTCTCTCTCTCCCTTACCTTGCTCGCTCTGTGTACTTCTTTTACAGACACGTACACAAACATTGTCTCACACATTGTCAAATCAAATCTCTGGTTGGACTTTTGCTAGGTAGGTGCCAACCCACTGTGAGTGTGTTTTGCTGTGTGCATGGGATTACAGCTTTCTTCCCCTCCTCTTTCTCTTGCTGAGCTACATGGACTTTTGCCAGTGGACTACTTCTCCAGTGTCTAGGCCCTACCTCATCTCACTCTTGCTGTTGTTGTCTGCCTCTCATCCACACACACGGCATGCACACACACATGAACCCAGGACTAACAAACATTATATACATTCTTACCCAGGAGGTATGTGCAGCAAAACTTTTAGAGATCACCTGTGCTGAATACAGGGCAGCAAAGTAAAGTATAAATCATACTGTTATGCTGTGAGGATGAGGAGTGACTCGGAGCTAACAAAATATTTTCCCTCACTTGACACAATGCTTTTATCCTGTGTTTCTTCTCCCATTTTCTTTTCTAGTCCTTTGTCGCCACTTTCTCTTTTTTCACAAGCTCGAGTGGCTGAGCACTATAATGTCTGCATTATCAAAACCTCTGTATGTGCGCGCATGTGTGTGGCATGTCATTATATATTGTCCCCAACTGTCCACACTCTAATAGAAATGCAACAATTTTGACTTTGGCTAGTTCCCACACATATAAGTTTTATTTTATTTCATTGTTGTTAAGGCCAATTTACTCCTCAATTCAGAAGTTGCATCTATGCATCAATTGAGAAGAGTTAAATTGTAAGGGGAAAAAAGGTATTAAAGGCATTAAAAAGAGGCATTTTCGTGTTGAAAAAAAGGGCTGTTACTCATATTTATGTTAATATCAACGCTTAAGAACTTGAACAGGGATGCTTTCGTTTCCATACAACCCTTATCTTTTTGCTTGGTGTAAATCGGATAGCAGAGAAGTGACTCGTGTGGGCAGTGGTGGCACAAACTGTTAAGGCACTGTGTTATTGATCAGAAAGTCGGTTATCAAGCTTCAGCACTACGAAGCTGCCACCATTGAGCCCTTGAGCAAGACCTTTACACTATCTGCTCCAAGGGTGCTGTATCTTGGCTGACCCTACGATCTGACCCCAGCTTCCTAATTGGAAAATGCAAAAACAAAAAAGAGAAAAATTCTTTGTAACTGTGATGAGGTATATGTGACACATAATTATAATGTTAATAATGTTTTAGTCGTAATCTGATTTTTAAATCCATAATTATTGAAATGGTCTAGAGTCTGACTTTATGCCAACACCTGGTTCAGCCTAAGGCCGAGCTTTAAGGAAAATTTATAACCAGTTTGCAAAAGTATCTTAAATCTTCACCCAGAAAGTTACGAGCGACTTCGCTTAATGCCAGGTGTAAGCCCTCTTGGAGCAAATGGTCCCATGGCTCTCCTTGGCTTAGATGTCTATCTGATTAGCAGACTGATGTCTAACTTTAATAATGCTTGTAGTGCAATGAGACAGGAAAAGAGCAAATTCCATGATTACAGCAGACCTATAAAATATTCTCGTTGTAAATAGTCTTGCAGATACCCTGGCTGCATGGCACCACACTCACAGATAAGAAAGAATAGTTCTGTTTCAGTCTACATGCTCTGCACTGACATATAAGGATATGAATTTAAGAGGGTTTCATGCTCTTAAAGATGTCTGTAATAGCTCAGGAAAACACAGGGAAAAAGGCAACATGTGTCTATAGTCATGCAGGAAATGAAAAGTTGAGGGGAATGTTTTCTCTCCCTCAGAGGCACATCGGCTTTAGGAAAACACTGCATAAGCAGTAAAAAAAAAAGAAATAAACCCTCTACTGGAGGACACTGCTGTATAAAGACTTGCAAATAGTCGTGATCAGTGCACCCTCTGGTACCTTAAGGGTGCTTTAACTTACGTAGTCCATTTGAATCAAACCCTGGTGTGTCTTCCCTCTCAGCACAATTCATTTGTGCAGGTAAGAGTTCGCAATCAGGAGCAAATCAAAACAAGTTGTAAGTAAACTCTAGAGCTGTTTGATTGCAGTGAGAGAGTGATTTAATCCTGAATTGATCCAGCTGCAGGAAGTAAGCCAGACATTTTGGGTTGTAGCATTGCTTTGTAGATTTGAGCTGCTCAACCGGGCTGCCAGTGCAAATCAAATGTGTTTATTTCATTCTGATTCAGATTAAGTAAAACTAGCTAAAGCACTCTTAAACTCACTTTATCAATCTTTATTTTGAATCACCCAGTTGCATGGGTCCCTGTTGTGTTGTGTGTATACATGCAAATAACACACAACCATTAAGTGCATTTCTTCTGTCTTTCCTTTTTTTTTTTTTTTTTGTGCTTTTTTAGATTAATCCCTTAATTAATAAGGGACAAATGGTGACCACATGATATGTTTCCATGGCTCAAATGTTTAATCTATATGCTTCTTAGCCATTTATTATTTTTTCCCTGATTACCCTCACTACCAAGTAGTTTTCTTATGGCCTCACAACTGTTTAGTTCCTATACTGTGTGTGTATGGAAATGCTCTTATTTTCACTATTAAACAAAGCTATGGTTTTTAGTGTTGATTTTTTTTTCTGACCACATTTCTTCTGCAAAGTTGACAGTTCAGCACAATCCTTCCAGCACCCCAATAATTTGTCCTTTTTTTGGCCAGTCAGTGTATTTTAAAGACCCAAACAATAATGGGTTTAAAAAGGGGATATTTTGTTCCCCAGACATTTCCATTTCCTGCATTCTGATTGTGTAGGAAAATACACATTAGCAAATGGCTGTTCGAAGGCGGTTCATTTAAAACTACACTCAGTAAAATGAAGAAGTGTGAAACAGAAGAGAAATCAATCACCCAGAACACATGATCCGAGTTGTATTTCAGCTAAACCATTTAACAGATATATTATATATATATATATATATATATATATATATATATATATATATATATATATATATATATATATATATATGAAGACCTCTGTGACTTGTATTTATTTGTTTGAAGATGAATATTACTGGCGGGTTTTAAACAATAGCTCATCAATTGTCACCACTTTAGTTCAACATATTTGCTTTTATTCAAATAAATGTAGTGAACCTTTTTATTATTTTAACTTATTATTATTATTATTATTATTAATAACCATATCTTATTATCTTATCTGAACATGGTTCAGTGGTTTCGCCTTTGTCATCCTGCAGTGTGCTGCTGCTTCAGAGTGGATTGATGGTGCAGGCTCGGCAGTGTGCAGGGACCAACAGTGTCCTTGTGCTGTGGATTTGTCTCCTTGCTTGGAGGATGATTGGCAGGATGTGTGTGCCTGTGTGCCTGATAAGGCATAGCTGTTCTTCAACTGCAAAAGACCAAAAGGTGTTATATATTCATTGGTCAACTGGGTCTGATGGCTATCAGCATGCTGTCTGCACAAGGGAAATAAAAATAGATAGATAGAGTGAGTGAGAATGAATGTCGATTAAAACATTGTATGGCATGACAAAAGGCTTCAGGTAAATTGAAGAAACTACTACTAGCTATGTTTTACCCTGTATACCTGTATAGCTGTTTTACTCAGAGCTCTGAACTCTTCCACTCTCAGAAAGGCTGTGTTCGTGAGTTTATATGATTTATTTTTGAGGTCTGTGAATGCAGTGTCAGTGTGCAGTTAGGTGTCCAGAGCTAGTGTTTTAAGCTGTATTTGCTCAGTATCCTTTGCTGTATAAGGAGAGAGCACCCTGCTGACACCCACCAGGCAAGCCCTCAAAATAGCCTCTCTCCCACTGACTCCAGCATTAACTTTCCATGTGTGGAGCAATAGCCTCTTCCGCCTGCGCAGTGCTTCTTGCCAAGCCGACTGGACACGGACCGCCGTCCTTAATCTCCCCTGACCTTCAGCAGTCTCAACTCACATCAAAGAGTGATGTACCTTAGGCAGCAGGATAACACGCAGCCTGTTGGAGTATGTAAGTCTCGTTCTAGTGTATATACAGTGCAGAATCAACAATAGATACTTGAGGGAATGAAAAGGAATGAATTTAGTCACGAAGATTAGCAAAAGTCAAGAGAAGGAGAAATGGAACGTGAACGACAGAGAGATGGAGAGGCAGCCAGTACCCAGTCTGTCTGGCTCATTTCTTCACACCCATGAACGATCCTGAGAACATGATCTGTCTTGGAATTAGCAAACCATAATGAACAAACGCCAGGAATGTAAGCATTTATCTGGCTTTCTGGCTTTCTTCTCTCTCTCTCTCTCTCTCTCTCTCTCTCTCTCTCTCTCTCTCTCTCTCACATACACACACACTTTGTATTTTTGCTGAAATACAAAGAAAATAAAATCCTACTTGTTCTGAACTCATAAATGTAATTGTCAGGACTTTTTGCCATTATACAAAACATGTATAACCCACCATTGTGCAGGAGCTCTACCTTGCCGCATATTTTGGATAATGTGACATGTCGCTTCATCTAATGGGAGATAACAGTTGTTATCTGCAGCAAAAAGGTGTGTTTGCTGCAGTGATAATTAACCAGCATCATAAGATTTCTAAGATAATAAAAAGCATTGTTTTGAAGACCATAGCCTAGGAGCATGTGAGAGCATGTGACGGTACATCAGGAGTCGGCATGCTGATGATTTGTGATTGCTTCACGAAATGTGCTCCCGTACCACAAAACGATAGTTTTATGTTTAAAAAGTCAAAAAAATTTTTAGATGAAAATAAATGTTGTGGAGTAGGATGCCATTATCACCAAACTTTTGTATTGTTCAGGAAAGCCAGTGTGAACATTTTAAAACTCAAAACAATGTTCTGGAAATAAGATTATGCTATTACTCATCTTCGGTCAAAGTTAAAACTGAGGTTGCATGAAGGTTGAATGGATACAGGGATCAGGAAGAAGCTCAAACCATGTGCATGTGTTTTAAAGAGGCTAAACAGGTTTTGTAGTCGGCCCAATATTTGAGGTGCTAACAAAATATTTTCCCTCACTTGACACAATGCAAGGTGAAGTGGCGTATGTGGGCTGGTGATACATCTGTAATCCATGTTACTTCTTAGATTTATGTTGATGAGCATTGAGAGTATGGACTAATGGATTGGTTTTCATCTGATCCTAGAAAGTTCTCTAGCCCTTCCCCTAATGTCTACCCTAGAGAAATCTGGAACCTTGGATTACGAGCATAATTCATTCTATAAATGATGCTCCAAGATTCTGAAGGAAGATCTTGTATGGCCACCAGTATTGTCCTATTATTTCTTTCTTTCTTTTTTTTCCCCCCTGGAGGAATGCATATTTAGTCAGTGCCCAGCAGGCACGAGCCAGCATCGTCATCCAAAACAAAATGTTGCAGCAGAGATCCCTGTGGAGAGCCTTGTGTAGCTGAGACAGCATCTGAAGCATGAGGGTCAGGAGAGGCCTGCGTTCCAGATGAGGCAATTGTTTAAGGTCACCTGGATGAAAGCTCTCGCCTCGTTCCCAAACCGCGTCTCCTTTGTTGCAATAACTATGGGGGTTTCCAGCTAGCTCTTTTATTTTTATAAAATTTTGATAAAGTGAAAAATGGCTAAATAATGGACAAAAAAGTGTATGCACATGGCTTAGGTAGAACATTTGTTCTTTTAATAAAGATAATATGTGAAAAAGAGTGATGGAGAATGCCTTATCACAACATGTATCAGAGGTTTTAGTACTGTAGCTGTACCTAGATGTTTAAAAAAAAAAAAAAACATTGCACCATTTAGATGGACAATGAAACAAAAGCTTTTCGAGATTTTTTTTTTTCCAGGATAATATACTTACTGCAGATGCACGAATGAAGGAATAAGGGATCCTCAGACGTTAAACTTAATCATTATTCCACTATTTTCTTTCTGTTCTCAGGAAAAACACAAAAGATTGGATAGTTCATAGTCTTTTAATCATTTTAATGTCCTTTTTTGTGACTGTAGCACAGATTAATTCACATTGTTTTTTGCAGACAATTTAGAAAGTTGTTTTTATATTCTCAATTGTTTCAGTGGGAACCCAGCCTCAGGTTTAGTCAACTGTGCTGAGGGGAGTCAAGAAGGAGTCATAATGCCCTCTGTGTGTGTGAGTGAGACATTGAATGCATAAGTCTGAATGCATCTACTGTTTATGCCTCATCTATAATAAACTGGTTGTTGCTAACAAGGTCTAGTGTTCAGAGCTGAAGAGAGTCTCATAAAACCATACAAATAAGCCTCTTAAGTGCAACAGAGAACTATTGCCTTTCCTTCAGGGGGAGATCTTTCAGGGCAGTTGAGACAGTCGTACAGTCATACTGCAGGTTATCCTGGCTGTGTGGCCTGAGGGCTAAACCTCAGAGAGAAACAGAGATTTAGAATTAATATTATGCTAGCCTCAGTATGTTTGCTTTCTAAGACGCAACTTGACATGAAGCTTTTTTGTGTATCAGCCTCTGTATGGAGCATCAAATAGTAACCTATGACCTTATTTTATAGAATAGCTTGAAACAGAAAAGAAAGAAAATATATGGATGTTCTTCCTGTACTCTTTGCACATGTGTAGGGCGCTGATTTTATTAGTCAGCACCACCAGCTGCTAATACAGCTAAAGTGAGCTCCTGTAAAGCTGCCATCCTCCATAGCAAAATCCCAAGCATTTTTTTTTGTTTTGTTGCTAAAATGCCAATCATTGTTTGAAATGAAGTGCTCGCACAAACTCATGACAATGTTTTAACCCAGATCGTGTGAGCAAAAACGTATCGATGTGCTCATGAGTGCCGTTTGAGCGGACAGACGCGTCCACCTTAGAATCAGATAAAAGTCACTTGTAATTATGAAAGTGAACAGTCAGGACATGAATTGGATTGAACAGTTTGGCTTGTAATGTTAACATAGCCGTTGTGTGAATAGTGTGGAATTCAGCAGGAGCTGCTCTGACCTCATGAAGCTGTTTATGGACCGGCAGTTCAAGATGCGGTGTGCTGGGCGTCATTGTCACCACAATAGCAAAGCTGGTACTTTATCTCCATTTCCCAGTAGGAATGTGAAACAGTTATTTATTTTTATTGGGGGTTTTTTTTGTTACTGAATAGGGAAATAGGTTATATTGTCAAAAGTTTGAGGACATCTCACTATCACTTATCAGCAACAGTTAAATCATAAATATTAAAATCACTCAGGTTGTAATGTTTTGGTTTCCCCTTCTGCAGCCCCAGGGCAGCTCTGCCACTTGTTTGTCCAGTGCATCTTATGAGTACAGGATTGGGGAGTTTGAAGGCTAGGTAATGGACTTTGGGTTCTGTGCATGGCGGGCTGTTGTGCACTGGGTGTTCTGGTGTCTTTCTGTCATGGTCAGGATTGATTTTTGGGCAATTTGTAAAGGTTGAAGAGCTGTTGGAAGAATTTGAGCAGCCCGCACAAAGGCCTGACCTCAACCTAGATAAGGTGACGCAGGAAAGCGAATATTTTTTTAATATTAACAGACACCAGCAAAATACAGGTTTATACCTTTTTAACCGACAATGTTTGATTAACACCCTGCAAAAATAATTCTATTGTTCTGTAAAATAAATGAAAAGCATGAATGTTGCAGAATTTCAGAATTTTGTTCTTGTTGTATTTCGAAGCAGCACTGACTGGTGCACTGCATACACACTCTTCACTGACCAGCTTCATTTCCGTTGTTTTCCCACACTGGCTGTTTATTCATCTGTCTTGTATATTTCATGTGATGGGGGAAAAACTTTTTAAGAGTTTGCTAACTAAAAAGGGCCATGGGTAGAGACATTGTGTTTGTGATACTGGGAAAGAAGTAGTAGAAGAAAACCACTGCAGGCTACCTCATCTCAACTTAATCTGCCTCAGTGACTCTCTCTCTCTCTCTCTCTCTCTCTTTCTCTCTCTCTTTCTCTCTCTCTCTCTCTCTCTCTCTCTCTCTCTCTCTCTGTGTCATCCTCTCAAGTTCTACCAGGGGAAAAGACCAAAGTAGACATCTCAAACACTTAATTTGCATAGCAATATGCCCCAATTCCTCTCATGCCACAAGTGATTTTTATATCATTATGCTATCTCACTTTGTCCACACTGACTCTCCTACTGCTTGTAAAACATCTGCATGCATCCCTTTCTAGAAGACTAGGAACAGTTTAGTCACATGTTTCCAAAGGAATTGTAATAACAATTTCACTGTTCCATTCTTTAATGCTTTTTGATGTTTCAGCTCAGTGGAGTTATTTAGAACAAAACCAAAGTGACTTCATGATGCATTTTCTCCACAGCAGGGTTTAGCAGTGACGTCGACTTGCACAGTCACTTTTAAAACTGCCACTGAGCAAATTGCCATGAAATGCTTAACACATCACCTTACCAACCTCTCAAAAGTCTTCTAAACTGTGAGGAGGTCCGATTAGATTAAAATAATGGGTGAAAAAGTAGATGTCTTTGTCTTGTCTTACCCTGTTAATGACACTGTAAAGGAGCATTAGAGAATAAGATGAGAATGAGACAGAGTTGAGGGAGAGAGAGATGAAGGCAAAATATTTAAATAGAGTCAAGGAATATGAAAGGGAAAAGAAAAAGGAGAGCCAGGATAGGAAAGCAGAGATGGACTGATTAGTGCTGTGTAGTTGGTGATGTGGCTGTGTACATCTGTGCCTGCACTCTGCGGTCCTTGGTTAGTGTCACACGGTGCTGGCTGGAGACACGGGCTTGGCTCAGAACCAGTGGGGCTTTTTTAGGCCCACAGATTACCAGAGTGCTCTAAGGGCACCGTGTTCCATGCTCTTTGGAAAAATACAGCATTTTGATGTTTTTAGGGACAGTGCTTGATACAATAATGGGTCCCATGAGTATCTGTGGTATGAATTTTTTTATATATTTTTTTAAAGAGTAGACCCTGAGGCAAAGTACAATCACACACACACACACACACACACGCACGCGCGCGCGCACACACACACACACAGTTTGCAGAGTTATCATTCCCACACTCTTCAAAGTCTCATGTCTGTGTGTTTTTCTGTGCGTAGGAAATGACCTGTTCCTGGTGGCTGTGCATGAGCTGGGCCATGCATTAGGTTTGGAGCACTCCAACGACCCCACAGCCATCATGGCTCCCTTCTACCAGTACATGGACACAGAGAACTTTAAACTGCCTCACGATGACCTGCAGGGCATCCAGAAGATTTATGGTAAGAGTTACAGTTAGATCTGATCATGGCTGGTCAGTAAGTCGGCCAGTGGGGCAGATGAGGTCATTTGTCTGGAAAAGAGGCAGCCATTTGTTTTGGAAATACTTTCCAAACATCTTTATAGATCACGGATTGAGATCAACACATCAGCTTGATGTAAGGCCAGCTATAGTTAGTGAAGCAGAGCAGAGACAATGACATTTAATACCTTACTGTATTTACCAGTTTTACCCACTTGATTTAATGAAGATTCCACAAATACCTAAGATCATTTTTCTTTCTGAAGTTTGTAGTAGTTACCGCATTTAGATTTACCTGAAGATTTACATAATGTTAATAACATGAGTGGGAATATTTATTTGATTGTATTTTCATTGAGAACATATTACACACATATTCATATACATGTACAGTATAATAGTCCTTGGAACTGGAACTAATGATAAGTCATTTCTGGCATTTCGTGGTAACGGACATTCACATCTCTTTTTTTAACTGGATTAGGTGACAAAAATGTAAGAGTATGAACAGCAGAAAGAATGAATTTTCTCACATTAATTAAATTGACAGCCAAAGTCAGTGTAGTCAGAGCAGAGCTTCACAAGGTTAGCGTTTCCTCTCACCCTCTGCCCTCTTTCCCTGGTTTCCTTTCTCCTCTCCACTCTGCCCATCCTATGCAACTGCAGGGCAGGTCAGACCTGGGTTCCTTGGGCAGATGGTCACATCCTCAGGACACTCCCACCCACCCTGTCCACTCTCTGCTCTTCCTCTCCCATTTCCTTTTCCAGTCTTTCTTCTGCATAGAGACACACAAGTCCATACACACAGGATGAGGTCTGACGCAAAAGATTAGGGTGTAAGATAATAGTCACAAACAGCCTGTGGAGAGTTCGCGCACACACGCAGAAATGCAAAATATTGCATTCAACCCAGACCTTTTGAAAGGAACAGGAAGCAGAGTTGAGCGTGATTTAAATGCAGATTAACATGGAAAATTATTTACTGATGGCCAGTGGGTGTAGGGCTGCTGGGAGTTAGGATGTACCATTTTCCACTGCTAAACATCCCTGATTTATGCTTATAATGTGACAAGAAATGAAAATGTCTTTTTAGGTGAGCTCGTTTGACATGTTAATAACCTGTTAACTTCAGCAACCTACTTATCTTAAATCATTATATAAACACGGATGCATCTGTTTTTACCTAGTAAACACAAAAAAATTTATTTTAGATAATTTGTACAGCTCACCATCACACCATATGTGGGTCTTGCCCAAACTGTTACCACAATGTTGGAATCGTCCAACTCTGTAGAATGTCTTTGTATGCTGAGGCATTAAGAATTACCATCACTAGAACTAGGGGACCATGTGCCAAGCTTCCTCACACAACATCGGTGACTGCCCTGACTAATTCTCACAAATTCTCCACAGCCACACTTCAGAATATAGTGGAAAACCTTTCCAGAAGAGCAGTGATGATTATAACAGCCAAGGTGCGCTAAAACCAGAATGGGATGTTCAAAAAACCCAAATGGGTGTGAGGGTCAGGTGTCCCACATATGACTTTATAATTATTAGATTTGTCGTCTAACCGCTAATAGTTGCTAAGCAAGCAGAACATGTGACTCCACAGAAAGCAGCAATATTTCATATCTGCTATTAGCCACAATACAGCTCCTTAGGCAAATCCTTCATCTGTGTTTGCATTTCACAAACTCTTTGCCAATTTTTCAGAACCTCATGAACCCTTACTCACTCTTCCCAAATAAAGAAACCCAGGCCAGTTTTTGTTCTGTGGACATAGTGGACACATTTTTCTTATAGTTTCTCTGTCTTTCTTTTTCACCATCTACTCTGTTCTGCTCTCATCTCTAATGTAATACAAGCTGAGGCTTTCTCTTCTAACCCAGACTCTATTTTAGGAGATTATTTCAGTCAATGAATGAAATCCCTCTCTTCCCCCTGCTGATTCGACTATGCCGGGATAACCAGAAGTATAACTATCCCTTTAATTGTCTGACCTTACCTCGAGGGCAACACAACGGGATCGTGATTTTACTCACCCATCACTTTCTATTACAATAATTTGACCACTAATGGCCTTTTTTCGACTGTGACTCTCAAGTTATAGAGATTTTAGTTTAATTGGTATTATGTAACAAATTATAGCTAATATCCATTTCATTGAGAACGATTCATTTTATTCTACCTTCACATTACATTAAGGTAATGCAGAGTTATGGAATGAGTGCACTGGAACGTGTTTGATACAGTAGTTATGATAGCATGTCATAATGTGTCTTGGAGAATGACGTGATTGTGTTCCTAAATCTTATTCGCTCTTCTTTTAGGACCCCCAGACAAGGTTCTTCAGCCTACGAAACCTTTACCAACAGCCCCCCCTCCACGCTCTCACCCCCCCTCAGACCCACGTAAACACGACCGTCAGACACGTCCACCACGTTTACCAACAGGGGACAAACCCAGTCATCCTAACGGCAAGCCCAACATCTGTGACGGTGACTTCAATACGCTCGCCATCCTACGCCAGGAGATGTTTGTGTTTAAGGTAGCTTAACACACACCACTTAGATTTCACATGGGGCAAATTCTGACCAAATACATAGTGCACTACAGAGTGTAATAAAGAGTCTGTCTTTTGAGGTTCAACTGTTAGCCCATTCAACTTTCTCATTACTGTATGGGGCAGCAGTTCCACTCAGGGTCTTCCCTTATGAAGGCCCTTTTCTTTTCCAATGTTATAAACACCACTAGCTATAAATGAACGCCACACAGTCTTACTCCTGTTCAAGACAGTCGATGTTACAGCAGCTTGTGTCAGAGCAGTGTGCTTTACATGTGTTCGGTTTTCCTCTTGCTGAGTTAAATGGAAGTGATCCATGAAAGAAGTGTCTTTTCTTTCAACCCACCAAATCTTCTACTTTCTTTATACCCCTTATTGCAGTAAAGTAGTAAATGGTTTATGCTCTGTCTGCAGGTAGATTTAAAAAATGACAATCAACAGAGTATTGTTCAAATGAAACAAGTACTATGTATGCTAAAGAAGGCTCTGCATCTTCTTGGTCCTCCATACGAACTGTTGAAGCAAGTGTGAGCCCTGAAGATGTTTTAAAGTGTCCTGATGTGTGAGTCAGCCAACAACACCATAGCAACCCATAATCCCCCCCTTAAAGCCACACACAATGAAATCCTGTTTTCTCCTCACTAAATCATTTGTTATTTATTTTTACTAGGGATATAAATAGTCTGAATGCATGTTATGTTGAGGCAATAGTGAAAATGTAATGTCTTTTGTAAGTAATGTGAAGCTATTCTGGAAAATAGTTTATTTTCACTTAAAAATTGTGCCTTTGTTTTCTAATTAACTTTCTTAATTAGAGCAATGCCTTAAATGGGGGCAAAGAGTAGTATCTTATTAATATGTGGATACTGCATCACTAGAACACTGGACGCCTTGTGTTCGCCTGTTAGGGGCAAATTAGGGGCAAAAGGTTTAAAGCTGATATTTTGGATTTTTAAATTGGCAGTTGTTCCTGTGGAAGCTTTTCTGGTTCGTGTCAGTGATGCCTGAAAAGAAAACTCCAGGCAATGAAGCCAGCCTGCATATCAACATACTTTTTGTATTCAATACAGAAATACTAGCATATTTTTTTTGCCTGCAGCCCCTGACCTGATGTGTATCTTGAAATTTCAAGATGGCTGAGAGAGAAAGCAAGGAATTGTAACAGGTTATGGCGAACTAGGTGATCTTTTCATTTTCACACCTCACAGCTAAGAGCACTCCAACTACGCTTTGAGTTTCAGAAATCGTCCACGATGAGAAATTGACTAGATGTTATATCTCATGGCTGATTGTGTGTCATTTTTCTTGGGGTTCGTCTTTCAGCTAGTTGAAGCTGAATTCCATCTCGTCTCTGCCAGGTTGCCCTGTTTCTGGAATAACCTAATTTTCATACAAGACCTTTAAAAAAAAAAATATATATATATATATATATATATATATAATTTAAAATCACTTGAATACATTATCCAAGCTTCACCTTCATCATATGATATTGAAATATGCCACATGGTTAGGCATATGAGGGGCGTTCAAGTCCTGCTGGGACTTTTTAAATCAGCAGCGTGACAGAACACAATTACAATGGAACCTTGGATTACAAACATAATTCGTTCCGGAAGCAGGCTCGTATTTCAAAACACTTGTAAACCAAATCAAATCTTACCGTAAGAAATAATGGAAACTCAAATTATTGGTCCCAGTGCCCAAACAAATAAATACATAAAAATAATTAACACAAAATATAAAGTAAAAATAAAACAAATTAACCTGCACTTTACCTTTAAAAAAAAAGTAAAAATAAATCCCGACAGATAAGTGTTTCCGTTTTGTGTGTGTGTGTGTGTGTGTGTGTGTGTGTGTGTGTGTGTGTGTGTGTGTGTGTGTGTGTGTGTGTGTGAAGTTAAAGTAAGGAGTCCCTCCCCTCTCCCCCTTCTCGTCTTACACAGTTACCCTTCCCCCACTCTTTTCACACACACGCAGGCACACAACGTAAACATTGTTTTATCAGAAAAAATAAACAAGAAATCTCTCTAACAACACTCAATTTAGCGACACACTAACAGAATCTGCATTAAAGTAAAAATAAAACAAATTAACCTGCACTTTATCTTTGAAAAGAATCGCGACAGAACAATGTTTCTGTGTAGAGCAGAGAGAGAGAGAGAGTATGTGTGGGTGTGTGTGTTAAGGCGAAAGTTGGAAGGGTGTGTGTGTGGGGGGGGCATGGTGTCCAATGATTCACACAGACACAAAGAGCAGGCTGATACAGAGAGAGAAAATGGATCTTTAATCTCTCTATTGAGACTTGCTTCTGCTTTACACGCGTACACACACGTGTTATAATAAACAGTACACGCATGCTGGATACACACACACAGACACAAAATAAAATATGTTTTACCCACACACACGTGGCCACAGTATTATAGTAAACAGTACACGTGTCCACGGATGTTGATTATACCAGTAAGAGACGCGCCCTGAGCGCACTGAGCAGGGGAGACGATTACCCACAATTCCGCAGCACAAGAGAGAGAAAAACCATTGGCTCAGTTGTGATCTAACTCTAAGCCTTGATTGGACTGCCTCCTTCACCTCTAAAACATTGGCCTCCCAGGAACTCCTTTAATAGACCAAACATGCGAAAATGTGGCTTAGCGTGAGGTCTGGACTATAAGGGGATGAGGCAATAACTTCCATCCACATTCCTGTAATCTGCACGTGGTGTTTGTGAATGTTTCTATGATTTGTTTTCAGTGATCAGGCATTCGACTCGTTGAATGTTCACTGAAATGACTGCAGTGGACTCCAAGCCAACTCCCTCAGGATTGTCATTTGCAAACATAAGGCCTTATTTAAAACGATTTGTGCCAATCAAATGTTTTACTGCTGTTTTCACATTAAGGACCCAAGATCATTTCCCAGAACACTTGACCCCAAAGTCTGGTTGATTTTTATGAGTAAGAACACAAGCATTTCCAGCTTGGGAACCATGACCAGACCAAGTCTGCTTTATAGAGGTGGATCAAATCAGATATGGAACCTAATCATACCTGAACACGGAAGTGGACAGCTGTTTAGAACATGACGTCATCGGTGCCGCAAATGTCCTCCGAAATCTTAGTGTACACATGCCAAGGTCATCTTCTGATGTATACAGCCATAGCTGATGAAGTAGAAAACCACAAAAGAGTGTTGCTCTTAACATATCTTTGCAACCAACTAGGAGCGTACTGCCACTTGCTGTATTGGAGAGTGTACCCAAGTACTGAGAGAAAAATTGTTGTGAACGCTGGGCTCTCTCTCGGCTAGGAGCAATTTTTTCTTTTTGGGGGGCCACAGTACAAATCAATCATCCTAATGTGAAAATGCCCAAAGAGTCTCATCCAGCCTCAAAAAATGTCAATTGGTTTTATGCCTTCATTCATGGGAAAGTCCCCGTTCGTCTTGAATGCTACAAAATCTTCCATTTAAAATGGGTCTTTTTTGGACTGGCAGTGATGTTGCTTGTGTTCAGGGCCAGCAGCGGTGGTAATTGACTTAGCTCATTAAGCTGGACTTCAGTGGTACAAACGCAGCAAGCCGGAGAGTGAAGGATTATATTAGCCACATTTGGTGAGCAGCAGGAGAGACAGAGATCTGCTGTTGCTACCTCATCAAACTTAAGAATCAATCCCCCCCATGCTGAAGTTTCAATAACACACACACACACACAAACACAAAGTGACAGTTGAAGTCCAAAGTAGTGGAAAGGGAGAGAAGAAATTAGGCACTTCATCATGGCTTTACACCCCCAGTTTCTGATCCACGCAATAAGCTGAAAAAGTTTTGTGTCTCTTCTTCCTCCCACAGAAAGAATTTAATTGATTCACTGTGAACCAAAGACGTGGGACATTAATTAAAGATGAGGGCCCATCCTCTTGAGGCGCTCTCTTCAGAAGCGTAGCGTATGCAATGGTTGCATGATAGAGTCTTGAAAGACTTGTAGCTCTCTGTTGACTCTGTATTTTCCTCTACACTGAGGAGTGAAGTAGCCTTTTTATGTATCCAAGTTTGTCATCACAAGCAAAAGTTTTAGGTCCATGTTCTGTAATGGGCTTTCAAATGTAGCTCTGAAATTCAAAATCAGTCATTGGAATCAAGTAATTTTTCTGAAACGGTTATAGAATTAGTGCCTTCTAATAACATACAGTTAAATCATATTGGGTCGTGTAACTATAAAGTCAAGGCACATGGGCAAAATTCAGCTAGTTCTTCATTTCAGTTTCAAATGCACGTGCAATAAAACAAAAACATTAAAAGCACTGTTGGCAACTGCAGAATTCATGTGGTGTTCAACTGCACTTGAATCTATTCATGCCAAATCTTTCCCCATACTGTTTTCCCCATATTGTTTTTGTCTCTTTGTCAGCAAGATGCAGATATATGATCCTCATGATCAGCCAAGAGGAAGAGATCCTACAGGCATACATCTGGCTTATGTGATTACCATGCTCAAAGTTACTTCTTCATGAGCACACACACACACAAAACTCCTTCTCCTTGCTGTTGGGCTTGCAGACTTCATCTTCCAAACGCCTGATGTAGATGAACATCGAAAGCTGTTTCATTCCTGGGATGAGAACAGCGAGTGTTTGGGCAGTGCATGCCAGCTGAATAAAATCAGTGGCAGTTGATTGGCAAGCAGCTTTTAAATAACACAGACTATATTTTGCACACTTCCTGTATATTGTTTTTACAGTTGTTTTATCATCATGTTCAGAATCAAACAGCCCCTGTTTATATCAGTATAGACAACTATCTTTTAGGATGTTGCTACAGTTTCCCTCACTCAGTTCCCTCTAGATAGTTGGCCCCTGCTTGGAAGTGTGTATTTGAAGTGTGTAAGTATGACATTGTGCTGGCAGGATGTTGTTTGATGTAGCTCAGCCATGTGCTGAAGGATCTTCTCTTGAACTGGGAGTCTACCTGTCTGTGTGTTTTTGTTTTTTTTTTTCCTTCAGTTTCAGTGGGATAAGGGAGGCTTAAATCTGCACAGGACTCTCTCAGCCCTTGTTGGTGCCATGCACAGCCAACGTTTTTCACCTTTCATCTTCATTGGTTCAGGCTGTAGCTAACTTTCTCCTGAGCTAACACACACACATACAGTACATAGATGTACAGTGCATCCGGAAAGTATTCTCAGTGCTTCTCTTTTTCCACATTTTGTTATGTTGCAGCCTTATTTAAAAATTGATTAAATTAATTATTTTTCTCAAAATTATGCAAACAATACCCCATAATAACAACGTGAAGGAAGTTTGTTTGAAATCTTTGCAAATTTATTAAAAATTTAAAAAATCACAATAATATAAGTATTCACAGCCTTTGCCATGACACTCAGGTGCATTCTCTTTCTACTGATCATCCTTAAAATGTTTCTACAACTCGATTGGAGTGAAGCGCTGTGAATACTTTCCAGATGCACTGTAGCTCTGAAATTCAAACATAGTAATTTGAATTAAGTTAGTAGTTGTTTTTTTTTAATAGGTTACAGAATTTGTGGCTCCTATTAACATAAAATTAAAGCACAATTGTTTATTGGTCACCAAACCCACCAAGCGTGGGAAGAACATGCAAACTTCATGCACACAGACCGTACAGGAATCGAATCCTCAACCCTGGAGCTGTGATGACACAGTGCTAATCACTTTTCAATTGTCAGAGGTTGTTGGTACCAGTGATGAGTGTGTATAGCGAATATAGTTGGCTTTTTTTCTTACTACAGTGTCTCATTACATCTTAAAAAAAAAAAAAATTGTGACACGACTAGCAGACATTAGACATCAACAAGTGACAAACAAGACGAGATATTATAGACTCCTTGCTTGCTGGTTTGAAAGTAGAGTTAGATTTAATCTGTACTTAGTATATGTGCTTCAAATGAATGTTTATGCACAAGGCTAAACAGCACTGAAGCAAAGTCTGAGAAGAGCATCTGCCCCTTTGTCTGTGTTTCCTTCTCTTTCTGTTTCTTTGTGTGTTGCTACCTCTATTTCCATTTCTCTTTGTCCATTTCCAAACCCTATCCTTGTGTGCTTCTATATAAACTACAACCCTGTTTATTGCGGTGTACAGACAGGCACTGGTTCTCAGTTCCTTTGAATTTGTGGGAGAGATTATGAAGCCACTGACTGGGGAATTGCAGCCAGGGTGCTCTAAACAAAGGAATAATGAAATGATTTGTATTATGTGTCCAGAAACGGCTCCCGCTTTGTAAAAAGGTTAGTGTTGTTTCTGCGGGTGTCTGATTACTGAGTGCCAGTTGAATTTGTCCTCATCACAGTCTGGCTCAGTATTTCCAGGGAGAGAGGAAGGGAGGTACTATGTTTTCTCTTTACAGACAAAGAAAGAAAAAATGGTTTTAATTTCACAGTTTAATCTGCTTTCAATTATACCGGCATGCCATATGAGAGAAAATGTTAAACAACTGAAATCAGTCAGTGCTTTTGAGGTACACTGGGGGCGAACAGCTGCACCAGAGGACACCGATCACTGAAGAGCACTGTGTATGTTGTGCATGCGAGTACAAGATTTAAGAGTTCAGTGACAGACATTGTGTAGTTATAAAAAGGTTTTCTCTCGCTCTCACTCTTTGTTTTTCCCTCTTTGTTCTTCTTCTTATGTTTTACTACCATTTAGATAGATTTTAATTTTAAGATTAGAAATTTACTTCTTAAGCTAAGACAGGAAGTGAACTCTACTACTATGTACACGGTATTCCAGAGCCCTGAAGTGAGCCCGAGGGTGCAGTGTATATCTGAGCTGTAATGGTTTCTCCAACTCAATACCCTTCCTGTGAGTTTTGGCTCACACCTTATATCTTAAGGTTACTGAAAGACTTGATGACAAAGCACACCTTTAAAGAAGCTTTTCACTCGGTGCTGCAGGATCAACTCGAAACATCCTGCATGCTCTCATTTAGAGTGAACAAAGGAGACCAGCACAAAGGGTAATAAAAGGCTTTGGCAGTTTAATAACTAACTTTCACACATCTGTGTGTTTTACGATTCTGTTCAGTGTGTCTTGGAAGGAGCCAAGTTACAGAAATATGTTTGGCTATCTTCTAAGTGTTAAGCAGTTCCCAAATTGCCTCAGTATGTCTGTTAATTTGGTACAGAGTGCATTTTGGGTTATTGGTAATCTCCAACCTGATAGCCTCCTGTCAATTACGTTTAATATTAACAGCAGGGAAATTAACCTACACATCAGTGCCAAACCCATTAAACTTTAATATGAAGTAAACTATACGTGTGACCTCATATACTTTGTGTTTTGGCAACCACTTTGCTGACGTTGCTAGGACTCAAGTCATGAAACGCAGCAGGCCAATGAGGGTCGGCAACTTCATCTCAAAGCTGCCTTGTCTTGTGAAAGGAGCCACACATGAGTCCCATCCCCGAAAAATCAACCCCAACGCTTGCTTTCATTTCATTTCATCTTGGTCTCATATTTTAGTGCGTTTATCAAGAGTGATGGGTGTTAAATGACAACCTCCCTCCTGTAATGGAGGTGATAATAACTGTCACGTGGTTTCCCAATTCATTTAAGTGAGCAGCTCTGCTCTAATGAGGTCAAACTAGATGGAACTCCACAGGGAGAGAACCACTGGGAGAATGGACACATCCCCGGCTCTGCACAGCAGTCTATAGTGTTAATGAGAGGGTCTGGGGCCTCAAAATAGAGCACTGTGATGCACAGCTTCATGTTTTCCCATAGTTCTGCAGGATCCCTTTAATGACTTTCAGAAATGCTTACTTTCATCAGTATCGACTGTGTTTCTGATTCCTTGAATGACTTTTTCCGGCTCTTTTGACCATGTTGCAATGTATCTCTCTTTTAGGATCACTGGTTTTGGAGGGTCCGAGACAATACAGTAATGCCAGGCTATCCCATGCTCATCAACGTCTTCTGGAGGGGTCTGCCTGCCAAGATAGACGCCGTCTACGAGAACAGCGAGGGAAAGTTCGTCTTCTTTAAAGGTAAGAGCATGAAGTAAGCCAGACATCCAGAGATCAGCATGATTGTATGGTGTTTGCGCTTGGGTTGAAAGCAGTAATCAGGCTAGCAACAGTGGAAAGACTGGTATTATGATGAGCTGTAACCTCATTTCCTTTGGAACAAGAGCTGCTGAAAGTACAATGCCTTACAGGAAAAGAATTAAAGCAGAGGGCCTTATCTATAGAGCATCTGATTTGTCGTAAATGAAGCAATTCAACACTTAATCTATGACGGTAAAGACGGCTGCTATGTGTGTGTGTGACTGCGTACGAGTAGACAATTTCATGCCAGAAACCGCTCTGCATATCTTTAATTTGCCATGCTGAGTGTGCAAGTCTTTAATCTTTAGTCTCTAAACATTTCACAGGTGGATATTTTGAGACTATTTGAAAAATACACAAGGAAATACACCAGTCTGTTTTAGTAAATAACAGATGTGAATGTTTATACAGAGCTCTAAATAATGTGAGGGAAAAAGAAAAATGTGCTTAGGAGGAAGAAGTAGAATCTGTAGAGTATGATAAAGCTTTTTTTCATTATTATTGAATAACTTTAGTTCAGGTACCTGAGAAACAAACTAATGGTTGCTGGTCACAGGCTTTCAGGATAATTTTTGTTTGTTTTGTTATGTATTTGTCATATATCTTTCCTCCCCACATGCTCCAATTTAATGCTGCCCCCTGCTAGTCACTGGTTAGAAGTAACTCCCTCATCACACATTGGAGCTGGGGGTGCAGGAGCCATGCAGAATGATCTCATTTGGTTTGCAATTTGCCATTACTGCTGATGAGTTTCTTTTAATGAGCTCCTTTCATCTTGAGAGCAGAAGTCTCAGACATCCTGTCATGTAGTCGTTTTACAGCCGCGTTTTTGCACACAAGCACACACATGCGTACACAAACCCCCTAATGCCCATCATCTAACGTCTATCACTCGCGCTCATTAATATCCGTACCTACTACATTGCTTGCAGTTTAGATGTTGAGCTCACGATAAAAGATGAGAGCATCTGGTTGTTTGAAGCATCTTGTAACTGGAGTGTATACTTATCAGATGTAACCACAGGCATTTACTTCACATTATTTGATGATTTAAAGAAGATAATTGTTTAGGTTGTTGAGTACAGCAGTCAATACTGCGGTCCACAAACTGCACTTTGGTATCTGTCAGATGGTAACATTCCACAGATTTATGTGATGTATTAGGAAGGGTTCTGGATGTCACATATGTCTTGTTTATGTTCTGCTAAAATTTGTCTATAGCTTTTCCTAAAATGGTTTAAATGGCCAGATTTAAAACTGTAACAGATTTTTCCCGCTTTTGTTTTTAATTTGATTGTTTTTTTTACCCAGATATAATCCTGATATTCATAATGAATGAAACAAGGTGTAAGTGGAGTCAAAATGGATGTTTCTTTCAGCAGCTTACTTGTAACTGGGCTTCTAGCATTGATTTTTGTTAAGGGCAAGATTCTAAATGTGTTCTTGCAATAGACTTAAGAATGGTATTCATTCTCATTCTCTACATTTCCAAGTCTGACAACAGACTATTTAAATATATTTATTGGTATAGGAAATGTGGTGGTTGTGTTCGTTGTTCCATGCGAAACTGGCGGAAAGAATTAGTTTTTGCACTTGGCCTAAATTGAATTAAAATAATTAATTGTAAACATGTAGTGAAACAAGTTAAGGAAGAAACCAAATTAAGATGTATTTCAATCTGGCTTCACTGACAGATATTTAGCCTAAAGCCTCTGTGGTGGTGTTGACTTCCCTTAACTTCTGCACCATAGTTCAACCATTTAGCATGACCGCATATTGCCTTCTAGAGCAGAGCTAATCCTGGTTGTTTGGCACAAGCTACCAGAGTTCTTTGGTTTAATGCTTTTCAAAAATTTGCTATTCCTTAGAGCACATTGTCATGCTCTTGAAAATGTACTGAAGGGAGCTAGAAGGAGAATTGAGTGTCCGAGCTAGAAAAACCTCCCAGTGATTTTGAGACAGTGGACAAATCTTAAACCACCCTGTGGTCTCTGTGATGAAGAAACAATCATGAGCTACTCTTTCCTGGCATCTTATGCACATGCATACACTGCATGCACACACATGTTGGCTCTTTTTTCTAATAATATGCAAATTCAAATAGTTTTAGGTCTGGGTAATTGTGAGGACATTTTGTCATTTTCACAAAGGGCTAAACACACACACACACACACACACACACACACACAGACAGAGCTTGAGAGGCCCCCAACCCCTGGCTGGCCTCTGTCTGGCTTCCAGGGCTTTTTGGCACAGCCAAGCGACCCTGCCAAGAGGAGCTTGAGAAAGCCCTCAGGTGAAATGATAGGCATTTCCTGTTTTAAAGGAAATTGTATAGACCCTTTCCTCAGTTTCAGCCCTCACAAAATAATCTTCTTTTATGGCAATTCTTATCATGTTAAGGCAGAACTGATGCTTCTTAATGATCCAACATCACTGGTGTGCCTGAGACTATCCAGTTTTAGAAAGAAGAAAAAAACACTTGCTTTCTGTAGAAATGTGTTAGTAACTATTACTGTAAGAGAGAACTTCCTCTACTGCAAGCCCTTCAGAACCCTGATGTTTAAGAGTGCATGTTTTAATGGGTATGAGCTGGAGGGTGCTGTAATGCAAGCCGGTTGAGGCAAATTGAGTGTAATTAAAAGCAAACATTCCAGCCTGAAGTGTGAAATGAAATGTCTGTTGAACAGAAAGGAATGTTTTATCAGAAAATAATGTAAATAGAAGAGATTTTATATCATAATGATAGTGCCAGGCAGGGCGTCAGCAGTTTGCCAATGTTGTGCTTCACTGGTTTTCTTACTATAAAAGAAAACAATTTACTGTAATGGCAGGACATCTAAAATAAACCATTACACTGAACATTGATTTGAAAACATTATATGTGAACAATAGTGGAATTGCTCAGGGGGCTGTACGGTATTACAATAATTGATGTACAGTAATTTGGTTACCAAACTGTCTCACCAGCTCTACATTACAGTACTTGCAATTGTACTTAATGATATTTAATAGTGGCTTTAATTTGTATAGGAAAGCAGTTCTGGGTGTTCAAGGACACCATACTCCAGCCTGGCTACCCAAAGGACATCTCCATGTTTGGGAACGGCATGCCAGCTCAGAGTATTGAGACTGCTGTCTGGTGGGAGGATGTAGCCAAGACATACTTCTTCAAAGGAGACAGGTCTGTGTCTGTATTTCTGTTTGATACTTAATGTGTTGTTGTTTTTTTGTTTGTTTGTTTGTTTTTGACTTTGACTACATCTCTGTGCACTGATTGTTTCCATGCAGATACTGGAGATACAATGAGGATATGCGGACCATGGATCCTGGATACCCAAAGTCCATTGCAGTGTGGAAAGGTGTTCCAGATTCTCCTCAGGGTGCCTTCGTAGACAAAGCCAATGGTACGTTCTGTTCTCTTGACTGATTGCTGCTTAATATATTTAGCCAACAGCCTACTGTAAAGTCTCTTTTAGCTTTCCACTAGTGTTCAGCACAGTGTAGCCTTGTCTACGCTGTCCTGCTTTCATTCTATCCAACTGCACAGCTTAAAGGAACCACAGGAGAGAAATGTTGTTCTCATTTTTACCTCTTCTCATTGGCTGTCGAGAGTAGGCGTTGCAAAATTCATTGGCTGAGTCTATTTGTTGGAGGTGTACAGTTTGAGAGCCACATGCACGCCATCTGTCCTCATCTTCGCCTGCCAGATCTGCACAATAGCTCCAGCATTCATCTAAGCGTGAAGGGTGAATCGATATTCCTGGGAAATCATTTGGTTGAGCACACTCTCAATGTAATCGTTGGCTTGCGTTCAGCCACAGGCCCTGCACATCACCCCGATGCCACAGGGAACAAAAAGGTTTGATGGTGATAGCAGTTATTCTCACCAGCCATACCAGCAGTATAAACATTCGGTAGTCCGTGGATCGATGAATGCAGTGTTCTGCAGCAGGCTTCTCTCTTGCTCTTCAATCCCTCACCGTTTCAGATTAAACAAACCGCACAGTTCTGCCAAAATACTTACTCTTCAACTAAGCAAAAAAGTTCATGGAAAGGAATTCAGAAAAGTATTGAAAAAAGATGTGAAGTGGACATCTCTGAAGCCTTCTTGCACAATTGCTTCCTCCTGACCTCTACGGTTAACTGAACCTGTGATATCAGACGGGCTCAGCTTATCCATATGGGGGACTCTGCTGTCTTACCCCTTACTTCACTGCTACAGTGATTTCTACCTGCCTTCACTGTCACCTCAATCAGCAGGACACCAGTGGCTGGGTTTTTTTGGCTCCTGCACTGTTGTCTTCTCTTTTCCTAGAGAACTTGGCTGAATAATGCATGCAGTGAGAAAGGATGAGTGCAGCCAGATTGTCCTGCTGAGGATGTCACAAGCTTACATTTACTTTATCCACCAGGGAGCTGGAGAAGCAAACTTGTTTCTCCACACACAACAGTGCTAGGAATATAGGCTAGTGGGCTAAAGTTATCCGGAGGACAAATCAAAATGTTATCGCATCTCTTGCGTATATAGTTAAGAATGAAATGTAGAAAATTGTTTTGAGTAATAAGACAAGGATAGTCTTCACTATGACATGACGTAATGTCTCTGAATGTTTTGCAGGTTTCACATACTTCTACAAAGATAAAGAGTACTGGAAATTCAACAATCAGAGGCTTCGTGTGGAGCCTGGCTACCCTCGCTCCATCCTCAAGGACTTCATGGGCTGTGATCTGACACCCATTGACCCTGAACACTTCCCCACTGAGGATGTGGACATCGTCATCAAGCTGGACAACGAGGCCAGCACAGTGAAAGCCATCGCCATCGTCATCCCCTGTATCCTGGCACTGTGCCTGTTGGTGCTGCTCTACACCATCTTTCAGTTCAAGAGAAAGGGCACACCACGCCACATACTGTACTGCAAGCGCTCCATGCAGGAGTGGGTGTGAGACAGAGCCCTGCCCAGGCCAGCCCCTTTACTCCCGTTTCCCCCCTTGGCAGATGCCGTGGTGGTACAGCCCACCTTAAACCTGCGTACGGCCCTGATCTCTCTTTTTCTCTCTCCATGTCTCTGAGGAGCAGAGAAGGGCCTTTGCCTAAATCTACCCCCTCCAGGAGAGGAAGGGTGAATCATCCTTACTACATTTCCTTTCCTTACAGCTCAGTGCACCTACATTAAGACTAAGAAGGGTTTCAGATAAGACTCCCAGTGCATTGTGACGTCCTGCGTCAAATCAGGTCTTAACTGTTTTAAGTGGGGGCTGAAAGCTGATTGCTATAACCCCTAGGTTTTTACTCCCAACTGCACGCTGGATAGAAAGAAAAAAAAGAATAGAGAATGTTACTTGAAATCAGCAAATTCTTCTTAAACTTTACTTTTATTTTTATTTTTTAGCCTTGTGTTAGGCGTTGACCCATAAATATTATTTTGATCCAGATATATTTACAATTCCCTTTAAGCACTCCTGAAAAAGAGAGTCCATACCAAATAAAGATTTCTCTTCAAAAGATTTTTTTATATAATTATTATTGTTATTTTGTTACTGCTTTTATTTTTTTTCCTCCCTGCTCCTAAACATACAGCGATAAGAAGTAGATAACTCATGACTGTTCTGGCAAAAAAAAAAAAAAAAACAGGGGCCAAAATATTCTGCAATATTTTTAACAGCCTTAATTGTAGATCATGTTTTTCTCGTTTGGTCTTTTTTGAGCTTTGCTTTGTCAGCAAGCCAGTGGGTGGTGTCTGTTGCGTTGCTACCTTTGTCCTTCATCAAGATTGCCACTGCGCGGTTCTGCCAAGTCACTGGATCAGGAGCAAGCAGTAGTGAGCACTTGAAGTGAAATGTGTCAGTGGGAGAAGAAGGAAAGATTCTAGTCACTACATCAGCTGATATGTTACTCCTACTATCTGATGTGTCTGTCAGTATATCAGTCAGATAGTGCTTCAGAGAATAACTTGTTTGTTCCTGTTTACCTGCCCTGCAACAGAGCCAGGAGTGCTGGTGCTCCTCTCTGAAAGGAACTTGCAGTCAGCAGAGAGTGTGGCAACTCTTCTGGACTGCCTTATTTTGGTAGGTGGTGTTGATATCCCAAAGCCTTGGCACACACTGCACATGGACAAGAGCATCTCAGGACACTGCTTGTGCATACAAGCATTCATGTCCACATTTTTTGTGTCCTCTGCCTGACTACAGAGGATAAAAGAAAAGAAATAAATAAATCATACGGTCATGATAGGTTAAAAAAATAAAAAATAATCTGGAAGGAACCAGAACTGTTCATACGCCTTGTGGCATGCAACTTGAACTCAGCCTATTGCATTGGAAGGACTTGTTCAGAAACTCCTAAATATACAGTACCTTGCTTGCAACTGTCTTTTTATTTGTTTTCTTATATTCTTGGTACAGTAAAGAACAACAAAAAAAAATAGTGGTCTCAACCTCAAGTTGAGACTACAAGTGGTACTCAAAAGAGCTGAGCAGTCATCAGGAATTCTTAATTTTGGCTGTTGCTGGTCATAAGAGATATCTTGATTTGTTACTAATACATTCTAACTGACAGAAACTGACAAACTTTGTTGCTCTTTTGCAAGCATTGTTTGAATATGGGTCTGTATCATTCTGATGTTTTCTTTTATATTTGTTTAACAACAAATGAGACAACTATATGTAAGATTCCTAATGGGACGAGGGATCAGTCCTGACAGAAAAATAAATTGATTAGTATAACACGAATGGCTTTATGCTTTTTGCTGATATATATGCACTTTTTAAACTGTCTAAAGCAAAATACAACCGGTCTTCCTTTAACTTCCTTGCTATTATTATTTTTATTTTTTTATGTACATTTTGTTCATTCCTACCCAAAAGACTAATTCTTTTGTCTCATTCAAAAGACGTTTGACTTTTTTTTTTTGTCCTTTCCATATTGTTGCTGTCTCTCTGTGCATGTGTGTATGCATGAATGTGCACCTCCATATTTCTTAAAGGTTTACCAAGGCCCAAATAGTCCTTTCTTGATGGCAATGCAATGCAGTCTCATTCTGATTTTTTAATTATTATTATTATATTAAGTTTGGGGAAACATGTAAACATGGACAGATTAGCTGCTTTGGATAGAAGGCTCGTTTAGTTTAACAATTTTAGGTCTGTTAGGACACTGCAGTGGTTACAGTAGCTGTACAGAAAAAAATAACTGTAAATGGGTTTCTATACCTAGGACTCATTTGTGAAGCCTTGACCTGTTACTGTTTTTGCCTTGCATCTAACCAGTGCTGTTAATAAGCTTTTAATGATGGGAAAGACCTGCTCCTGGTTTGCTAGAGAACATAAGAATTGGTGCTAATTTGACCTACACTGGCAACGTAATCTTGTGGTGCTATCTCTTTTTTACTTAGTATGGATTTACACTTGAGTGACGGTGACCAAAGCAGGAATAATCCACTTTATTTCATCACCAATCCATATTTGTACATTGGTGTATTGTCTGATGAATCACAGTTTCCAGATTTATTATCGAAATCCTTGAGGGAGAACTCATTTTAAACCAGCCTTATTATTAGTTTGCACATTAATTCATATCGATTGATCCAGAGGTTAACAGATGAGCTCACTAGCTTTACATGTTGCTCTGTGGCAGTGTTTCCAGAAGTGCAATTCATTTTGCAGACAAGTCTGGTTCTTTTGTATTTCTTATGTTTCGATGTTCTCAGTTCATGTTCATTATCATGACTTTATCTATACCTGTAAAAATATACATTCATACTCTTTACATTCCAGTTAGATTTAAACATTAGGGAACTAAGAACAAAAACTTTCTTCTTATATATTTTGTTTTCATTCTGGCATCACCCTGGCATTTTTTACCTTTTTTTTTGTTCTGTATCATTTCATCATTCATTTCACTGATCAATAAACACAATTGAACATACATTCATGAGTCATAATCATTTGTATGTAAGCGTGCATGGTGGATTATTTTTTTCACACCTCCATATCATTTATTCTGTGCATATTTTTCATCTTATTGTGCATCACTCAGGCCTGGGAAAGTGCTCCGAGTTCCAGCTCTGTATTTAGTGTTGCTCCCTTTGGGTGTATCACACAAATCTGAAGTAATTTAAATCTCTAAACTATATATATCAAGTCACAAGAGTTTATTCTGAAATAATTTCTTTCCTGTGAAATTAATACCACCGTTCGTCATGTTTGCGTATATGCATGCTTAGCGTTTATGCACAGTAGATTCCATCCGTAAGGAAGCAGAGGGGAGTGAAGTGGCAGAGACGGGGTGAAATGATTTTTAACTGCAGGGGAAAATTAGCTCCATTAATCGCTGTATTGACTCTATGGCACAGCTTGTTCTCATCACACACCCCACTGTGCTTTAGTTACCATCTTCGTGGTGCAGCTTACATCCACTCAACAGGCTCCTTCACAATATACATCTACAGAACATATCTGGGAGACTTTGAACACAAAGCAGAATAGAATGTGAATGCAGTTGTGTTGGCCCTCACAGGTGTGCATTAGTTTTAGGTAAAATTGTGAATTTAAAGCGTGAATTAAATTGTATGCTCCGCTCATGTCATAGATGATGTTTGACCAAAAAATAATAATAATCTATCTTAAATTGTAAAGGTTGGAATATTTGAATCCCCAGGGAACCTTAAAGTGTGCCCTAGCAGAGAGGATCCTAAGTTTAAATATTTAAGTAAGAATCATTAACTATTGTATGAATGCTCGAAAAATCTTTTCATAAAATTGTCCTGTCCAGCAAATCTCACTGGCGTAAGGTTTTAGGTACACACGTGGACAAAATTGTTGGTACCCTTCGGTCAATGAAAGAAAAACTCACAATGGTCACAGATATAACTTTAATCTGACAAAAGTAATAATAAATAAGAATTCTATGAATGTTAACCAATGAAAGTCAGACATTGCTTTTCAACCCTGCTTCAACGGAATTATTTTAAAAAATGAACTCATGGAACAGGCCTGGACAAAAATGACGGTACCCCTAACTTAATAGTTGGTTGCACAACCTTTTGAGGCAATCACTGCAATCAAACGATTCCTGTAACTGTCAATGAGACTTCTGCACCTCTCTGCAGGTATTTTGGCCCACTCCTCATGAGCAAGCTGCTCCAGTTGTTTCCGGTTTGAAGGGTGCCTTTTCCAGACAGCATGTTTCAGCTCCTTCCAAAGATGCTCAATAGGATTGAGGTCAGGGCTCATAGAAGGCCACTTTAGAATAGTCCAATGTTTTCCTCTTAGCCATTCTTGGGTGTTTTAGCTGTGTGTTTTGGGTCATTGTCCTGTTGCAAGACCCATGACCTGCGACTGAGACCCAGCTTTCTGACACTGGCCAGCACATTTCTCTCTAGAATTCCTTGATAGTCTTGAGATTTCATTGTACCCTGCACAGATTCAAGACACCCTGTGCCAGATGCAGCAAAGCAGCCCCAGAACATAACAGAGCCTCCTCCATGTTTCACAGTAGGGACAGTGTTCTTTTCTTGATATGCTTCATTTTTCCGTCTGTGAACATAGAGCTGATGTGCCTTGGCAAAAAATTCCATTTTTGCGATCTGACACTGATGTTCCTTGAGCATGAAGTTCAACTTGGATCTCTTTAGAAGTCTTTCTGGGCTTTTTTGTTACCATTCGGATTATCCGTCTCTTTGATTTGTCATAAATTTTCCTCCTGCGGCCACGTCCAGGGAGGTTGACTACAGTCCCATGGATCTTAAATTTCTGAATAATATGTGCAACTGTAGTCACAGGAACATCTAGCTGCTTGGAAATGGTCTTATGGCCTTTACCTTTAACATGCTTGTCTATAATTTTCTTTCGAATCTCCTGAGACAACTCTTTCCTTCGCTTCCTCTGGTCCATGTTGAGTGTGGTACATACCATGTCACCAAACAACACAGTGACTACCTGGAGCCCTATATATAGGCCCACTGACAGATTACAAGATTGTAGACACCTGTGATGCTAATTAGTGGACACACCTTGAATTAACATGTCCCTTTGGTCACATTATTTTCTAGGGGTACCATTATTTTTGTCCAGGCCTGTTCCATGAGTTAATTTTTTTTTAATAATTCTGTTGAAGCATGGTTGAAAAGCAATGTCTGACTTTCATTGGCTAACATTCATAGAATTTTTTTTTAATTATTACTTTTGTCAGATTAAAGTTATTTATGTGACCATTGTGAGGTTTTCTTTCATTGACTGAAGGGTACCAACAATTTTGTCCACGTGTGTAATCGTTAATTTAAGATATGATTAAATGCCTCACTATCTAAAACATCACATATACTGTAGTATCAATAACTAACTAATTTAGCTGCAAAGTTAAACACTTTCGGGACATCACCGTGGTAAAAAGCTGTAAAAGAGCTCTTCAGATATAAATGAAAAAAATATTATTTATCTGTTTTGTTCTACTTATTCAAAAGCAGCAAATTTTTTGTCATGCCAAATGTAGACGACGGTATGTGATTAAGAGTCTGTTTAAAATTAAAAATGGCCTCCAGTCCGCTCTGGCTGGTGTCCCACTTAGGCTACTGGAAATTTACCTCAGCCTTCTGTTTCACATATCACCTTCCATCCTGGCTGTTCCTCTGGGTAATTAAACCGTTTCTTCTTAATTAAAGCTGCCACCGAGGATGAAAAGCTGGAGAACCTACACCAAAAAGAATAAGAGAAATGAAAGCAACAAAGCATCTTCTTCTTCCATTGAAAGCTTCACGTCTATAGTTCAAAAAATCATGCGGCTACTGATTCTTTACCTCGTACAACACTTGAACCCGCTACACTAGGGTAGAGCATCTGATTTATAAATGATTCACAGCAGCCAAATACATTTGTCACATCATTATTGTGGAGCCTGCTTGAGCTGAACTTAACCCAAATTACTGTACATCATTTTCCTGTAATTCCCGTAATTGCTAATTTGTTGTTACCGTTAATAAATCTGTTTGCTTTTTTTTTAACCTCTAGTGTGATAAATGAAGAGAAACTAGTCAAATACTTTCTTTTCAAGTCAGCCGGCCAAGTCAGCACTTGTAATTGGAGTTAGAATGCTGAAGGCGCTCTGCTGTGTTAATGAGCGCCATTTAAAACATTTAGAATCATGACGCATCACCTTCAGTGCTGATCATCAAAATGTGTCCAAGTTAAATATATGTTAATACATTCCATAGACTTAATAATGCACATATTGTGCCCTATTTTATGTTTTGTGTGTGTGTGTGTCTGTGTTTGTACATACTGAGCGTTTCTCGAGCACTGCGACACAGCGATGCCTGAGGCCAGCTTGTGGATTCCATCAAGTCTTTATCATCTTTATCAGGTATCATAGCAGGCTTTTGGATTGAGCTGTCACTTGTACGGTTACCAAGCCACGTTATATTACAATAACCTCACTGTTGTGGCTATGTAAGCAGGATATTTAAATGAGAGAACCCCAGGTCATGAGGCAGGAACTTGCAACAGTCCTGAGAGAGAAAGAGTGGGAGAGAGAGGTCAACCAGAGTCCAGAGCTTTTTCTGAAGTCGAAGTCTCAGAGACTGAGCAGCAGCTCCCTCAAGGGTGACCATACAAGTCTTTTTATAGCCAAAAGCAGATTTATATGCTTTTTCACACATACTTAGTATTCACAATAATGAACACAAATGGGTTTCTAGGCAGCTTACGTACTGAATCCTTTTATAATTAAACAAATTAAAATATAATCAGTATGTACCAGTCATCAGCCTCCTTCAATTTATATTTACATAATGTTGCTGAACGTAGACCTGACCAACTGAGGCAACCCCAGATCATAACACTGCCTTCAGAGGCTTGTACAGTGACCAATATGCATAATGCGTACATCGTTTCATCTGCTTCCCTTATTACCCTGATGGACACATCACACTGGAATAGGATCAATCTGAACTTATCAGACCACATGGCCTTTTTCCATTGCTTCAAAGTCCAATATACAGTATGCCCCCTAACAAACTGAAGCCTTTTATGTGATAAGTCTCACTAACACGTGAGCACAGCTGTTTAGTCCCATTTCTGTGTGTGTTCTTGTTACTTTGTGTGTGCATGGAAATACCTTTACTATCTGTTCTAAAACACCATTAACAGGTTTCCACTGACCACAGATACGTCTTCCTACAAGGTTGTGTAAGAAATGAGAAGTTACTCACCGCATCAGATAGGGTTAAAAGAATTATTGGCAGCTGGAGCATATTAATCACCGCAGTAATGAGGCAATCAAAGACTCTTAAGCATTTGCTCATTTAAATCCATGACTTTGGGGGAAGCGGTGCATAATTAGTTAAGGCATGATCTACCATCAAACATCTTTCTATATTAACCAAATTAGAAGGTATAGTTCCTCTAAAATCTATTTTAATACCATGCTATTAGGGAGAAATACCTTCAATAGGGGATAAAACCTCCAGTACTTGATATTAGGTCTCCTTAAGATGCCCATGTTCGTGTTTTTTTCTTTTTTCTTTAGCTGACCAGGAGCTTTTTAAACATAAATGGAATTATTTGATATAGGCAGCGATTAAATATGAAAGTGTAATTACTTCCTTGACTGTTTATGTTAATATGCTATAGATATACTATATGTTATAGTACAACTATGCAAAACATTGCTACCCACCCAGGGGTAAGTATTTGCAACCGTCATCAAATGCTTTCCCTGTAGCTACGCCTCTGCTCTGTGTACTTTATATCTCTGTACTCTACATCTGACTCATAGTGGAGTCATTTTGATTTCATCTGAGATTAAATGTTCACAGGTGTATATTGCAATGTTGCCTGAACAGCACTGTTCAAAGCCAAGAAGTTTAGAAGAGTCAAAGTTAAAGCAGATATCAAGAGTAGAGCAAGAATTAAACTTGCATTTACACTGGCCTGCAGGAAAATTTAAATGTGCAATTAAAAGAGCAGAAAAAAAGGACCACGAGGCAAGTAAATAAATGTAGAGTCATTGTAGTGTTAATGTTACGGTAAAAGGCATGGGAATACAGCATCCTCTTCTGGAATGCATTAAATTATAATGTGAGTACACTTTTATTTTCTAAACTTAGGTCTTTTCCCCTCTAGACAGATCAGCCCATTTCTATCATGCACAACAAATTATGGGATCATTCAGTTGTGGTTCCAGCAGACCAGAGGCAACGTTCAACTACTGTGATATTAGCAGGGGAAAGCAATTTAACATTATACTTTAATTGACGCAGAGTCTGATCACTGCAAAGCAGCAATCTCACGTGGAGCTCTTGGGCGAGGTTTGTATTTTTAGCTACACTGGGCTGACATTCAGACTCAGTAGGTTAATTCATTTCCGATTTGCTCTCAACATGAGGAATAATGACTAAATCTCAGCCATTACTGGTTTTGGCATCATGAAATGGAGCTCATACTGAAATCATAACACTCACGAGTAGACAGTGATACTGGGCCTAGAGGCCGTTAATGGGAAATAAATGAATGCTGCTTCTGTAAGGCAAGGATAAAACAAAAAGTGTGTCCTTTCCCAGTGTCTCTGAAAGGAAAGGCAGGGGGATGGGTGTGTTTGACCAGGAGTAGGAGTACATTTAAGCTGAAAAAAAAGAAAGGTAATGTAACAGTTTTTATGGACACGTACCAAAACTATTTGATTAAAGACTAAATTGAAGCCTGCATTAACATTCTAATCCATGGATAGAAATTCCCAATTAGACTTCAGATCAACTCCAGTTCATTCATTTATTCATTCATTTTCCAATCTGCTTATCCTCTGTAGAATGGCAGGGGGCCTGGAGCCTATCCCAGTAAACTCAGGTCACAGGGTGGAGGACACTCTGGTTCAGACGTCAATCCAGCATGGAGCACAGACACACATGCACACACCCACACACTTACATGCCTAGCCATACAATGCGGACAACTTGGGAACTCCAATCAGCCTACAATACATCATTGCATCGTGTTTGTTTGAGAGTACCCAGAATAAACCCCAAAAGCTATGGAAGCAGATCAGTCTCAGAAATAGTTCACGTGCGTAACCCACTTCACGTGCGTACAATCCGATGTTCACGTGCGTATCCCACTTTACGTGCGTAAAACCAAATTTTCACGTGCACAAAATAAATATATATATATATTCATAATATACGTTTCACAAACGCAAATCTTTAAAATGCACGAGTGCATCATGGAGTGCATGCATGTGAAAATCGTCTTTCGTGTGTGAATATCTCTGGATTTGTGTGTGTGTATTTTTGAGACTTTGCTGGCAGCAACGTAGGTCACCCGTTCTCTTTAGCCAATCAGATACGACCTCACCAGTCAACCAATCACAGCCCTCCAGGAGAGCAGCACTCGAGTAACTCAGCTTTGCACACCTTTTGCGCAATCTGAGTTAATTACAACGGAAATTAAGCTTTACCTACACAAACCAACATGGCGAACCAAGAGCAGGATGCACTTCATAATTTCATAATGTTTCATTAATTAACTTAGCCGAAAAGAAAACAGCTAACCACTTTATCATCTTTATAAACACTTCACCATTCTTACCATATAATTAGAAATTTCACTTAATTTGTTTCATTAGGCTGAATAGGTAACAGCAGAAAGCGGCAATAATGGCAGCTTTCTGTGCCAACAGTTTTTAAAGTAAATATCATTTGAAAATGAAAAACTGTGACAAACATGTAAGAATGGTGAAGTGTTTATAAAGATGATAAAATGGTTAGCTGTTTTCTTTTCGGCATTGTTCGCCATGTTGGTTTGTGTAGGTAAAGCTTCATTTCCGTTGTAATTAACTCAGATTGCGCAAAAGGTGTGCAAAGCTGAGTTACTCGAGTGCTGCGCTCCTGGAGGGCTGTGATTAGTTGACTGGTGAGGTCGTATCTGATTGGCTAACGAGAACGGGTGACCCACGTTGCTGCCAGCAAAGTCTCAAAAATACACACACACAAAAACAGAGATATTCACACACGAAAGACGATTTTCACATGCACAGTCCATGATGCACTCGTGCATTTTAAAGATTTGCGTTTGTGAAACGTACGTTATGAATATATATATATATATTTTGTGCACGTGAAAATTAGGTTTTACGCACGTAAAGTGGGATACGCACGTAAACATCAGATTTTACGCACGTGAAGTGGGATACGCACGTGAACATCGGATTTTACGCACGTGAAGTGGGTTACGCACGTGAACTATTTTTGAGACTGATCTGCTTCCATAAAAAGCTGGTGAAGAACATGCAAACTATGAGCACACAGACTAAAATTCTAAGCCGCAACTCTGGAGGTATGATGTAAGAGTAGTGTCCGCTGAGCTGAGCCACAGTGCCCTCCACTCCAATTCAACTACATCGAATTCTAATGTATTATAAATTCACTTATCCTGATCAGGATCTTGGCGGTTGTGAAGCCACACAAAAAAAGAGCTCTGAGCTACAGATCACACCAGGGGTCCAGGAGCCATGTGCGATGGCAATGCTACTCCACGGCAGCACCACGCCACCCAGATTCTATTCCCCGTAGTTCTGTAGTTCAAAATGATGCATCCATTATGGAGGCTAAAAACATTAGAAAAGATAATGCGGATGTATGATTGATGGTAATTTCACCTAGCTCCTATCCTAGGAGCCTTTAGGTATGAGGTGGGGATGCCAACTCAACGCAGGGCACAAGCGTGCACACACACACCAAATTGCCTGTAGTGAGCACACACACATTCATTCGCTCACTACAGGCAATTTGAGAGCACCAATTAGCCTACTCTACATGTCTTTAGACTGTGGGAGGAAACCCATCAACCACGGGGAGAACTGGCAAACCCCACACACACAGACCTGAGGCGGAAATCAAAAACCTGACCTTGGAGGTGCGAGACCACAGTGCTAACCGCTGTGAGGTTAAATAATTTTTCATGCCTTTTAAATGATTTGTGAAAGTTTTTAGCAGGAATCCTTCGGTAAATATGACTGACACAGTCCTCATGTAAATCCACTGGAATAACATAACAATGCCCCATGGGACGTAGCCTTTTAGTCCACCAAGAAGCCTCACTTTGATTGGCTACATCGCTGCAGGCTTATTCATCAGCAGAACCGTACACACTGATGAATCATCAGCCCCTTAATCGGAAACTCACTAATTGCAAATTCCAGGAAAGAGATAATGAGTGCCAATTGCGTCTTCTCTCTTATGATTCAAATAACACCATGACTACATTTACAAGACATGTTCTTAACTATGTCCTTCATAATGCATAAATAGCTATAACTATTTTATGATTCCTCTAAACCATTTGATGCAGTAAATTGGCTTTGTTGACTGCAGAAAGCACTAACACCTCGATACTCATGTTTGTGTGGGAGTGATATTTATCAGCTCGTCAGTGCTACTTCAGAAATCACTCAGCAACTCGTGACTCATTGATGAAATAAATTAGGAAGTGGTATGGCTATCACACCTCATGGTTTTATGTTTTCTTCGAAAAAGAATTTGAGTTTGATTTCAATTTAAAACGATTGCTTTGTGCTTTTTATTGCTACATGTATATAACTGTACTATACAGTAGAACACATCTGAACTTACAAAAGATCTTTATTTCTTTGATCTTTAATAGTATGCCACTGGGATTGGTAAAGCGTAATGTGTTTTTACTCTTCAACAAATGAAATATTCTCTTTCTGAGACTCTCGTTAGGAGAAAAAAAAATTCAGAGTGTTATAAAATCAACCAGGCTTTGATGAAACTCACTCATTTTAATTGACACTTGTGAGTAGGGAAAGTATAAATTGCTTCCCTTGGGTTGCTGGTGCAAATGGAGGAAATCGCTCTTTCCGTTTGGAACTTGTCTCACTGGCTTTTCTTGTTTGTGTGCTGTAACATGATTAGCTTTATGTTGTAGCTAAGCTCATTTGAATTTCAAATGCAGTTCAAAATTTTCTTTTTTTTTTTTTCATTTTAAACAAGTACTCAGTTAAGTGATTCATGATTTATGTGAAATGCCCATGCCCTACAGGTAAAGAGTTATCAACAGGCTGGAGGGTTTTTTTTTATTATTATTATAATTTTTTTTATACCTGGCACAGTAAATTTGTCAGGATAATGAAATCTTTGCCTTGTGTTAAGAATGGCATATAAAGAAAAGGAGTGATTTATAAAGGACCAGCTCTCTGGCCATCTCCTACAAAAGCAGCAATCCCATGAGGACATGGGCACTCAGCCATGACTCATCACTCAAATTGCCGTTTTTATCTGAATGAACACATCTTTGCTGATGTTTCAGGCTATTAGATGAAAAGTGCTTTGTTCGTGACCCGGGATGCCCAAAAGTATACTGTATGTACTTGGAAATGTCACTTGTTTACTTGGGCTTTTCCTTTTTTTTCCCTAGGAGTCGCCACATAGGATAATAGGCTGATACAGATGTTTTTTATGCTACAGTAGATGCTCCTCCGGTCACAACTCTCCAATTTTCTAACCGGGCCTGGGACCAGCACTGCATGTAGTGTCTGGGTTGTATGAAGTGTAGCGTTAATGGCCTTGACCCAGCAGTGGCGGAGCTTCAACTCCCGACCCTCAGCCACCTGAAAAGCCACCGTTCCACAGACATGGTACATTATATTTCAAGCAAGGTTTTTTTCCCCCTTTCTTTTATTCTTGTACAGTCTTCCAACAAAATCATTCAGTGCTTTTAATGGTCTTTCTCTAACGTTTGTTATCAGCCATTATCCATGACACTTTTATTAGACTGCAAATACAGGATTAAAATTCACATGTGGGTCTGGTCATCATTTACAAGTATAGCTAAAATGAGTTTCCTGTAAGCACTGAAACAGTTTGAAGATTGGGGGAGTGTCAAATAAACTGCACAGTACTCCCATATGTGAGTTTGTTTCATGACTGCAGGCTAGCCACATCAGCATCAGCTTTAGTTGTCCCCTTGAGCTCTATGATTCTAATCCTTTAATGACAAACCCAATCAGCTTCATGAGAAACTGCTCTCATGCTCCATGTGCCTCATATTCACATGGCCCCAGACCTTCCCTTTGCAAAACCCCCCGATATTATTCACTTCATATAGAAGCTTAAGTCAGAGCTCCTGTTCTGAGTCCACTACCACTCCCTAATGCTCCGTCCCACTCGGATGCAGAGGGAAAGATGTTGTAATTCAGCAGCTGCTCAGAGGGAAAGCAAAACTTCATCTGTGTTTGTGTGCACGGTACGGGGAAGACTGTGTGTACACTTCAACACAGGACCGATAATATTTTCCAAAGGAGATGATTCTGTTTTTCTTTTTGTGGTCCTTCTGGGTTTTGCTGAGCTAGCTGAATAAAAGGGGCATGCATTGTTGCTGCTGGCGTCGCGGGTCACTTTGGCTCAGAGGCATAGCGAGAAAGTCGGGTGCTAGGGCAGAATGGGAAAGATGAGTCAGGGCAAGGAAAACCGCTCAGCCTGAAGAGACCGAAGCAGATATTTAGACTGAGAAGAACATAATAGTCACACAACATGGTCATACTGTAGTAAAAAAGGATATACAATACTAGGATACACAATAGTAAGGTGACACCTGATAACAATTTAAAATATCCGTTCTTCCTAAATTAACAAAACCAGACCCTCTTATCTAATGTGAAAATTAACACTTAGGAAATGCATAAAAAACAAAAATGTTTTTATAGTTAAAAACAGTAATCACTTTAAGCAGAAAATTAGCTTTAACAATAAAATTTGAGTCCTTTAATAGAATGAGAAATATGAAAGAAATGAAGAATTGTGTCATTCTTTAATTCAATATATACAGTAACCACTCCCCAAAGTTCTGCACCTCTGGAAAGAAACAGTACAGCATGGGAAATGCATGAAAAAAAAATTCGAAATCAGAATAACTATAGAAAGCTGCACTGCGCTCATGAATTCCACAGACATGGCATCAGTATAAGCGACATAAAATGGCAATGTATTTAAAATTAAAAATCAACACCAATAGTGAAGCATCCACAATATGGTAACAGCATCATGAGCGTGGATCTGCTTAGATGGCACGAATCATTCAGAGATCTAGTAAATACAGTACTTGTCTGAAAAGTAGTTTTTTAGGGGTGAGTGATGTGGCAGAAACAGAGAGCTCATTAGACAACGTTGTCGCCCGTGAATAGAGGCCATTCTGATTGTAACGCTTTCCAGTGGGGATATGCTGAAGGGATGCAGAGCTTATCAGATCAGACTTCTAAGAAAGAAATGAGTTCCCATGACCATGTTCCTCCTGGGAGCACACGTTATTTCTAGCTATTTTTCAATATGAAATGGTTGCGTTTTCTTGAGAAAAGCATCAAAATCAGGAGAGCTTACAAAATTCGGGGTAAACAGCCAAAATGGATCTTCAACAAAACATAGCTTCATGTCTTAGTTGTGAGGATGTCTTAATCGAATTAGAAAGCTCTTTCTTTGAAACACTCTCTCTCTCTCTCTCTCTCTTTCTCTCTCTCTCAAGTCAGTAATATTTCTTATAGCACTGTCTGGTATCATTGTCAGGATCACCACTCTAAATTTTCTTTTCATCTTTTTTCTTCAACTTTCCTGTCTGGACCATCTGGTTCAAATGAGCAAGATGCTGTCAGAAGAGCCAGTGATGAGGACAGTGAAAAAGCAGGACCAGATGTATCCTATTATATGGACATGGTTCCAGAAGAATTGGTTTTGCTCGTCGGCATGGTGTGTCTGTGATGCTGCAGCACAAACACCAGCTGCCGCACATTTCACAGGCCATTGGGCTCAGTGGTGTACTCCCACACTCCCATCATCCACCACTTCTATGATGGAGCAACCCTCTACACTGCAGGGGGATGACACACGACTCTGACAGTCTGCTTTAGGAAAAGGGAGAACTCCATACTATATTCAACAGCTGAAAATTGTTCGTCTCATATCTACTGACCTCCAACATGCAACTGAAGCAGCTGATTACCTCCATCTCTTCATTATGAGGGAGAGCGCTTTGATCCAGCTGGTAATGCACTGTAATGAAATGGTAACTCACTGGTTATGTGGGCGTTTGGTCTTTTAGTCACTCCGTGTGACAAACATGCATGTTTTTGTGATGCGCAAATGGCAGAGCACACTCGCTGAGTCATGTGTTTAATTAAAAGACAATCTGGTATGTATCAGAGAGAATCAATAATTACTCTCTTAGTTATTCAATGTAAACAATTTTACACTGGCAATTCATGGCGGCATATTGCTTAACGATTTTGTAGCTGAACGTTGCATAAGCAGATGCTCTTATTATATACACTTGGGCATCTCCATTAACTAACTGCTGTGATCCACAGTTATAGGGAGCGTGTGAGTTAGCTTACGGGAAGACAAGAATAGATGGGGCACAACATGGTACATAGTACACACCACTGTGCATTTCATTTCTCTTCTTCTTCTTTTGATAAATGCCCTGATCTCATGCATGCATCTCTTAGGGAGCGGCGTAATGTAGTGGAAAAAAACCTCCTCGGTGAAGATGCACACTTTCCCATGCATTTCTGTTCGGCGCAATGGCAGATGGATTGATGGATAAAGAAATGCTGCCTGATGGCTTGAGGAGATTGAGCTCTTTGTCCACATCTTCTCTTCAATTTGTCAGCTCAAGCACAACTACAAAAGGCATACAGAGGCAAAGATCTTCGGTATGTTACTGGCACCTGTGGGGCTGCTGAGAATGGGGACCAAGGATGGAAGGAGTGATAACAGAGGAGATGAGAGTTGTCTATGACTCAAGTGAAGATGTAGCCAGGAGAGAGCATCAGATACATAGACAGCAAGAAGGTTAAGAGAGGAGTGTTGAAGATTAGGTGTGAAGATGAAGTAGCCAATTATCAACACAGAGTGGCTACAGAGATGGCAAATGAGTCAAAGTGCATTCAAAACAGGTCATAAGGATCTGGCAAATGCTAGGAGTTTTTAAAAGGTTATATGATTTTGTTTAAACTAATACAAAAACTAATGGGTTTTCCTGTGATAGAGATAAAGAAAGTTTTATTTCTTACCAGATGTGCATGGCTGTCAGAATGGAGAGTAGTGCCCAGTGTAACATTAAAGGCCAAACATGAGCTCATTTCTAGAACAAGACCAGAGAGAGAAATAGAGAGAGAGAGAGAGAGAGAGAGAGGCTTTGGCCCTGGACGACTCACAGGAAAGAACGTGATAGAGCTTGATCACTAACAGGTGGCTAATGTTGATTGATTCCTTTGAGAAAAAACAGAATCATTACCACTCTTCCAACTCTATGACCCCATAAAACTCCTTTGTTGTGATGTTCAAAATGGTTGGATACAGTTTAATTTCAAGTTCCAAGATAAACTATTTTTTGTTTTTCTGTATCCAAAGAAAGATGGAACTCAAACATTGTTTTAATTTAAATCCTTAAAGTTGTTTTATGGTATCGTCAAATACGTTAATCTTAGTCAACAGTTTAAGGATCTTGTGTAGGTTCCACGTCTTGTTGGAAAGCAAATATTTATACAATAAAATGGTAGGAAATATGGAAATTTGGATATGAGGGTGGGGAGGCCAGAGGGTTGATGGCTCATTGCTCCATGGTCCTGAACTCCAGTTGTCCTCTTTGTGTTCCCCTCGCGACAATGTAGTGATGCCTCTGTGTACTCCAAGTTCTCTCACAACTCTCAGAAATGTGCCAGTAGATTGATCCGATAAATTGTCTATGGGTGTGAAGATGTATGTGTGTGTGCGAGCCCTGATATAGACTCCCATAACACCATGGGGTCATTCCTGCCTAGAGCTCAGTTTTCCCATCAGAGGCTCCAGATTCACTACATCACTGATCATGTAAAACACATCGAAGATGAATAGTGGGTATGATTCTGATAGTGGATATGATTCTGCTTAGCAAACCTGTTTAATCAGTTTGACCACCTTCTCTTATCTACTGTATCAGAACATGTATCAGAACATGAGTGCCCAGAGAAGAGCAACAGGAAAGGGAGAAAGTTATAAGATGTGAAATTAACTTAAATTAAATTAAGCTGATTTTAAAGAAAAGTAATAATAGGCAACCTAAATCTCCACCTCGGCACCGAACAACATCTCTTCCATTCTCTCCTAACATATTTCAAAATATTCTTGTCATTAAACAGCATGTGGGGTATATTTGCAATATGGAACAATTTGTACCTGGTTTCCATAAGGGCTGCATCGCAGTAGGACTCAGTTCAGACAAAAAAGAAAAAACTAAACTAAAATAGGTCACACATAGTGAACTCTGTATGGAGTATTTAAAGGGTCTAAATTACACCTTTTTAATGACTTGACCTCAGGCTGATTACATCATCAATAATTAGTATCCAGATCATTAGTTCAAATATCATTTTTGAGGTCTGGGTGTGATGAAGTGATTGAAAAAAATAGAGATGTGACTGCAATGGCAGGATGACTAATTCAGTGTCCTGACTAATTCAAAAATGACCCCATTTTCCACACGTATGAAGAGAATAATACTAAGAGATGACAATGAGATCCATGAAATGCTTTTTTGCCAAACGTGTTCTTATACTTGTCAGCTCTTTTAAGTATCAGCTCATCTGGCATGGCTACTGGTTAAAAACCAGACACTAGATCTGAAGGCAGAAAAGACCTGACCAGTATGTTGGGAAAATCTGAGCGAAGTATCTAAGCTACGGGGTCAGAGCCTGCCCTTTTCCATCACTAATCCTCGGATGAAAAGACTCACTTTCCCAGAAGTAGCAGCATACCCAGTGGCAGTTTGTATAAGCTTTGTGGCAAGGTGTTTAATTCATTTTACAGGTTTATATCCAAATCATATCATAGAGTAAAGATATCTGACATATAGATAACTGTAATGAATGCTGTACTCTTGTACTTGACTGAGTAATTTGATTGCAGGAGAGGCATTCCACGAGTGGTGATACAGAGCATTACAGCACTGCGATGTTTATTACTATATGTATCACATGTGTTCTAACAAATATTAATTAGTCTTAGTGTCAGTTGCCAGCATGGGTGAAAGTAGGAAAGTATAGAGCGCATTACTGAAAAGAGGAAGGGGCAGCTGCCTGACAAAACCCACCTTCAAAAAAAGAGTCAGGGAAGCACTTTTAAACAAGAAAATTCATCTGATAACTTTATGTTGTCTTAAGCAACACATTGTCTCCTTAGTAATTACTAGTCACAGTCAGGATACAACAGCGCTCGCTTTCGCATGATAGTACTTAAATGTCTCATGTAGAATGAGCTGCGCACAACCCAATGAAGACACGCACACACACACCTCTTTCTTTCTCTGTGCCAATCCATGTAGCAATGTTTATAAATGCAACAAAGTATTTTTTACATTTTTTGCATCCGCATGAGCTGTTGTACATGACGTGATTGTTACAGGTGCTCACATTGTGGGCCTGTGTGTGTAACAGATGGCTCGTATTAAGTGGCATGCAACATGCAGGGTGCAAGAGCATTTAGAAGACTTCTTGTATTAGTCTACTTCAGAGTATAGGCTCCAGTTCCTTTCTGCCAGTGCCAGAGTAGTTGAAAGAATGCAATTGGTCTCATTCTGCTTCCATTTTGTCCCCTAATAATTTCACTTGCAGATAGATGTTCTTTGTAGTCTGACATTTAATCTGCATCAGAGACCTCCAGATAATGAAAGTGAGCTGAGTGGGGAAATATGGTATAAATTAAAAGAACCGCTCAGAACAGTCAAGGAAACCTTGGTGGTTTCTCCTTCAGGAACCCATGGTTCATCTTCATCAGGGGGTAAGGAAGAGGAGGTAGAGTATAAAACTTTCTTCAAATCCATCACATTCTATTGAACATTGTTTTGGGATGCCCACGTCAACTCAACTCAAATGTCAAGCATAAAACATGATAAGCTGGTGACAGATGGAATGCAAGGCAAAATAAATGTCAGAAAGGACAACGTGCAATCTATCAACTGGAGTGTTTGTTGTAATCTTTTGGTGTTGAGGTGAGTGATGCATTCCCCACATCACATGCTTTCCTTGCTTTAATTTAAGAACAGCTCCAGTCAGGACCTCAGATAATCAATCAATCAATCAATCAATCAATCTATCTATCTATCTATCTATCTATCTATCTATCTATCTCTGTGCACATTAGCAAAGTAAAAACTGAAATAGAACCCTATATGTAGTGCGTACATCCTGTAAAAATAGAGTTGACTGTACTATATACACAGATTGAGATCTCACATGCAGTAGGTTTGTAGGTTTGCAGTTAAGTGTGTGGTATTTGAACATGATTTTTTGTATATAAGAATTATATTAGTCACATTATTTTTTTTTTCTGTGGTGTATCTGACACATTTTTTTTATGCTTTTACTTTGTTTCGAACTTTTAAAGGGTAGGGTTTAATCTTTTTAGGCCCATTGCCCTTATATGCTCTGAAGATACACTCATTTACTGTATGAACATGGCCACTGCTTTGCTAATGACACACAGCTGTATGATTCACTGAAGCCAGATGACAGACACCGGCTTAATAAAACTTCCATGCACACCATGTGAAACAATGAACAACATTTCCCTGGTTGTTAACTCCAGTCTTCCAATAAAAACGTAGATGATATTACTAGAATAGCTTTTTTTTTTCATCCCAAAAATATTGCTGAGGTAGAATTTTTTTTTTTTTTTTACTATATAATTCAGTAAAAACTAGCACATGCTTTTATTACATGCTATTGGACTATTGTTATTCCTTGCTGTCTGATCCAAGAGGTATAGCTTATCTTACTGGACACAGTACCTGCCAAGGTCCTTAGTAAAACCAAAACATTTAGAACAATTCCCATTTTATCCACACTACTGTACATTAGCTCCCAGTAACAATTTGCAATGAAAGACAAACACTACTAATGACCTTCAAAAGCACCACAGTATCTGTGAGAATGTTTGGTCGTTTATGATTTGTCATGCCCTCTTTGATCTAAAGGTTTAGAACTAAAGCAGTAGGTAGAGCATTTATTTAAACTTTTTAGTCTAAAACTGTGTCTAGTCTGAAAACATACCAGTCAAGACTTTTGTTAATATGTGCCTGTTGCTCACTTATTGAAAGATTTTGCTATCAGTGGTAGGAGTGAGCTACTATATGTCCCAGAGTTCTCTCATGTCGGCTTTACCTTCTGGCTCTCCTGTTAAGCTACTTCTTAGCTAGATCTTTCAGACTGCCTGTTTTCCTGAGTCCTTGCTTTTATTGCACTCGTGCTCCTGACTGTATTTAAACTTACTTAGGTGAATTCTAACTAATGTCAACCACTTGATCAACTTCAAATCATTCACATGAATTACTGAACTTTTATATACAGTATGAAATATAATGTCAAGTTAGAAACAGCGACCAGTCTCCCTTACCCATAGCAACTATAGAAGTGTTCATTCTACAGGGTGGGCCATTTATATGGATACACCTTAATAAAATGGGAATGGTTGGTGATATTAACGTCCTATTTGTGGCACATTAGTATATGTGAGGGGGCAAACTTTTCAAGATGGGTGGTGACCATGGTGGCCATTTGGAAGTTGGCCATCTTGGATCCAACTTTTGTTTTTTCAATAGGAAGAGGGTCATGTCAAACTTATTGGGAATTTCACAAGAAAAACAATGGTGTGCTTGGTTTTAACGTAACTTTATTCTTTCATGAGTTATTTACAAGTTTCTCTTTGTTCACAGCCATTGACATGTCGAAGAGGTTAACACGTGATGAGCGGATCGAAATTGTGTTGATATCTGGTGAAATTGTGTTGATAAATTGTGTTGTGTTGATATCTGGTGAACGCAGTAACCGGGTCATTGCAGCAAGACACCCTACGAGACCACCCATCTCCCATGCTACAGTTAGCAAACTGCTTGCTAAGTTTCGTGAAACTGGTTGAGTGTTGGATTTGCCAAAATGTGGACGCATGAAAACTGTCACTAATGAACAAACATCAGTGGCTGTCCTAGCTTCATTCAGCAAGAGCCCACAGCGTAGCACTCGCCGCATGTCACTGGAGAGTGGCATTAGTCGAACATCCCTTCGGCGGATATTACAGTAGCTACTCACAAATGGCACCCTTACAAACTCCAGCTACTGCAGCATCTCAACGAGGATGACCCAGATCGGCGCACACAATTTGCAGAATGGGCAAAACAAAAATTGGAACAGGACCCTCAGTTCACGCAGAAGACTTTGTTCAGTGATGAGGCAAACTTTTATGTGAATGGTGGAGTTAACAAACAAAACCACCGCTATTGGTCTGACACTAAGCCACATTGAATAGATCCCTCCAAGACTGTTGGAACAAAAAAGTGATGGTATGGTGTGGTATATGGGGTACAAAGATAGTGGGGCCATTCTTCATCAATGGAAACCTCAAGGCCACTGGATATTTGAAATTGCTACATGATGATGTGTTTCCCTCTTTATGCACTGAAGCTGGCACGTTCCCTGAGTTTTTCCAGCAAGATGGTGCACCACCACATTATGGGTGTCAGGTCCGAGCATTCCTAGATGAACAGTTTCCTGAAAAGTGGATTGGTCGTCGTGGGCCAGTTGAATGGCCCCCAAGGTCTCCCGATCTGACCCCCTTAGACTTTTATCTTTGGGGTCATCTGAAGGCAATTGTCTATGGTGTGAAGATACGAGATGTGCAGCACCTGAAACTACAGATGCTGGAAGCCTGTTCTGGCATTTCTCCTGCGGTGTTGCCATCAGTGTGTGAAGAGTGGGAGAAGATGGTTGCATTGACAATCCATCACAATGGGCAGCACATTGAATACATTTTATAAGTGGTCAGAAATTATAAATAACTCATGAAAGAATAAAGTTAAATCCAAGCACACCATTGTTTTTCTTGTGAAATTCCCAATAAGTTTGATGTGTCACATGACCCTCTTCCTATTGAAAAAACAAAAGTAGGATCCAAGTATTATTAATTAAAAGATTTATTTTGCAAAAAGTTATATAAAATTTGTATCTTCTTTGACCTTACTCAATCCCTCATGGCTCCATATCTCAAAAGATGGCCGACTTCCAAATGGCCAACATGGTCACCACCCATCTTGAAAAGTTTGCCCCCTCACATATACTAATGTGCCACAAACAGGACGTTAATATCACCAACCATTCCCATTTTATTAAGGTGTATCCATATAAATGGCCTACCCTGTAGTTCACTAGGAGGGCTGAGCATTTTATGTTATTGGTATTGGTTAAATAACATAATAAATAATGTAAGCAAGCCAACATTATCACATAAATCAAGACAAGTAAAACTAATCACAGGATACTTTGTCTGCATATAGCTATAAGCCATAATAAAAAATGCATCTTCTAAAGGATGCATTTAGATGCATTTCTTCTTCTTATTATTATTATTTAAGTATAAAATTATTAAATATTATTTTCCCCATGCCGGGTGTGTTTCTCCTGGGTAGTCCAGCTTCTTCCCACAGTTCAAAGATATGCAGAGTAGGCTAATTGGCATTTTAAAATTGCCCATAGTGTGTGAGTAAGTGCATGATTGTGTACCCTGGGATTGGCACCCCGTCCAGAGTGTACCACGCCCGGATTCACAGGGACAATCTTCCAGGACAGGATAAGTTATATAGAGAATGAGTGAGTAAGTTTTATTGGCGTAGTAGTGGGTCAAAATAACTACTGCTCTGTTTATTCAGGTCTTATTGATTAATTATTTTGAAAGGTGGCACAGTGGTGTAGTTGTTAGCACTGTTGCCTTGTGCCTCCACGGTTCCAGGTTCGATTCCCGGCTAAGTTCAATTCACTATAGGTAAAAGATTTATATTCTCTCTATGCTCTACGTTTGCTGGGAGCATCCTTTACCTAAGCATCATTCACTACTGCTGAGGATGTCCCCCAGAAGGATAGCCTAAAGATTGCTGAACTGCTGTGGATGGCACCACATCATTCTCCATAGATAGCTTTGGATGGTCTCACTTGGACAGCCTGAAGGTTACCCTTACTGAAATCAGTCTTTGCTTTAGTCCCAATCATTCTTCAGTAAGATAACTTTACTTGGGTACTACTGTACAGTCTTAAAGCTAAAAGCTCTAATAAAATCAATACCCTGATGCAGGCAAATTAGACAAACAGTAACAAATTTGTGATCCTGAAAGAAGTCAGGGATTTTCCTAGGGAAATAGTGCTTAAATTATGCCCAGTGTTATCTGTTAGGCTAATATAATCCATTATGCTAATATCAACTTCCTAATGATCTCTTCCCATGTTAGCTGCTAAATAAGGAATATATAATAGAAATATTTTTTTTATTTATTGAAACCTTGGATGCTTTCCACTTGGCCTAAAATCTATATTCCTGAAATTTGGATTTTTGAGAGTCTTATAAATTAACTGTAAACATATTTACAAAAACATTCATAAAGATATTTAAAAACATTTTTTAGTTAAGGTATTTTGTATATAATTAGAATATAAAAAATTCAGATTCAAAGAGTACTACAAGGAATAAACATATTATTATTATTATTATTAGTAGTAGTAGTAGTAGTAGTAGTAGTAGTATATTAAGAGTATTATTAGTATTATTGTTTTTGTTGTTTAAATTTTATACAGTAGTGCATTAGTATAAGAATAATTATAATTATTATAATAGTCTTTCTGATTTTTGGCTAAATAAATTATTGTTACAAACACAGTATGCAGATTCCACTTAATATTCACTCCAGTACATTGTTTAAAATATTATTTAAAAGATTTATTTTGCAAAAAGTTAAATAGTTGTATCTTCTTTGACCTTACTCAATCCCTCATGGCTCCATATCTCAAAATAGCAATAGGAGTGAGGGAATGCATGGCACTGACTAGCAGACTGACCATATGTACAATACAACACTCCATTGCTATTTTCTTGGGTTTGACAAACATATAAATGTGCATAGAGGATATTAAAAAAGATTTTATTAAACCTGCTTTGCTTTCTTTTTTGTTTGTGTAATTTCTTCAACAGAGCTGCTCTGTCTGGCTGCTGAAAACTCAATCATTTCCTCCTTTTTCGTTGCCAGGCACTGACGGATTAACTCCCTAAACAATTGCTAGTGTGTGGAATTCTGATTTGAAGGACTTATTTAATTTCAGCATTGTGATCTTGGCAGCAAACATGGACTATTTGTTTCTCACACCTAAAGCGCCTCAGATTTAGTGGGACAAATATCCCAAAGTCTAAATCCACTGATTTCTGCAAAACTGATATCAATCGCATCTCTTTAAAGTGCTCTGACTAAATGCAGTGAAGCGCTCAGTCTGTGTCTGGAAATAGTGTCCACACTGTAACAGAATGGGAAGTGGCTGTATTTGTTTGGGATTGACTTGAAGTGCATATGGTTTCACTTTGCTGTAATGCCAAAGGCCTAGGGGCCAGTCCCTCTCTTTGCTTTCCCTTCTCTCTCTGTTTCTGTTTTGTATTTAAAATCACATTTAATAAGGTCCAGACTTGCATAACCTTATATATATGCTGAACCGCCTGTCCAAAAAGAGTAACACACTTTAAGACTTTATTCAATCACCTATAGATTTGGTCACAGCACACGATGTGGTGTCCAGTTTACTGTATGTGTGAAAATGTTTTCTCTCTTTCACAATTTGAGTCCTGGAATATACCTGTGCCATGAGGAAAGGAAAAACTCCATAGATGTGATAACCAGGTCATTCAGTACATTCAGGTCATCAGCTAGCTTCATTTTATTGCCATATAATGTTGCTGAGCCTATACCTGACCGTCTGAAGCAAACAAATCAAAACACAGCCTCCAGATGCTTGTTGTGTGAGCATTAGGAATGATGGGTGCATCAATTCGTGCACTTCCCTTCTTCCCCTGACACGTTTCTCGGGAATGGGGTCAATCTGGATTTATCAGACCCCATGACCTTTTTCATTGCTTCAAGGTCCAATCTTCATGTCCTCCAGCAAATTGCAGCCTTTTTTCTGATTAGTCTCACTAACAAGTAGTTTTTTCTATGGCCACACAACTGTTTAATCACAATCCTGTGAGTTCTTATCACACTGTAAACCCTAATGCTCAAAGTAATTAAACACATTGAGTACTGTTAACTTAAATAATTGCAATTATGTCAAATGAATAGACCTTTTTGAGTATTCAGAACTTTTTGGTATTTATGGATTTGTAGAAATGACACTTTTCAAGTTAGCTGAACAAATTTGGTATTTTAAGTAATCCTAAGTACTTAAATAACAATAACTTTTACCTTAATGTTCCACCAACTAAAAATCTATAGAGCACTGGTGGCTCAGTGGTACAGTAGGTGTTTCGCCTGCCATGTGAAAGGCCTGGGTTTGATTCCTAGGCCGGCTTGTCACAATTTATTTGATGTTCAACAAACTCAAAAATGTATAGTTCTGTTTACTTAAAATTGGAAACATCATTACATGTAACTGATTACCACAAATATTTAGAGTTTTGCCAACTTAATCAGGTTTAAGTGCAGACATCGCTAAATGGCGGAGCGCGATCAGAACCCAGACCGGTTGAAAGTTCAGTCTTAACCCCTGATGCTTTTCTGATAAGTGAAAATAATAAATATTCCAGTAATCAATTTTATTTTTCTCAAGAAGGGAGCATAGCTATACGTGTAACTCAACAGAGGCATGAACTCAAAGTGTGTATGGACAGAGTGTGCAAAAGGAATGGAAATAAATAAAAGGCTTACTCCAAGAAAAGGAAAGTAGATTATGAAAACCTAAACCTGCAAATATAAATGAACAGAACAAAGTATGTTTATTCTTCCAGAGGGAAGTTTAAAAGGAGTTTGTCTCATATGTTCAGAATGTAAAGTGCCATTATGAGACAAAACGGGATGTTTGAACAAATATAACAGCAGATTCCTGTGGGGAGGGCATGAAAAATACCGGAACTGAGAGTCCAGTATGTCACTAAAGATTGTTATTTATATTACTTATCATATATTCATATATACAAGGCCATCAAAGTTCAATCTGTCCCCATGTTTAACATGGTTACTGAAAATAAACAATTATTATTAAAATGCTGAGGGACTTTCAAACAGATTATTTCTTTAGACTTACTGCATACTGCATATGCAGACACCAGAGTCCTAACATGAAATTCGGAAGAAAATTTGATTGATTGGCCCTTATTAAATTTTAAAGTTCCCCTGACATAGTGTGTGTATGGAACTGCTCTTACTTTCACTATTAAACATGCCTATGGATTTTACTGTTGATTTACCATGCAAGTTCACCAAGTGTTAAGCGATCACTATTCATGATTGTTTCTAACCATGTTTCTTCCACAAAGTTCATGGTTGTTGCACTATCCTTTCAGGTTTTGATAGTGTGTTGAAGGGTTCTTAAACCAGAAAACCAGGCTTGTCCAATTAGGAAATTAAGAAGTTTGTAGTCTATTGTTCTGGAATGCATTCCTAGACACTATACACACGGTATATACAGTCCTATATACACTGCATATGTACTGTAGTGTCTATGAATGCATCATTGTGCCAAAATGATTTTAATGACTTTAAATTTCCTAATTTTCTAATTGGACAAGCCTGGTTTTCTGGATCTCTTCATTTAGCACAAAAAAAAAATCGGTAGAGAATAATAAACATTACATGCTATTCTTCTCATCAATTACTATTGTAAATAAAAATCCTCTGCTTGGCCAACACAGAAGAGCACAGACAAACCTAATTTGTGACAGAGGAAACTTAGAATAGCTTTGTAGTTAAGAAAATAAATAAGCTCTTAAACAATATTAATGTATAAAGGCTGACAACCTTTCAGTTCCCATGAATATAGCACAAACATAACTTCTGCCAGATTTAATGACTCATTTCCACAAGCTAAGCTCTAAATTTACAAATGCCATGTTAGAACTAGATCACTTATGTGTGTGTACCTTGGATGTAGACAGAAGCACTTTGCCATTTGCTAGATTTCTCTCACTTTCATCATGCTCTGCAAGTGCATTTCTAAAGAGGCTGAATTGCTAAAAAAGTGCACTTCCGGTGCAACAAGCTAATGCATGTACTGGACCATCAAATAATCATGCTGAATGAAACTGCATGGAAAGGAAAAAGATACTATATAGCAGTCGGACCAAAGCATAACATTTTACCAGGCCTGCCTATGTCAATGTCAGAGGAGGAACATTGACCATGTACCAAACTTTCATTGCTGCTCGAACAGAAGCTCTTTATTTCTATTGTGGATTTCTATACATATGTGACAGAACAGGATAATATACAGTGGATAATTAGAGAGAGACATGGTGAAGATACTGTCTACAAGTATGTCAAAGGTCTAAGTATTGAAAGCACTTAAAATTGGGAGCAGACCCATGACCTTAGCATGACCCACTCCTCCTGTCACGCATACTTTGGTCTGTGTGGGAGAGCTTTGAAGTTAGCAAGTGTGAGATGAGATCACTTGAGATCTGCTCTCTTTGAGAAACCTGAGCGATATCGAGCACAGTGTTCACAACACAGACAGCTTTGTCACATGTGCCATCCTTTATTATAGTCAAAAGCTGTAAATGTAAATGCACAGCATATGGACCAAGCTGTATTTAAGGACCTGGAAACAATATCTTTAAGTATCTTCACAATTTCTCATTATGCACTTCTTCATTTAGATGTAATTTTTTTTTAAAAGAAATATGACTACATTAAAATGCAGAATTGGTATTTACAACAGAATAACAATAAATTCATAATATGGATGGAGTAAAAATCTGTTGCATTCTAGATAATAAATAATTTGGTTAAAAAGGCACATGCTATAAATAGAATGACCCAGCATTCTAGCCATCTAAACCGATAATCTATGAGCTAATAGGGAGAAAACAAGTAGTTTAATTCCCAGTAAGCAGGCCACGAACACATATTTTCTGTCTGTACTGTAAATTAATGTGAGGTACTTGACACTGTGTGTGTTCGTGTGTCACTGGATAGAGGGGGGTTATGTACCAAGAAAGTATGATGGATGGTGTTCTGATTACAGAGGTTGGCAGTCATTAGCAGGCAAGGCAGACACCATGCCATGGTAATTGTACTATTTATTACCATTTCCGCTCATATATCAGGCACAGAGAAAACAATGGTAGGTGTCAGTGGGTGCATGTGTGTGACGTCTGACCACTCTATGTGTCTGCACAGAGCCATCAGCTAACATCCATTCTGAGTTCATCATGGCTCTAACAAACAAATCCAAATGCTAAAATAACAACCACTGCATCTTGCTCGGATGCATAATTTATTATTGCGCATGTGGCCATTAGTCAAATGTCGACATGTAAACAGTAGACCAAAACAGCCAAGTTTCCCATAAAAACATTCTAAGAGTAATGCTGACCCCTTAATATCCTCAAGAATCAAATATTTATTTAAAAAGAAAAAAAAAAGAAAAAGACATTGGCATACTTTATGCTAGGGTATTTCAGAACTAGGAAGATTTTAATCAAAACAGCATACGAGAACAGAAGTGCTTTCTCCAGGTTTCATGTCATCTTAATGAGGCTAGAATGTAGATTAATGAGGCTGCAAAGTAGAGCAGGCCCTCGTGTCCACTGCACAGGGCATGTTAAGTTCATTCTTTATTTAAAGGCTCATCATCTATTTCCTCCCTCATATCCTGAGATGATAATGCCATTGCTCCTCATGACATCCCTCTGTCCTCAGCACATGCTCATATTGCTTTCTGCAAACACAGGAAATGACCTTTCCCTCACCTTATTCACCTCACTTGCACACACAAATACTGTGCATCTCCAAGTCATGAGGAATATTTTATGGTAATGCTGTGTTAGCATATCACTATATCTCATGCGCAGGGGGGGAAAAAATTGGATTTCAACTAATAGTGAACTCTGAAATAGTTTTGTCATGTTCATTATCACTTTCTTGATGAAAACCAGAGACAGACACGTACTGTACAAACAAAAACAATCAGGCATACCACTAGTATATTGCAGTTAAATATTTGATTAAAAGGGACAATGGGACACCATACACTGTTTAAACTCCATCTAGATAAATGTTAAATGAAAGACAGTAATATTGTATTGTTGGCCCAACTTCCTACAGTGGTCTTTGTTGAGACAACAGGTAACAGTGTTCTTAAAAGCTTTGAAGACACAGACTGAATGAACTAAAAAAAGTCAAGTTGATCCAGCAATTTACCTTTGCTGAGATTCAAATCCCCCCCCGCCGGACTGACGCTATAAAACTGCAAACTGACTCCTTATTCGGCTTATTAGGCTTCGTGTTGCCGCTTTGTACAGAAGTTAGGGAGCAAAAACTTTCTTAGGCGTGTCTATCTTTTTTGCCACTTTGCCCTGACTTTTGCCTAGCAACCGTGTCCTGCTCCACCACAGCCACCCATTACCGTGCAAGCGCCTGACTGACAATAGTTCACAAACCGTTAAGGAGTAATGGCACTTCAGTACTTTTCAGGTAAGTTAAGGGATACAAAAACTGCCAGAGTCATTAATACACATCTACGAGTGTTATATCTGTTAACTTACACCTAATTACTTGCTGGATTTTAAATATCACTCCAAACACGTAGTTACTCCTGAGAATGTCAAGTAAAACCTTTGAAAATATCAAACCCTTTTGAACATAAACCAATATGTAGCTTTAACCCATCATTAGAATTCCAAAAACAGCCTTTCGTGGTATGCAACAAAGTCTCTGGTGGTATATAGCCCTATTCGTATCTTTAATTTTAATCATAACTAGATATTCTGTGAAATTAATTTGTCTTTGTCTTTACAAGACTCCTCTTGTTTCTTTAACCAGATTTCTGCTGTGGAGGATTGGGTCAGAGGGTTGGAGCTACTGGAGGAGCATGAACAAGCTGTTGAAGTTGCAGTAGTCCTTGAGGGCCTGGGTGACTATGCAGCAGTTTTAGGAGTGATGTTTGGTCAGGTTTGATCTCTAAACATTGACTTGCAAAAGGACTGGACATATACAGATGTTACTCAACCAGAATTGGACTTCTACCGTTGAGGCACACGGCGGCGGCATAATGGATTTGCGTTTGCTGGCTTTACGCTGCTAAGTGGCGCTATAGCCATAGACTGAGGCCTCAGGTCTTATCTCATTCTGTCAAGTGTTAATGGTGAAGCATTAATGAGCAGCTGCACATGATACTGTAGCATATAAATTCAAGGCCAAAAATTGTAATTAAAATTACAGTACAAATTTAGAATTTAAATTAAATATAGTCATTTCTTTTTCACATCGAATTTAACTAAAGTAAACGTCAGCGCAGAGAGACTTTAGATTTTATCATGTGTAATTAGAAAATCCACAAAAGGGTTTTGTGTCATCTTATACTTTGTGGTTTTTTTTAATTTATTTATAGTAGATTTATTCATTGAAATAAATGAAACTAAATGACCATAAAATTCAAATATAAACCAATGTCAGTCAGCAGCGCTGGAGTTTTTGCATTCTTATGATAAGAATGAAATGAGATGCTGTTATGATCATCATAATTTTCTTTAATAAATAGTGAAAGAAAAAATTAAATGTACATTTCTACATTCCAGTAGCACATAGTGCATTGCACGCAGTTTTAGTCAAAGCACACACGCACTGATTTATACTTGAATAAAGAAACAGACAGGATCAGCCATTCATTTCCATCAACTTGTTTGTGATGAAATTAAGTCTTTTTTCCAAAAAGTTTATTGCCAAATAAATGTTTGTTATTAAACTAATGTTAAAAGTGTTGACTCGTGCCTGTACGCGTGCTCACCGTTGTCTAGTGTTACAAAACTGCCACTAAACTAGCCAATCACAGACGTCCAGACACGACTTCTGATTGGCTGTTTCTTCTCTAAGCAGCTGGCACTATCGACCGCATAACGGAATTCAATTCAATTTTATTTGTATAGTGCTTTTAAAATGGTCATTGTCTCAAAGCAGCTGTACACAATCAAAATACAGTATAAATAAATATTTTAGCATCTCCTTTTTTATTTGATTAAGTGTTAGTATTAAAAAAAAGTTGTAAAAATCTAACATATTATTATACATGTTATTTTATATTTCAGTAAATTTATGAATTACACTCAAAAAGTATCAAATCCGGGCCTCCGAGTGGCGCAGTGGTTAAAGCGCTCGCCCTATCATCCGGAGATGATCAACTCGAATCCCGGGTGGTGCTGTAACCTCTCGCAGCCGGAGGTCTAGAGAGAGCTGATTGGCCGAGCTCTATCAGAGGGGAGGGATGAGAGGTACTTAGTGCTCCCACATTAATCACGGCTCTACAGCCAGTCAGGGGCGTCTGTGAGCTCGCGCAACGGAGGGAATGGATAGCGCTGTCCTCCGAGTGTGTTACGCCGCCCCCAACGGTGCGTGAGCGAGCAGTTCGAAAAGATCCGGTCGGCTGGCGTCACGTGGTTCGGAGGAAACACGTGATAGTCTTCGGCCCTCCCGGCTGAGTGGTAGTAGTAGCCTTAATGTGGGAGCCCCCTAGTGACGGGGAGGAATTGGACACGACTAAATTAGGGAGAAAATCGGGGAAAAATCCAAAAAAAAAAAAAAAATATCAAATCCAACTATCAAGTCTCATTTAATTGCTACCATTAAACATTTTTAATTTTATTTATTTTAATAAAAAAAATTTTAAACAGTTTTGCTGGCGAAAAAGAAAATTTAGGCAAAGACGTCTGCTCGGTCTTGTTAATTCGTTTTTAAACCTCCAAATCCCCCATCAGCGAAACCAGTTCGAAAAATTCACACCTATTGTGAATGAAGGGTGAGAAGAGGGATTACAGTAACTGGGGGTCTGCGTGTGTTCACATCGGAGCGTGCTGTCGCGTTGTATTCAACAAGTAACTATATATTTGTTGCATTTCTGGAAGAGTATGTCTGCAATTTTATCAATAAATCTGCTCATATCTGCGTGCGTTTATCAGCCTTTTGATTAATGGCACTCACTTTCACTTTGAAAAAGGCAGTGTTTATTATTTAGTGTATATTTAAAGCACATACACACATTCATCATTAAAGATCTTTTGTAAAATAAAATAAAATTCATGTTTGCTTCAGCATTGGAAACAATATTGTTTTAGGCTAACTTATACACTTTTGTATTCTTTGCTGTACCTCTCTTTTTGCACACACACGTGCATCTTTACATTTGAACAGAAAATAATAGTGAGCTGGTAGGCATGTTATTTTTCATACAACTGAATGAAGTTAAATTTACACAATAAATTAATAATTGCGTTTGCTCTAGACTTGTGCACTCATGTGTAAATAACTTTTTCAATGTCTATACTACCATATCATATATTTGTGTTTAATCCTGTTTTATTACACTTTGTAATTTATCAGATACTTAGGTAAATTTTAATCACTCTAAACACAACCCATGATTTTTTTATGTGATTTTAAAAATAAATCAATAAAACTAGTTATTGCATTATGTTTCAAGACACCCTTCATTTACCTTAGTTACCTTATAATTGGGGAGATAATTGATAATCAGTGTTCATATTATGACTCACCTCAAATATGGATAATCACCTGAAACATGCAACTTTACATGGCCACTTGCTCTAACGTTAACCTAGAAAAATGCTTATATTTAAGTGTTTATGCTGAATAGTAATGCAAGCTCACTGCATTACATGTGTGACGACAAAACTTTATGATTTTGTGAACTTGAGCGCGTGAAAAAGTGAACCAAAACACTGTGTATACTTGCCTCATAGACGTGAAAAATATATACTTATAGAACTCGGAATGTCTGCTTTCATATAAACTAATGGAAAACAAATTTCAGATGATGTAATTCGCATGAAACGTGAATATACTGTAGGCGCATCCTCTGCAGCGGAGATTTCAGTCTTTTCGGTCATTTTAGGGATTACTTTAAAAGGTGACTGATTTAAATCTCCCGTTGTCGTGCTGTCGTGGCAGTAAATGTAACGGTAAAGCACATTCTGGTCTCCTACCTACTGTATCTATGAAGCCATCCAAATGGTTCTGTTGAGTTTTGAGAGACATACTTCCCTTAAATTCACATGTTGAGAAACTTTAAGATACTCAAGATTTCCATATGGATCCATCAGGAAAGCTATGATGCTGAAGTGGAGGGAATGCACTGCCAGTCAAGGTCAAGTGCAACTTTATGGCTAGATCATTACGTTTTATAGTATGTATGCCAGACATGATAGTACGAGCTCAATTCCCTACAATGATTTAAACTCCCTTGACTTTTATTGTTCTATTCAGTGGGCTTTTTTCTGTTAACGTTTTGGTTTGGAAGGCATTTGGCATATTTGCAGAACACACAGTAACAGGGAAATGATGACAAGGTGAAATGTATGTTTTCTTCCAGGTAATTCTGTGCACACAGTAACAATTTAATATACAGATTCAACTATTGGAATGACAAAAAAAATTCTTTGTCAAACAAAGCAAGCTGTATTGGTGACTAAAAAAAATTTCTGAACTAAACAAATTGATGAAATGCAGACTTCAGATGTTATGTGATGGAGATACTGTCAGCAAAGATGAGTGTGTCTTTATAAACTTGTAAGTTAGCTTCCTACTGATTTCACCCAGATTTCTAATAAAGACCAGTATATATTTGGGTTGAGTAAAAGCACATGAAATCTGACTGGTTCTGTCATGGTAAGTGGGTTAAATACAGCATTATATTTCTGCCCAAATGTCACAGAAGTACTCTGGTGCAAGTTGACTGATTGAGAATAATTGCCTCAAGTTTGAAAGCCTTTTGAAAAAGCGGCAAGAAGAAGGGAATTCATTTTCACGATGACGCAGAATGCAGTTTCTAAGACTTTCTATAAAGGGGGAAATGGTTCGCTTGAATACAAAAGCAAGTTCAAAACAAAGAAATTTCATCTCCTGACATTTTGCTAAACCTGGAGGCAGTGGAGATTTAGAGAATTATATCTACTAAATACATCAAACTAAACTCTGACAACACTGATCCTATAGAATATTTATAATTTATAATAATTTATATTCCATATTTTTCCATACTGTACACCTAGGTACACCTAGGCTTTCTTATATTTCTTATATCAGATATATATTTTTCTACATTTGCACCCAGGTTTTCTTATTCTCTTATATTTTTCTTATATTTTTATTTTCTTATATTTTTCTTATTGTATATTTTTACTGTACATATATTTTATTATTTTATTCTTAGTTAAATCTATTTCTACGTTCTTTGTTATATTCTTTTCGTGTAAATTGGGTCAAATTTTATTCTAAGGTCACGGGCAGTCGCCTAAGCATTTCACTGCATATCGTACTGTGTATGACTGTGTATGTGACAAATAAAATTTGAATTTTAATTATTTTTAGTGTATTCCAGGCACTGACACGTGTGGCAGGCCATTGTAGAGCCAGTGCTAAGCTAAAGGTTAAGCTACAAGCTAAGCAGTGGCGATACAAACCCTTTATTCCATCAGACATAAAGGGAAACATGAATTAGTGATTGTGTCAAAACAGCCACAATAAATTCTGAACAAATAGACACAATTCTTACATATATTATATTATATTATATTATATTATATTATATTATATTAAGAACTGTGTCTATTTTTTCGGAATTTTACACCAAGTTTCTTCTTTGGGTTCTGACAATGTTGCGTGCATTTTTGGAAGCAGAGCGGCGCGCGAAGTCACGGGTAATTGTTTTTATCTATCTATCTATCTATCTATCTATCTATCTATCTGTCTATCTACCTATATATTTGGCCGAACCCAAAGAAGAAACTTGGTGTAAAATTTGTTAAAATTCAAACTTCACACGTGACTTCATGCGCAGCTCCGCTTCCGAAAATGCACGCGACTTTGGCCGAACCTGAAGAAGAAACTTGGTGTAAAATTCCCTCCCTAATGATATTTTATAAACTGTATTTATAGTAAAGAACTGAACAGGTGTAAATCTATCAATCTATCCATAAACACACACCGTTTCATATCAAATGTAAAGGGGAAAGAGACAATAATAAATGTTTGAGTTTATGGAGCTAATTGCAAAATATTTAGGGGGGCTGAGCATGAATTTAGGGGCTAAAGTCTAAAAATGGCCTAACAAAGCCCATGCATTTGCTTATGGGCAAACATAAGTGACAAATTCCAGGTGAGGTGGGACTTTAGCTCTCTGAATGCCACTTCTACTTGTTGTGTCATGGAAACCTTCTTCAGGAGATCGGTGAGGGTTGCTGCCAAAGGCGAGAACGAAGACTCAAATCTCATAATAATTACTTGAGTGGATCACGACATCGTCCAAGTATGCAGTGGAATAAGGCAGTTGTTATGAAGGATGATGTCCATCAGCTGCTGGAAAGTAGCTGGGGCACCGTGGAGACTGAATGGTAGGACCCAGTACTGTCAATGGCCCTGATTAATGGTAAAGGCATTTTGTTTCTTGTCTTCTAGTGTTATTGCAACTTGCTAGTAATCTTTGGTTAAATCTAGGATTCGATGAACCACCCACAAGATCATCTACACATGCCTTCATGTTACTAGCAAGGTTACTAGCAAGTTGCTTAGTGTGGATGATGCGTTCATTCTCTGTAGAACTTGTCCTGAACTAATGATTTTTGCCTTTCATAATAACAGTACCCAATTTATAGTAGAAATAAGGCATTTGATATGGAACTTGGATGTGGAATATGAAAACAGGATATGGAAACACAGGATATTTAAAAATTGTGGATATATGTGAATCTTTACCTCAGTGGCTTAACTGTACAAAATTTTACCTAAATGCTACCTATAAAAAATAATAGTAAAATATAGTTGCAAGCAACGATAAGCGGGCCCAAGCACTCTGCGCCATCAGCACCCGGGGCACACCAGAAAGACAATGTGATGTCGCTAAATGTGATGTCACTCAATATGATGTCCCACAGAAAGTTATTAACCAATTTTTAAAAATTCCTCTACAACAAACATAGAACAATACATAGACCCGGTTTTCCACATTTGACCTGGCAGCTTATGTGATCTAAGCAACGGATAATGAAAATGATCTTTAGCACTTACTTTTTTTGTCTGCTTGTGTTCTTTAAAACTTCATTAACAGTTAGGCCTTGAAAGCATGGTGATGTAATAGTAACAGTGTTGGTGCTGCCCCCAGTGGATTTTTTACAGCATTAAATTCTACATAGCAAATAGAAACCTGTGCATTATGTTCTTGCAGTGGTGGGAAATACTTCAGTATTTTATTAATAAAAGTTAAGCATTATTTTGTAATATTTATTCTTGGGTGCTATTAAATGCTGCTGAAACTGAATAAATGCATTATAAATTAAATTCCCAAGATTAAAATGTACCTTTTATTAAACACATTTTTATTTAGACCTACAAATTAATCATTATAAATCTTTCATTCACAGACTGCACATCTTATATGAATCAAATTAACTTCATTTAGCTTCCAGCCATTTGATTTTAGTATCCAATTATTTAACTTATTAATTGAGCATAGAGTTTAGCACTGTGGTCTTGCACCTCCAAGGTGCAATTCTTGCCTTAGGTCTATGTGTGGAGTTTGCAATTAGTGATTCCAAATTGCTCATAGTATGTAAGAGTGTGTGTCTATGCCCTGTGATGGACGGGCACCCCATCTAAGGTTTATTCTGCCACATGCCCCGAGTCCTCAGAGATAAGCTTCAGACCTCCCGTGACCATGTACAGGTTAGATAATGAGGTGAGAGAGTTTAATTGATTGAATGATTAATTGATTGATTCAACATAACTTAGCATTTCTAGCTAATGCAAAATATTTGTATATTACATGATATTTTATCTTCTAAATATGTAGAATTGTTAATGAACCAGCCAGCAAACTTCTGTTAAAATGGTGTAGTTGTTTTTAAAGGAAAGTTTTAATGAATAAACGTATTAACCCCAATATTGTGTGGGTTCTTTTGCTAACAGGGCTAACTCTGGCCTCTCAGATATCACTTCAAAGGACCAGTGGGGGTGTGCTATGGTGTCTGACATGAGGACATTACAAGTACTGTAGCAGTGGATCCTTTGGGCTATGGGATGAGGGCTGGGCCTCCATTGATTGGACTTTTTTGTCTGGGGCATTCCATGGGTTCCAGGTTCTCCAGATCTTCATGCTAAACATAAATGGGAAAACCTCACAATGATAATCTTTATTTTGATGTTTTGTTTTACATATTGATTAGCTCAAGTCACAGGAATTAATCTTGATGACACAATTCAAAACCAACAGCAATGCCATGTCAATGTCAATGACTTGTGACCAAATGAATCGTATCCTGTTTAATACTAATACATTTAGTAATTTCTTTAGTTTTACACCTATTTTAATGTACCTAATGTACTGATGCTTATGTGTTGAACTCTTCTGCTACAAGTATGAAAGACAGTATAATAGTTGGCTTAGGTAATAATAGTAGGATATCTTTAGAAGTACCGTACATAAATCCTCTTTAAAAATAATTCTGAAACTTTGGATTGTTTCACACTATTTCATAACTTTCACAGACAGTATTACTGTAGATTTACTGACTGTTTTTATTGGGTTAACTTTCTTTCCAACAACAAAACAGAAGTTGAAATGTGTATTTGTTTAGCTTTTTTAAGGCCTTCAAGACCTAAATCATTTCTTTCATAACACTCTACACTTTGCTAAATCTGGGGGTTTACAGGCATACAGGATTGCTAGTCTTTGTTTTTGTATCGTTGTGGACTCTATAGCTATAATCCCACTATCTGATGTCACTCAGAAGAGGATGGCTTCCCTCACAAGGTGTTTTCCTTATGTAGTCTGGAAGTTTCTTCTTTCCTCTGTCACATCTAAATTGTGCATTACTTAGATCCAGATTTCTGTAAAGCCTTTTGTGTCTTATTTAAACAATATCTGTTCGAGAAAGTGCTACATGAATAAAATTGAGTTACATTTTATACCTGCAGTCTACCAGTGAGAAAGTTATTCTTAATGTCACTGCTTGAAGTAGCTGTAGTACTGTGGCTGATGCACTGCTCTGAAAGTTGCACTCACTAACAACAGTGGGTTCCTAATTCTTCCACATCACTCCCTTGTGAAATATGATGAAGCTTGCATAAGCATCTGCTAGCTAGAAATACCTCAGCACTTATTCCATGTCATATGAACTGCTTCCCATATGTGCTGCAAATTGGCTATTGGTGTAACTTTCCTCTGAGTAATTTACTCCATCCGATCTTCGCAGATGTTGGGCTGGATTGAGATCTAGTGACTACAGAGGTTTTGGCCTTCAGCTATATAGCCTGGATCCAGAATTATTCCTGGGCTCTGCCTGCTGTACAGCACAGAGTGGAAGAATACATTCTGGTCTGTAAACACTGCAGTCATAAAAACTACAAATGACATTTAGATATCTACTGGGATGATCTTGAAATGTTTATGTATTTAAGATTCAAGATTAATAAATGTCTTTGAATCTTGAACCTTTAATCTTAAATACAGAATTTAAAAGCATGATTTGGTCACAGAACAAGTCAAGTCAAGTCAAGTCAAGTAGGCTTTTATTGTCACTTCAGCCATATATAGTGAAATGAAACAATGTACCTCCAGGACCAAGTTGCTACATACAACATAAATTAACAACATAAATGAACAAAAAACTAACTAGCTAACAGAGGACAAAACCTAAGTACATGCTTCTATAATAAGTTTAAAGAGAAAGAGGATAATGGAATCAATGAGAACTCGAACGCATATTTATGATAAATATGATGGGCTGATGAATGAGAGTACTTAAACACAAACAAATCAATCTCATTTTTTGGCACAAGAATATAAAGTCATTGAAGAAAGTTCTGCTCCTCTTTAATTTGTCAGTTAAGCCATTAATGTCCATAATTACCAGCTGTTAGTTAGCTGGAAGCTGTACCGCAGTACTTTTCTATAAAACATGCAATGAGTTTATAATGTGTGGAAAACAAGCATTCACTGCCATAACAAAACCGGCTCCAGTCTTTTGTTCATATGGAGAGCATGTGGCAGTTTGAAACACACAATAAAGGTGAGGGGAGCGGGCAAGTGAGGATGTTCCCATTCAAATTTGCATAGGGTCATTGACTCATTTGCATATGAGTCATTTTCAGATTAACATGTCTCTTATCTCCAAAAGATGATTTCTCTATAAAATTGAGAAATGTATTTTTTTTATTGCTGAAATAAAAATTGTTGTTTCTTAAAATAAGTTGCTGTAAATATGCCAATATAGTTTCAGATACAGTCACCATATTATGATCTTCCAGGCTTGACTCAAATGAAGTGTGTGCGTCACATAAATACTGAATAATTCATGGAAAAACAATCAGCACACACACACACACACACACACACACACACACACACACACAAAATCATCTAAATTAGGGTCAAAGTCCTGAAAACACTTCAACTGTCTCTACAGGTTAAAAGTAATATTAAAGCCTTATATTAATGTCAAACCCAGCAAAAATCAGTTCTCAGCCCTGCCCATGTGATCTGCACTACCAAGACCACACACTGAAATCACAGAGGTGAACAGCTGGGCTGGGATGAGCTCAGCCTCTCGATAGAAAGAGCGTATAATATTCCTGATGAGTTTCACACTTGACCTGGTGAACACAGACAAAACACAGAAAAGCTCGAATTCTGCGAATGCAGTAAAAGGTGGGTCATGTCCATTTTCATAAAAACAAAGGAACCAAAAGCAGAGCTTCTTAGTGAAGGGTGTGTGTGTGTGTGTGTGTGTGTGTGTGTGTGTGTGTGTGTGTGTGTGTGTGTGTGTGTGTGTGTGTGTGTGTGTGTGTGTTTGTGTGTTTGTGTTTGTGTGTGTGTGTGTGTGTGTTCCTAATGAATCACCACCTTCTCCAACAATACATCTATAGGTGAATGAAAAGAGACAGAGGCTGAAATAAAAGTTTTAGCTCTGTGAGAACAATAGGGAATGTGAACGGAAGTCTGGAAATTAGTCATTAAAATGATGCCAGATTTCTGGGGCGAGGGTAAATTAAATGGGATCCAGAGTCTGGCCTAATTTAAACACCCAGAAGTTATCTACTAGCAACAAAAGCCCTTAAGCCTTCTGTGAGAAATGGAGGAAAAGACAGAATATGTTTTGGGTCAAAAGCAAAGAAGACTACCTTTATATGATCCCACTTCTTGCTTTTCTCTTGTTTCATGTATTCCTTATGTATCTCCTCCTACAAAAACAGAAAAAGGCAGATTAAAAGCAGACTGTAGGAGTGGAAATGCCAAAACCAGCACAGCTTGTGCTCATATTCCCAACTTTTAAGTGAAACCACAGAGTCGGTCTGCATGATAAAGCAGATTGTAAGGTCTGTGAGGGTCAAGAGCCATGCTGCCTATAGCACAATACAATAGCACCTTTTACAAGGTTGTCACATATCATAAATTTGGTCTTTCAACCATCATTGATGTACTTGAGTTTAGCTCTTTCACTCTATTTTAAAGTATTACTAAAAGTTAAATCACATTTTCCTTTTTTTCCACAATTAAAAGTATGGCTCTATGAAGAGAAGACATTAGACTAGTTTAAAGATGATACTTTGAATCTGAGAATAAAGAGGTAAAATATTTAAGGTTATGCTTGGTTTATGCTTGGTTTATGAAGCGCACCTTCAGCACCAAGGTCAGCTCTGCTTCAGGTGCTCAAGGCGTGAGGCTTTGAAGCTTTGACCAAACTTTGACTTTCTTGGCTTCACTGAAAGCTTCAAAACCACCAGCTGCACCTTGCACTCCTCCTCATCTATTCTCCACTCCCTCCAGAGATCACGTATCTGCAGCAGGTTCAACCCGCTGAAGTTCTGCTGCCTGACCCATTGAATTGCAGCACCTCCTGCAAAAGCTTAGCTGACATGACAACCTGGAAGCCTACTGTACCTCCAAACATTTGAAAGGATTACAAAAAAAAGAAGAATGGTAACGCAGGGAGTATAGCACTATTTTGATTCCATTGTTCACAGGAGAAGCACAGCAGGCTTACTTATCCACTTAAAAGCATAAGTGAAGTATTCTGAGCAACAATTTAAATCCTTATCTGATGTTTCTATGGACACAAAAATGATTGAGGTTGAAGTAACTTCTGTCAGCGTTTTCCCGAGTGCCCAAGCCACTGATCCCACTGTCCATAATCAGTGTCCCATTTGAATGCATCAGCATGGATCTAGTCAAGACACTCCCAAAATCTGCCTGAAATCAGGACATGAGTACATGCTATAGTGATGCTGGATACCCCCTTTTTTTTCCCTGGTCATAGTGGAATAAGCATTTTAAAGAGAGAGCCAGTGCTCCTCTTTAACTGGGTGGGCCTACCGAAGGAGCTCCTCACAGACCAGGGTACTCCCTTTATGTCGAAATCAATAACAGATGAATGCTGTTTGTAGCAGGTGAAGCAGATCCACATCCACCCTCAGTCAGATGGCCTGGTGAAAACACTCAACCAAACATTCAAATGGTGATTAGGGTGAATAGACAATGATGAAAAGAGAAAGAGAGAGAAAGAGAAAGAGAGTCGTGTCTGTAGTGCACGAGACACCACAAGCCTTCACCCTTCAAGCTACAGTTTAGAAGGTGACCCTGGGCACTGCTCGACATGGTGAAAGAGCCATGGGATGAGCAGTACCAACTATAATCTCCTGGCCCAGTGGCAGGGACCCATTACTGTCACTAAAAAAGTTTGGCCTGTAAACTACAGATTGAAACAAATGGGGTATAGAAAATGTTCTGAACTGAAGGGGATTGAACGATGTCTCAACTCTCTGTACTCTCTCTCCACAGGGTTGCGTCCTGGTCCAGCAGGGGAGGCCTCCCCTTAATCTAAAAGAGCTTATTGACATGCCTAGAGATGTGTTCTCCACAAAACCATGGCTTACACATTTGATCATACATTAAAACATTAAACATCAAAATGTTGCCTGACCATACAGATCCCCGGGATCCACCAATGTGCCATTTAAGCAAAAGTTTCCAAAATTCTTCAAGATGCCATCTAAGAGCAGTCTACCAGCCCCTGGAAAACAAATGTTGAGACTGTGCGCTTAATGGTACTGTACCACTGTATGAATATGGTATCATGTGCCAATGTCTCACTTTATGAATATGTTTTGAAATCAATCAATCAAGCAGCCAATCAGTCATTCCACCACAACACATCCAGGTGCAGAGATAAAGTTCAAGACCATGAAAAACATTTAATGTTTGGATAAGAGGCCAAAAAGCATAACAATAAATTGCACCCATACACACAAATACAAAGGGTTAATGTTACAGGAGTACACAACTAGTGAACAGACCAATCACAACACAGGGATGGAGACCCAACATTAAGCATAAACCAGACACACATGATGCCTAATGTCAAGAGTATCATAAGATGAAGGGTGTGATGATGATAATCATATTACAAGTTACATAAATATTGCCCATTTTAAATGATTTAATTAACAACAGGCTATCATAATAGCTCTTCCTAAAAATATATGCCTATCTCAAAGTTATCATTTTTCATTCTGTATGGTTGCATCAGTGATGCTGCCCCCCCCCCCCCCCCCCCCCCTTTCTTTTTAACCAAGATGGATCACAAGGTCGATGTTATCATCCTGTTGAATGTAGGCTACAAAAAGATGTTCTTGGCCTATTTTCTTAACCACTGCATGGACATAACAATGTTATTTGAATGGCAAATAGAGTACTGCTCCTCATAATGTTACCATGAGTATGCTTTTATGCATTTTTTTTTCGGCTTTACACTTTCTTTCTTTATTTTTACCCCTGGGTACCATACAGTATACTGTAGATAGATATAGATATAGATATACTATAGACATTCATATAGATAGCACAGCAGTATTCACCCCAATGTAACAAATAATGACCAAGGGACAAAAACAACCGGGGAAGAAAACAAGAATACAGAGTCTAGAGAGTATGAGGAAAAGTGACACATTGTAAATGACAGGAGTAATCTCAGTTTTGGCAGAGGTACCAAAAGTGGCAGATTATTTCCTCATGTGACAAACCTGCGGTTGGTTTGTCGAGTTGAACATTAAACTGATTTACAGTGAACCCTTAATGCTGAGGGGAAACTCTATATATAAACTTTGATATGTGTTGTTAAATGCTGTAAATCTCTGTGAAGCAGAGAACTAGACAAAAATGGGTCCATTCGTTCGCTTGGTGACAGTTTCGGTTTGCAAGATAGAATCAGGTAAAATCATACTGAACACCAAGTGTAGTAATTTCATGCCTGTCCCCATATCTCATCATGCATCTGTAGTAAAGCTTACTCTAGCTCCATATCTCTACTTACAGCCACTGCAAAACTAATGTCTGGACTACTGGGAGAAATTATTCTATTTTCTGGTACATGTGCAACATTAGCTTTTCAGCTATTTTACTCATTTACTGTTTAGACTAATAATGGAAAATGTCGCTTACCACAGCTGTCTGCTGAAATGTAATTATGTCTTTGCAGAAAATTTACACTCTAAATTAGTCTTTAGACTCTAGTCTTGCCTTGAGTTTAACAAAGCATGTACCCCAGACTTAACCATGCACATGAGCATAAGCAGTTAGGTCTGTTCAACATATGGTTGTACTGACCTGTGTTCAATGTGTGTGGTCTAAACACCACAGTAGATCTCAAGAAGAAAACAAAACTCAAGGAAATTCACCTGCCAGATTGCCCCCTAAAAACAACTGCCAGTGGTTTAAGCTTTTTATTCAATCTAATGAGAATTTGGCCTTGTACTGAGTCTCAGTCTCAAATTACATTATTAACAGATGCTTTGTCTGCTAGAGAAGATTGAGATCAATTTAAGCATGAAGAGAAGAGAAGAGAAGAGAAGAGAAGAATAATGGGGTCTTAAGAAGGATTTAAAGACACTGTTCTATTTTAAATAAAGTATCATTTATCTCTATAAAACAATTTAGAAACAAATCCTGTATATCCCAGCTAACGAATTTCTGATGGTTTCCTGGAATCAGCATCTTGGAACTTCAGATGCTCCTTGGGAATGGAGATGGAGAAAGAGTGTAGTGCTTTGTTTCTGGTGGTGTTGCTTCTTCCATTCCCAGAAAGATGATGGTGTAGTCTAACTGGATAAATGCAGGTCAGCCACTGCCTTGAGGAGCCAATAAACTGATGTAATCCACACAGAAAGTCAAGAATTGTGTATTACATCTGCACTGTAAAAGAGCATATTAGGGCCCTGATGTGAGCCCCGTCCATGCTCACACCCCTCCCAAAGTGTTGTACTGATGATTAATCCAAGAGTCAGAAGGCTTGTGAGGTCAAAGCTTCTATTTCACTGAATAACATTTAAAGCTTTGGAAACTGTGAAGGCAGAGAGAGGAAGAGGACATCTGCTTATGGCAGCTAGTGAAGAGGCTTGTCACAGATATCGCACTCCAGGCTGTGGCCAAAGTCTTCTCCCATTATCAACCTTCACCGAGTTAACATTCATCCCCTGACCTTTCTTCCCTCTGAATCATCTCACACTTACACATGCATCCCCACTCATCTCCATCACACACGTGATGAAAAATGACAGCATTAGAAAGCAAAGTGAAGAGAAAGCTATGACAGGCATGAAGAGAAAGTTTCAGCACATGAAAGGAGGGGAATTCCTAACGCTTGTATTAAATATTATAATTACTTAGGATAGTGTAATAAACTATACCCCCTCCTCTTCTCAAAAAGTTCCTTGTTGCTGGTAAAATGAAAAACCCTTTGTTGCACCTTTGTGCATTTTAACTCACTACTTGTGAACATTTTAGTACTGTATGTGTTTTCACACAATACATTTTTTTATACATTGAAATATTTTTAATCTTGCCAAAAGAAATGTATAATCTACTTGCAGTACAAACATAAGCGAACAATATTTGCTGAATACAATATTCAGTGATATGCTTTATATCAGTAATTATAGTGGTTTATAGACACAATTATCTTCTATCAACTGTTAATAAATTATTCACAATCTTATGATAGTCATACAATTATCTTAATAATCATTAAACGGCACTCAATAGGCTAATACATTTTTCTACAATATTCTATTTTCGCTCTTGGGTGATGAAACTCATGCCTCAAACACACTATCCATCCTTCTCACATACATCCTCATACCCTCTTTTACACTATCATCCCCTCTTACATTCTATCATACTGTACTCTCTTGTACACATGATCATACGATCTCATGCAGACAATTAAATGCTATTTTATTTCCTTATCACTCAAAATTCTTACAGTTAACCTGCCTTATCCATTCCACAACCAACTTCGGTGTGTGTTTGGGGTCATTGTTGTGTCTGAAACACTTAATTTTGTCCAGATTACTACCATCTAGCTTTTGACTATAGGTAATTGGTAAAGAACTCTGAGAACTCTTTATTTATTTATTTTGCTATACACTTGTATCAATGTATCAAGTCAAGTGAAGTCAAGTAGGCTTTTCTTGTCATTTCAACCATTTATAGTTCAGTACACAGTGAAAAGCATTCCTCCAGGACCAAGGTTCTACATACATATAACATAAATTAACAGAAACTAACTAGCTAACTAGAACACCCAATTAGCTGACTATCTAAGACATACCAAATTTATCCCATACATTATCAAAAACTATTCTAAATTACTTATCAAATAACATCACTATACAAAAGATAAACACAAGACAACATAAAGTGCATGTGCAAATGTGCAAACAGGAGCAACAACACAAAAACATGATAAAATCAATACCCTGTGACATACTCACTCACTCACTCATCATCTATATCGCTTAATCCTGTATTCAGGGTCACGGGCTTAGGGCACATGGCAGGGTACACCCTGGACAGGGTGCCAATCCATCGCAGGGCCCGGTGATGTACTGTGATAGTGTATTGAGGTAGTGCAAGTTGATGACATGATATACAAAAAACAAGACAAGAAAGAGTCATTGTGCAAATAGCTGCTAATAATATAAAAATTTGTGCAAAAACACAAAAAAGTTGGTGTTTAAATTTGCTGGATGGTTGTAGATCAGGTGAATGTGTGTGTGTGTGTGTGTGTGTGTGTGTGTGTGTGTGTGTATGTGTGTGTGTGTGTGTGTGTGTGTATGTGTGTGTGTGTGTGTGTGTGTGTGTGTGTGTGTGTGTGTGTGTGTGTGTGTGTGTGTGTGTGTGTGTGTGTGTGTGTGTGTGTGTGTGTGTGTCAGTCCTTTCTTGTTGAGTAGACGGATGGCATGTGGGTAGAAGCTGTTGCACAGTTTGGATGTGACAGGAGGGTGAAGAGTGTGTGTGATGGGTGTGTCTGATCAGCCACAATGCTAGTGGATTTGCGGACGCAGCGTGTGGTGTAGATGTCTGAGATAGATGGAAGGGAAACCCCAATGACCTTCTCAGCTGTCCTCAATATCCGCTGTAGGGTCTTGTGGCCCGATATGGCACAATTCCAAAACCAGACAGTGATGCAGCTGCTCGGGATGCTCTCGATAGTGCCTCTGAAAAGATGTTAAGAATCAATGATGCAAGCTGGGCCTTTCCTCAGCCTTCTCAGGAACAAAAGACACAGTTGGGCCTTATTGTGCAGAGAGCTGGTGTGCAGAGACCAGGTGAGATTCTCCTCCAGGTGGACACCAAGGAATTTAGTGCTGTTGACGATCTCTACAGAGGAGCCGTTGATGTTCAGCAGAGAGTGGTCGTTCCGTGTCCTGCTGAAGTCAACAACCATCTCTTTTGTCTTATCGACATTCAGAGTTGTCTTTACACCAGTCTGTTAGCGTCTGTACTTCCTTTCTGTAAGCTGACTTGTCGTTCTTGTTGACGAGACCCATCACAGTCGTGTCATCAGCAAACTTGCCAATGTGATTGGAGCTGTGTGTCGTGAGTCAACAGTGTGAACAGCAGGGGACTGAGCACACAGCCCTGGAGGGCTCCAGTACTGAGTGTGGTGGTGCTGGAGGTGCTGCCCTCTATCCACACTGACTGAGGATAAGGCAGTCCAGTAAGAAAGGCCAGGATCCAGTTAGGAGGTGTTCAGGCCCAACAGGCTCAGTTTCCCGATCAGGTGTTGGAGATGATTGTCAGGTCTTGAGTATTGATTGCTGAGCTAAAATCTATGAACTGCATTTGAATGTAGGTGTCTTTGTTGTCTAGGTATGTGGGCCAGAGGAGTGTGGTGGAGATAGTCTCACCCATGGAAAGGTTAGGAGGATACGCAAGCTGCAGAGAGTCCAGTGAGGGGGACAGCAAGGTCTTAATGTGTCTCATGACGAGTCACTCGAAGCACTTTATAATGATATGGTGAGTGCAGGACGGTAGTTGTTGAAATAAGACACAGAAGACTTCCTCTGCACAGGAACGATGGTGGTGACCTTGAAGGATGTGGGAATGACGGCTCTGCTCAGAGAGATTTTAAAGATGTCAGTAAGAACAATTGTCAGCTGTCCACATTCAAACCTGTTGAATATTTCCTGTTGTTTTCAACAGGGAATTTGTTTTTTGGTAAAAATCAACACACATTTTATACAGGCACAACATACAGTTAAAGAAGGGACTACATACTTTGTCCAGTATGATATTGTTTTAACAACTTAAAGTATATGATATTTAATTGATGTGATCTGTCAATAATGAAGTCATCAACTGGGCAAGAAATGTTACAATACAAACAGAATACTGACTGCTAACGTCAACAATAATGACATCATGACTGTCAAGTTTCTCAAACTAATTATTGAAAGAAACACAATGTCTGATCATTTTCATATTTCATTAGACAATAACAAATTTGTGTTAAACTCTGAAATGTTTTCAACTTACAGGTTATTCCTGCTTCTCTCTCTGGCACTATGGGCTGGTATGAGGTAAAGCAGAAAGAGAGATCAGCCAAGCTTCCTCCATCACAAATGATCTTGGGTCTTAAAGCTCTCAACTGGCAATCATGTGTCAGGTGCCGTCTCTGATAAGACCCAATCAATCCTGCTTTTCCATTCTTCCTCATCTGCCCTTTAAGCTTTTTCTACTTTTCCATTCTGCCTCACCTGCCCAGTGAAAAATTCTCTCTAATCATATCACCCCTTACAGGTCTTGGTTTGGCTGACTTTCCATGTCTCATTCCCTCAGTCTCGAATGATAGCAAATTCCAATTTCAGCTAGAATTTTAAGAACCTGAGGCATTAAAAAGTTAGGCAGTACTTACTATAGTTTGTATAATAGTATATTATTATGTAAGTCTTTAACCAAACACAGTCAAAGAAACCTGGATGGAGTGAGCCAAATGAACACATCTGAGCTTTTGAGAGAACACCAACGAGTGAGCAGGGGTGCTGTGGTGAGACATCGAAATGAGGTCTCTGCAGAATTTAGCAATCCTGCCTTGGTTTCATCTAATATATCAATAAAGCATGGCCATATGTTTCCCTGTCACCTCCAGAAAAAAAGAAAGGGGAACAGTGACAGAGAAAAGAGTGCATCCGGATGGAACTAATTTGCTTTAAAACCTTTCCGTTCTTCTATAAGACAGCATGGCAGTAAGCATAGTAACAGTGTTAGCGTTCTATAGCATTTATGAAATATACAAATAGCCGATCCATATTAGATTTTTTTTTCCATAGGCAAGTGAGTAAATGTGATTATTATTGCAATATCTCTGATATTTAAGTTTTATCCATCATCTGTATGTTTTTTAAGGCGACAAAAATTACAGCAGAAAATGAAATGCAGAAAACATATGAATATATATTTGAAGTGTATAGCCTAGTTACGTTCCACCAAGTTCAAACATAGTATCAGAATGATTTATCCCATTCCAATATGCAATACAAGCTACCATTAGCCATATTAGTCATACCTGTACAGCTATTGTGGCTAAGCTAAGCAGGGTAACTTCATAAACAAGCAGCAAAATAGAACAACCGAAACACTTACAGCATAAAATTGAGTCACAGACAGCTGGAATGAATCCATTCTTGTGCTTCATCTTGAACTGTACCTTGTAGAGACAGCAGTTTGATATGGGCATGAACCTTCTAGATGAGGTTCGGGCCCCCTGGGGAAAACCTACATGTTACTGAGAAGAGCCTACAATCTTTTGGTGTTGTAGTGTATAAAATGTGTACAGTATATAATGCATGAAACTAATTGTTTAATTGCCATGCAGAAAATCACAAAGACAATCTCATTCATTTATATAGAAATCTTTTATCCCATGTGAATCCACCATAATTAGTAGAGACGTCCCCCGGCATGATTTCTTAACAGACACATGTCTGGGAATCTTATCTCATCGCTCGCACTTCGTACATGAAAGGTCTGGGTTGAGCAAAAATGAATGTCCTTCCTGTAATTAACCACATTTGTGCTTGTTCATGGAGTAGCTCTTCTCTTGGCATGAAATCATATTGCCACTCTATTGAGGAATAAACTCTTTCATTCTGAGTTTAAGTGGGTTTTGAGGGTGGAAAGTGATTTTCTAATTAAGATGGTGATCAACATTCAGGGAACACATGCAAATTAGATGTAGGAGGGAAGGTAAATGTCTTATACCTGATTTAGACAAAATAAAATTAGGACAGGGAGGCAGTGCAATTTAATTGTTAATGCAAATCTGTACTGTCTAAAATTTTTTACAGATTGCCTTTCTGCATCTGGAAACATTACATTGTCTTTTCATGCTGTTAAATATCCTATTACATTAATTCAGGAGGAAATAGGTTTCAGTATTAATATACTGTTGTTTCTTTTTTGTAAATACATTTTTTTTCCTGCTGATAAAAAGTTGTTTGATTTTAAAAATCATGGTGAAATATCTTGCCGATCGCCATGTTTTAGGGTCTAAATAAATAAATAGAATTTTTGTGTATAAGCAGCAAATTGTTTGATTTCTTTGTAGTTATGATTTCATTTCAATAATAACAGTCTACAACAAATTAATGTAAGGTTATGCATTTATTTGGTTGCTTATAAAGTAAAAAAAAAATAAATAAATAAAATAAAAACATTTTAACCACAGATTTGTGCTGTTCGTCACCCAAACCAACCTGAAATTTACAGGCAGATTTTACAAGGCAAAATAATGATAAATAGACAGGACTTGGCATTCCCAAATTGGCCGTAGTGTGTAAATGAGTGTGTGAGTGTGTGTATGTGTGAGTGCCCTGCGATGGATTGGCACCCTGTCCAGGCCCGCGTGACCCTGAACACAGGATTAAGTGTTGAAGATGATGAGTGAGAGTGAGTGAGTGAGTGAGTGAGTGAGTGAGTGAGTGAGTGAGTGAGTGAGTGAGACAGAACTTGCTAGAGAAGCAATGCACATAGATCTAAGGTGGGAATCAAACCAGGACCCTGAAGGTGCAAGTGCCGTCTGCTCTGGACTGATGAATCAAAATGTTAAATATTTGGCCATAGCAGGAGGCAGGCTGTGCAGCCTACATCCACAGAAGATCTCTGGGTAGTTCTCCAGATATATTGCTTACTGGGCTCTATGCTCTGCAGGCAGTCATGCACTGAGTGCTCTGGTGCCTTTCTCTCGTGGTTAGCACAGACTTTTCTTGTCTAGTTGTGCTACAGTTGTGTTGTGATTTTTTTTTGTGGGATCAAACTGGACATGCTGTCCTTTGGTTCTTGCGGGTCTGGGCCCTTTGGGCCCATGATTCTGTAACTGGTTTGCTGGTGTATAGTTGGTGATCAATGTAATTTACTTGACCTCTCAGAAGTCATGTTATGGCTGATCGGGTTATTATGAATGTAGTACTGTACATTGCAGCTACAGTGTTTTTACACCTGAAAACACAAATGCAAGAGAAAAGAGTTGTAAATTGCAGCGTAAACCTTCCAACAAGTATTACTGCCTTTATCTTCATATATGCATCATTTGAATGGAAGGGTTTTAAATATAAGGCTATTCAGTAACACTTCTCCAAAACATAGAAGCAAAAGTTCCCTAAAAACTTCAAATATGATAGACTTAATCATAAGTCCTGTCATGTTCACAAACTTTCTCTCACAAAGTGACCAAGTACAAGCAACAAAGCTGTCTTCATGATCCATAATTGCCAGACACCTAAAACCTCAAAGCCATAAACAAACATATCTTTCAGCCAGCATGTCTGCTTGAGCATCATGCAACTGAACAAATAAAACACTGGTGAAGGTATCTATTGTCTCTCAGGTATAGATAAATCAATAAAGCATTCGCCACCTAACAAATACCATCCCCAAAAGAGCTGCTAACTCCATGAAACCACAGGCCTAAAGAGTTTCATTAAATTCTCTATTCTTTATGTTTTTGCTCAATAATCCTGGACTGCTGCAGCTGTCAAAGTGTGCATTAGAAACAAAGAAAGAAGCACAGCCCTACATCACATTGACTCAAACAAATTAGAGCCTGTTATCCAGAAGGTATTGGCAGATGCCTGTTGTGAGACCAAACACATTTTCACATCAATAAGAAATCATACTTCTCTGTCTGGACACTTTATAAACAGAGACTGGCCAATAACATCATAGAAATAGAGAGGAATTGTAAACAAATTCTGAAGGGTCGTCCAATGCTAAGAAAAGATAGAAATCAAATATAAAAATACATAAGTCTGAAAGACATTTGACAGTTTGCCTGAAGATTTACTTATCTTAATTTTGACTATCTGGGCCTGTATTCACAAAGCTTCTTAGGATTCTTTCCTACATAGGACTTCCTAAAAAGTCCTAGCTGGGAGTCCCAGACTAAAAGTGATTTAAGAAACTCCTCAGAGCAACTCTGAGTAACGAAAGCATAAAAACTTCTATCTTAGCTTCTATCTAACAAAAAATTAAAATTAAACTTTTAATACTCGCCTGTAAATAGGCATTTATCAGGTGATTAAGCATCATTACTACTAGCATAAAATAAAGGCATGACTCACATCGCATCCAGTCAGCAGCTCCACTTGCTGTAAGAAGTGCATCATGTGGATGGTCCAATCACATGAGCCCAAATATTTAAAAACAATATTGATTCGCTAAGAACAAAAGTGGGAGGGTTCAGGGCGAAGAGTGATTTGACAAAATCCAATCAGAGCTCAGCCTCAAGTCACATGCTTTTCAAAAATTTACATTTTGTTTGTAAATTGTTTGTCCGGCGCGCCACGTACACGAACACAAGTGAATATAATACAGATAAGATTTTTTTAAATTGCAAATAAATTTTATTAAGAAATACAGCGGAATATTGTGACTAAATTACTTTATTTCATTATTCAAATAAATAATTATTATGTTAAATAATTACATGTTAAAGTAGCATTCTTCTTCTTCAGTAGCACTTTTCTTCAAAAACACTCTTAAACCAAATAGACTTTTCCCATAAGAAATAATGAAAACTCAAATTATTCGTGCTACAGCCCAAAACAATAAATACATAAAAATAATTAATACAACATATAAAGTAAAAATAAAACAAATTAACCTGCACTTAACATTTTTAAAAAAGTAAAAATAAATCCAGACAGTGTTTCCGTTTGTGCGCGCAGGCGCAGTGTATTTGTATGTGTGTGTGTGTGTGTGTGTGTGTGTGTGTGTGTGTGTGTGTGTGTGTGTGTGTGTGTGTGTGTGTGTTTGTGTGTGTGTGTGTGTGTGGAATTAGCCATTCGCCTCGTCTTAAACAGTAAAACTCCTTCTTCCTCCCCACACCTCACTTTTTAAGTTTCACAACTAACATACACAATGCAAACACTGTTTTAACAGGGGGAAAAAAAGAAATCTCTCTAATGATACTTGCGTGAGCATACTAACGGAATCACTGCTGTAAAGGAAAAAAAAACAAAAAAACAAATGAACCAGCACCTTACCTTTGAACAGAATCTGCGTAAATAACGTGTGTCTGTGCAGCCAGAGAGATCTGTATGTGTGTGTGTGTGTGTGTGTGTCTGTGTCGGTGTCAAATTTCACCCGCGCACACGAACACAAAAGTAAGTGTGTGTGTGTAAAAAGTGTGTGTGTGTGTGTGTCGGTGTGTGTGGGGCACAGTGTCAAATTACGCGCGCACACACAGAAGAGAGAGGGAGATGTTGATAATAAGAAACGCACTAAGATGCAGCAGGGGACTTTTATTTTGACACAGGGGACACAGCAGGGGAGACAATTACCCATAATTCTCGCAGCGCAAGAGAGAGAAAATCATTGGCTCAGTTGTGATCACTTGCCGCTCGGTGTCAAAATAAGAGTCGCATGCGTGATACATGATACTCGGCGCTCGTAAACTAATACTTGCTTGGTTTGTGATTAAAAATTTATTTAAAATCTTTGCTCGGTTTGCGGAACACTTGTAAACCACGTTACTCGCAATCCGAGGTTCCACTGTATTTCTTCTTTCCGCCATTTTGTCCTCTACTGTAGAAACTCTTAAAAATCCTCCTCTCTACTCTTAACATTTTTTTTTACCTTAGGAGCTGTTTTTAGGACTAAGATGTTTCGTGAATCATTTTTATCTTTACTAAGATTTAATCCTAAATTTAAGGGGAAATCCTAAAGAAATGTCATAATTCTAAGAATTTTCTAAGAATTTTCTTAGAATTTTCTAAGAATTTTCTTAGAATTTCATCAATAGGTTCAATGTTAAGGCTTAAGAAGCTTTGTGAACATTAAGAAGCTTAGTGAATATGTGTCAGGGAATACCACTAGAGGGCGCCAAAGCGCCCAGAGACACCATTTTGTTTTCATTTGCAGTTTTTGGTGGACTTCATTCCCCACAATGCATCTCAGTCAGGTGATGTGGCTCTCACCTGAACCGAGGTTGTTCATTAGTTTTATTATAAATGTTCCTGAGTTCAGTTAAGTCTTGTCTTGCATCTGTTCGTTTTGGGTTACTGTTTGTTCTGGTTAGTTGTTTAGCTCTGTGTTCTCCTAGCTCTGTGTTTTCTCCTAGCTCTGTGTTATCTCCTAGCTCTGTGTTTTCTCCAAGTTCTCTGTGTTCTCCTGGCTCTGTGTTCTCCTGGCTCTGTTCTCCTGGCCCTTGTCTGTTTCCTAGCATTTGTCTGTCTCTTAGTCTGTATCTAACTCCTCGTCTGTGTAGCTCCTGGTTTAGTTTGTCAGTTCCTTTGTTTCCTAGCTCCATATGTCTCTTTGCCTGTGTAATGTCTAGTCTGTCATGTTTAGTTTATCCCTGGCTTAATTTCATGTTCTGTTCCTATTGTTCCCTGTTTTTGCCTCATTAAAATACTTTTTCCCACATTACCTCTGCTACTATGCCTTTCCTTCGTTCCGCAAACAGCACCCATGACAGAATGCAAGACCTAAAAAATAGTATAGCAGAGGAGCCTCCCCGGGAAAATTTTTTGGTGGGGGCTGTGACTGTGACGCCGGGGCAAGCGACCTTTTTGGGGAGTCGGCTTGCCATCCGGCGGAGCAATTTGGGGCACGCCGGAGCGACTGCCGGTGGAGCGCCTCATAGAGAAGCTGGAGAGGGCGAACATGTGTCCGCTTGTGTTCAGAGGGTGGATCACATGGAGCTTCAACAGCGGAGGCCGGAGCTCCACCAACTAGCCGGGGTGCTGATCCAGCAGATAAACATTTGTTGCTTGACAGGAGATCGGGGTCAAATGCAAACCCTGCTGGAGCTGGGGTCATTGGTGCAAGAACAGCTGGCCAAGGTCAACAAAGAGGCAGCTGATGTCAAGGCCAGCACCCAGTCTCCAGCCAGCCTCAGTGGAGGCCCAGACCCTCCAGCCAGCCTCAGTGGAGGCCCAGACCCTCCAGCCAGCCTCAGTGGAGGCCCAGACCCTCCAGAGTTCCCCGAAAGGCATGAGCCAACTCCTCCGCCGTCCTGCAGCAAGGAGGACAGCAAGCTGCATCCGCCGTCCTGCATCGAGGAGGACAGCGAGCTGGGCTCATGGATGCCGTGCTCCTGCCGCCTCCGCACGGGCTAATGGACGCCGTGCTCCTGCCGCCTTTGCACGGGCTCAAGGACGCCGTGCTTCCTCCGCCGCCCGACCTCGGTGGCAACCCACCCTTTCCCACCTATCCACCTTGCTCAGGGAATGGGTATTGCAGCCTCATGGTCGGCAGGACCAACATAGGACCTTGTGGGGGCTGTCCTGGACCTCCGTTGGGCGCTCTGTTGTCGCGCCGTGGTGTGTGTGTGTGTGTGTGTGTGTGTGTGTGTGTGTGTGTGTGTGTGTGTGGAATTAGCCCCTTCCCTCGCCTCGTTTTACACAGTAACACTCCTCCTCCCTCTCCCCACCTCACTTTTTAAGCTTCACAACACACACACACACACACACACACAACGGAAACACAGTTTTAACAGGAAAAAAAGAAATCTCTCTGAGACTGGCATGCGCGCATATTAACAGAATCACTTTTTAAGTTTCACAACAAACGCTTAAAAACACAGCGGAAACACCGTTTTAACGGAAAAAAGAAATCTCTCTGAGACTGGCATGAGCGCATACTAACGGAATCACTTAAGTTTCACAACAAACGGACACACACATAAACACAGCGGAAACACCGTTTTAACAGGGAAAAAAGAAATCTCTCTGACCTGGAGTGAGCGCATACGAAGGGAATCACTACTGTAAAGTAAAAAAAACAAAAACAAAACAAATGAACCAGCACCTTACCTTTGAAAAGAATCGCGACAGAGCAGAGTTTCTGTGTGTTTGTGAAGCCGGGGAGGGGGTGAAAAGGCGGAAGAGCGCCTGTGCGTGTGTGTGTGTGTGTGTGTCAGTGTCAAATTACGCGTACACGCATCCCTGCTATCCGTTATCACCCAGATGAGGATGGGTTCCCTGTTGAGTCTGGTTCCTCTCAAGGTTTCTTCCTATTAGCATCTAAGGGAGTTTTTCCTTGCCACCGTCGCCCTCGGCTTGCTCATCAGGGACAATCTTATCATTTTGATTCATACACATTGCATACAAACTTACTTCTTTTATTGTGTAAAGCTGCTTTGCGACAATGTCAATTGTTAAAAGCGCTATATAAATAAAATTGACTTGACTTGACTTGGCATAAGAGACTAATATAAAGAGGGAGATGTTGGTTATACAAGCAAAGCACTATTCGGACGGGACTAGTTTTACTGGGGGACGTTTGAGAGAGTGACGCTCGGTGTCAAAATAAGAGTCGCATGCGTGATACATGATACTCGGCGCTCATAAACTAATACTTGCTCGGTTTCCGATTAAAAATTTATTAAAAATCTTTGCTCGGTTTGCGGAACACTCGTAAACCACGTTACTCGCAATCCAAGGTTTATCAATGAATTTGGTCTAAAAAATTTATGACTGTTACACTGTTACGCTGCATCATAAAAAATATCAACAGTAGAAATCATTGCTATATTTAAAAGTGGAAGTAACAGCATTTTCACACATACAATGCACAAAAACAGAAATGGGACTAAACAGGTGTGTGGACCTAAGAAAGCCAGTTATTAGTGAGACTTATCAGAAAAGAAAAAGCTTTAGATTGATAGGGAGCATAGAGATTGTTCTTTGGAATTATGGTAAAAGATACTGTAATCTGGTCTGATGAATACAGATTGACCCTATTCCAGAATGATGGGCATGTCGGGATAAGAAGGGAAGTGCATGAAGCAAGGCATTCATAATTCATAACTTGCCACTTTGCAAGTCTCTGGAAGCAGAGGTATGACCTGGGGTTGCTTCGGTTTGTCAGGGGTCTGGAGTCAGCAACATTATGTATCACTAAAATGAAGGCATGGTTAACATAAGACAACCTACAGTAAATATACTGAAAGACCAGGTTATTTTTTCTTTCCTCGTGGCACAGGTATATTAGAGGACTCAAATTTTAATAAGAATGAGGAATCATTTTCACATGTGAACTGGCCACCACATTCTCCAGTGCAATCAAAGCTAAAGTCAGTCAAATTAAATATTTGAGGGTGAGACTTTTTTTTTTGTCATGCAGGGCATGTAAAACTACAGTTAAAAATTAATAAATGTATGTCCACAATACAATGATCTCTTCCATTTTCTAGTTGTTTTTTTCTACATGCTCTTGGACAGGCTATAAATCCAATAAGCAAACAAAGATAAATCATCTGAGAATTGCACTTGGCTGAGATTTAAGCATGCCATATATTCAGTGGCATCATCTGAGAAGAGTAATTCAAAGGCAAATCAGTTTCAGCACTGGCACGTAAAGCAGTGTATATTTCACCGCATTTTTAACCCCCATTTAGAATGCATGTAGCAAGAGATGAGGCAACCATGGACATCAGCTACTAAATGATGAATGAGAGCTGGTAAATAGTTAAAATCGACAGGCACCGAAAACCACTCTGCTTGTAGAAGACATTGCCATCGATGAGTAGGAGACATCAATCTGAGACGTCAGTTACAAAATAAAAGAGAAGAAGAAACTGATAGTTTGTGAGAGTGTGTCCATATCCTATAATGTATAGATTGGGGGATGCAGAAAGCTCTGATTGAAACTTATGCATTAATAGTGGTACAGTAGATGTACAGTAGATGTGGGATGGCTTGGATCTAAAATTAAAAGTGATACTTACAAATGTATTGCATTTTGTTTCATTCAAATCTGTGTTAAAATAAATATATTTTGATGATATTTTTAATATATTTTATATATTAGACATACACAGGAAATTTTTATTTTTAAACAGTTTTAATACAACAGGTACAGTATATGCTCACAGAGCACTTTCTTGTGAACAGTTATCTAACCAGTCAGTCATACATCAGCAATGCAAATGTAAACATGCAGAAAACGGGGAAGAAACCATTTTATTGATAATGACCATGGCGTGATTGTTTATACAAAAGAGGTTTGTTTGAAGTTTGTTTATTTGAATAATGTTTTATTCAGAACTTTTTCTAGACTCAAACTCAGAATTCTGCAATTAAGAATAATATCCAGTGAGCAGCGGTTCTGCAGACAGAACCGCTTTGTTGATGAAAGAAGTTAGTGGAGAACTGTCAGACTGATTAAAGCAGACAGGATGGCTCCAGTAACTCAGATAACCACTCTTTGAAACCATAGTGAGGAGAAATATCAGCATTCACGTCAAACTTTGAAGCAGATGGCCTACAACAAGAGACCACATCAGGTTCCACTCCTATCAGCCAAGAACAAAATGAGGAGACTGCACTGTCCACAGAGTCAGCAAAACTGAACAGCTAAAAACATAGCAAAGGTTTAAGAATTCCATGTTTCTGCTGAGACACAAAGTTGGTAGGGCCAAAATTTGTCACCAACAGCATGGACCTGCCCTGAGGAGGTGGTGCAATAGTCAGGGGAATGATTTCTTGGCACACTTTGGGCTTGATAATACCATTCAAACAGCACTTGAAGGCCAAGGTATTTGAGATTTTTGGTGACCATGTTTATCCCTTTATGGCTTCAAATTACCATCCTCTAATGGCTAATTCCAGGATGATAACACACCATGTCACAAAGCAAAAGACATTTCAAATTGGTTTCATGGACATGACAATGATTTCAGTGTTTTTCAGCTGCTTTCACCATCAGCAGGTCTAAAGCCAATAGAATAACTTTGGCATGTGAGAGAATGGGAAATTCATAGCATGAAACTGCACCTGAAAAAGCTGAAGCAACAATTATGTTTCAGGGTTATCCCCTAGAGGGCTCTTTTTTTTTTGGGTGTGGACTTCATTTCCCAGAATGCACCGCAGTCAGGTGACAGGAGCCCTCACCTGAATCGAGCTTGCTAATTAGTTGGGCTTTAAGTAGCCATTGTTTCGGGGGAGTCTTTTGTGTTGCACCTGTTTTGGTTAAACTACTGTTCTGTTGATCTGCTGTTTTGTTCATAGTTTCAAGTTTAGTTTGTTCATGTTTAGTTAATTGTGTTTGTTTGTTTTCTTTATATTATTAAAAAACTTAAAGTCTCAACCTCTGTGATTATGCCTCACCTGCTGAAAACCCAACATAATCGTGACATTATGTGAACATGGACCAGTATCTCAAACAAGGCTACAAGAATTCCAAGACTTTGTGGAACCCATAAATAATTTAAGCTTTTTAAGAATTAAGGGAAGCATTAACCAGTATTAATTTAGTGATCCTAATGAAGTGCTCACAAGAATAAATCACAAGAATACTAAATTTTACATCATTTAATAGGGTTTTTTTAATTATTATTATTAAACTACTAGGGTTGTTTAAGTCGAGATTAAGATTTTTGTACAGTGAACAGTCCCTCACTTTTTAACTACATTGGCTTTAAGTTCAAAATTAAAGAATCAAGCTTTATATACCAAGCAAATCTGTGCTGAGCAACTACATGCTAGGATAAAAGATCTAATTTCAGCTAAACTGCTATTATGTCTATTTACTGTGCCAAAGACATTAGTTTACAGCAAATGTAATAAAACTCAGTTAAATAGTAAAACAAATAAAATCAAAATATTGCACGCACAGGGTTTTATTCTGAGGTGTGTGCTTGTTGTTCGGCTCTGTTTTGCTCTGTGATATTAAAACATGTTTTAAGGATTTAAAAAATCCTCAGATCGTTTTTTGGAAGATATCAATGATCTCACTTTATTTCATGGTCATCTTGAACTACAATATATTCATTATATAGTTGACACTGCACGTTCATTAGAAGTTTGCATATTGCATTAGCATCTGTCAAGTGCTTGTCCTGAAGGTCGTCAGAAGGAAGTCCGTGGTCTGTAAGCATTTCACAGGCTGAAACATTTACCCACATTTTAAATCTGGAACATCTTATTGCAACATATTAAAATGTGATCACTGTGTCTAAGCTTCAAAAGACTAGAATGACCCAAAGAAATTCGAACATTGCGATACTCAGAAATAAAATATTTGAAATAATTGCCGAAAAGACGAAATAGCATAGTAACATTGGATTTAACATATTTGTGAAGAACAAAAAAAAAAAATCACTAATACACATACAAATTTTGTATATACCATTTGTAACTGACTAAAAGATACTACCTGTATATATAAAATGTAGCGCAACTGCATTAACAAGGGTGTTTTGTATTTAGAGTACTGATGAAAGAGTTGAACTAAGAAAAACAGCATGCTGCTCTTTACTTTTGCCTATATTAAAAAAAAAAAAAAAAAAGATTACTAAGCACCCACCTCTCAGCCAGCAAGCATGAGATCCTTTTCCAGAATCCCTTACAGATTCACAGCACATTATGCAGGAGGATAATGGGATATTGAAACTTTACTCTTTCATTATCTTTACTCTCTTAGTATCACAACTGCATTGGACAGAGAGACTCCATTAACAGCAACGTTATCCTTCTTCACCATAAAGACAAGTCTTGCTTGCTAATAATCTGTCACATTTCACCCCACTGAGTCATGAGAGTGTGTTCATGTAATCATCCTTGTAATACTCCAAATGGATGAATGGAAAAAAGAACAAATCAACATGTACAGGACTTTTCATCAAGCAAACTTTTAAACTCCTGTGTATGTTTTATTAAGCTGTGAGTTAGTAATTATCACTACGAACTCCTGCATGCTGGTTTTATAGGCTTCACGGCAAATCTAAAATTGTTTAGTGTACAGATTTTTATATATTCCACTGTATATATGCCACAACAGCATCAGATGGGGCCCACATCTAATGCTCACTAAATCCACAGGTTATATCCACCATATGGCATTTAATACTCAATTTATTACAATATTTGTAAGGATAGTATTCCCTGTTTCTCTCCACCTTCCACAGATAAACCTGTTGTCTCATGAGGTTTATTTTCAGGTAAAATACTTAGATGGCAATTTCCATTATGTAGCAAGATCTTTCACTAGGTAAAAAAATCTATATGCCTGTTGAGCATTCCTTCTTCTGTTTCAGCCAGTTAGAGTTCTGTCTTCACCTACAAGCACATCAACACCAGCCCTAAGAAAAGGAAGAGAAAATGCTACGAAATTTGTTGTCTCTTGAGAGAGAGAAAGTAAAAAGCCACCTTTCACTGACTGACTGTTGCCTTTGTTCTCAAGAGAGGAATATCACTAAGTGTTTCTGAGCACTGAGAAATTCTACATTAGATTTTGGGCTGTGTGCCTGGCCTCTGATGATCTCTCTCTCTCTCTCGTTTTCTCTATTTCTCTCTATCTTCCTCGCTATCTTTTCTTTCTTTCTTCTCATCTGTCTGACAGGTCCATGTGTTTAATATTCATGACTTGCAGACAGTTACAGTAAATCACTGTTCCACTTGAATTGAGCTTTAAGTCTATGAAACTCACCATTCAGCTGACACACTCTCTCTCACACATTCAGTCTCAAGTTGTGCAAAAAAAATTAAAAAGAAAATCTATTTTAAATGTTACCAAGAAGTGAGGTTTCAGAAATTATATGACACACAAATGGAACTGACATTTGTTTGTAGACTTTTTGCACATTCATTTCAGTCTCATGCTGTCTTAATTATATATTTTTCTATACACAGTAATAACTGCTAATCCTTCTATGAGTTGGTAATTGGTTCATACATGGGGAAAAATGGATTAAAATACTAGAGAGAAGATGAATTATTGCATTTCTGATGTATTAAAATTTGCAGACGCAAGAGCTTTGTCTCTTCACAAATAACTATAATCAGCTTTATCTAGAGACATTAACATTATCTTATCGGCTACCGAATAAACCAGATGCAGCACATCTCCTCCTCCATTAGGGAAAACTGACAATAAGCAGACAGTAATATCTACCATAGATCATGGGGAAGAAGAAACATAATAATAAGCCTTATCTACCTTAAAGCCTCAAAGTACATTTAGTCAATTTACTGTAAGTAAATTCATAATATGCCGTTATTATAATGATAATTAAATGAAAATCATGGAGAACAGGAATATAAAAATTAAAATGCTCATAGATTTCGTTGTCAGGATAGTGAGGAGATACAGGCTATGTCAGTGAATGTGTTATGATTTTAATAAAGAAAAACAAAAACAAGACCAACAGCAGCAATAACTCATAGAGGAATGAACGGACTGGAAATAAAACTTAACAATAGCAATAGCTTGGACGAAGATGATACGAACAAGCGATCGTTGTACAACAGATGTGAGACAACGACTGAACTCAGGACTAGGACATGGACTAATCATAGGGAACTAGACTCAGATGAGCTCAATGACAAGACTAAGGTACAGTGCATTCTGGGAAATGAAGTTAAAAAAAAACTCACAAAAACATTAAGCAAAGTCGGTGGCAAAGTGCTCTCGAGGGGTTATCCCTGACAGTTGTTTATTATGTTTTTGTTCATAACTTTTTTCTATATAGTATTTTCTTATGTGGCATCAGTAACACATAGCAAATGAAAGCTGAAGGCAGGGTAATGTCTTTACTTGATTGGGGCTTTTTCCTTTTTCTAACTTTCCTTTTTCTAACTAAACTCAACACTCCGCTCAGCAAGCGACATCAAATCAACATGGCTGTGTACAGCAGCCATTCCCAAACTTAACAAGGCTGCGGCCCCATTTAAAATGACCAGAAGGTGAGAGTAATACAACTTACTGTATGCCAAATGCCCTAAAACAAGAAGAACAAACACATTAACTTGTTAAATCACTCAAAAGTCAAAAATATAACACAACCAATTAGAATTCAATACCAGTATGCTAACACACAACTTTACAACAGCTGACTCAGAATGTGTGCTCCAAGGCATACTGTAGATAGCATTCTCAGTCAGCAGGATTTCTAACCAGCTGTTCTATTGCTACTTTACAAGGAAAATTTGCATATATCCCTTACTATGTCAGCCAACCCATAATCCAGTTTGCTGGACTAGATTTTTATGAATGTTTTTGCAAACATAGCTACCAAACTGCTAGGCCAATGGGATTGTATATTGTGACAGGTCATCTTGTGATCAGAATTACACAACACAAAAGGATACACACAATCTCAACAGCTAGCTGTGTAGTTAGCTTACATTGTTCAAAAATTACTACAGTAGCTTTAGTTGCTAATTACCTTTAGCAAATGGTAGAACTGTTGTGGTTCATTGTACTAAAGGTCATGATGTACGATGAAGATTGTTGCATACACACTACTTTTAAGTTAAAGAGCTGCCCAGTGAAAGCAGCGGTGTCAAAGTAACAGTCCAGTAACAGTATGGTGCCACTGCTACTATGCATGGCACAGATACTGTAAACATTGAAGTATTTCATATATGCAGGTAACAGAAAATGAGAGGATGGAGCCAGAAAATGACAGTCTAAAGCAGACATGTTGTTGTCAAAGGTCAAGAAAAAGAGTAATCAGATTCCTCCAAGGTTTAACAGCTCTTTTATGTCCAATCTGTCAATGCGAACAAGAAATCCCACAATGACCATCCATCATGGGCAATACAAAAAGGATACAATGAAGGATACAAAAGCAAAGGTGAATGTCTTAATTATGAGTTCATGTACTGTAATGCAGGCGTTCATATACCTGACAGAAATGCAGTTTATGAAGATCAGGAAAATGATTTCTAGTAGGCAGTTGATTAGATTACTGGAAACAAAAACCACTTCTACATTTAAACATACATTTTACATGTTTCTTGTCAATTTCTTCTCAGACTAAGATATAGTTAGTGAATTGAAAGCTCAAACTTAATAGAAAAAGTGTCCTGATTTGAACACAGATCTGGGCTAACTAACGCCTGCCCTAAAGCAGCCACAACAATACCTAATACTGTAAACTGTCACGTTGAATCTGTTCATCATATTTACAGCAGTTATTTAAAAGTGCATTAGGCAAGCTTACTCTGAATAAATCAACATTAAATCTTTGGTGAGTTTAACAAGATTGAAATAAGGTTTTTACTCCTTACAATATCACTCCCAAATCAGGGTGGATGTGCTTTCAAAAACCTAGTTAGGTGCTCTTAGATAAGCATCTAACCTTCAGTGTAATGCACTTGGCAATTTATGACTACTACATTTCACTTATCAAGTGTGACTTATTGCCTAATCATATTACACCAGTACTTTGCTTGTTACAGCAGCAGGCATCACATTCCTGTGTCTCCCATGTGCAAGCTGTCTTATGCCATTTCAGGCTCTGCTTTTGCTCATTTAGCCTTTCAGCTGCTTGGAAGCTGAGTTATAGTACTAAAACTGGGTTATGACAGACACAAGGGTGTCTTTTTTGTCCCATGGTTTTAAAGTTGATAACTTAACTGTAAGCTAGCATCATTAGCATCGTAACCGGCATAGGAGTTGCCAACATGGCATAAATGACTGTGAAGGTTGTTGATCCTAAACGTTATATTTCCTGCTAAAGGGTAAAAATGTGCATTCCCTGGTTAAAAGACATCCATTTTACAATGGTTAATTTACTGGGCTGCATCAAGCAAACAAAATAACAAAGAGATTTCAATTTCCTGGAACTGGGTTAAGGACCTTTAAACACATGATCAAAACCTGGAAGGATAGTGCTGAACCGTCACCTTTGTTTAAGAAATGTGGTCAGAAAAAAACATTAATGAAGATCATGTTGCAAGTAGCATGGTAAAAAATAAATAAATAAATAAATCAACAGTCAAAATCATACGGTAATGTTCAAAAGTTAGCACCCATTCTTTTATTTCTATATTTTTTATGTTTCTTTTTTTAAATAAACGTAATAAAAATCGTCTTCTTGTAGCAGGTCTTAGTCTTAGGTAAACATAACCTCAGATGAACAATAAAGTTTTTCACTGTGCCATTTTTTTTATTCAACAAAAATTAAGCCAAAAAGAAAATCCAAAGTTTGACCCATTTTTGACCAAGCCTTAGCTGTTGGACAGATGGCCTCACATTTGCCTGTAAAATACTTTGTTTAGAGAGGAGTTCATGGTCAACTCACTGACTGCACGGTCACATGGCTGAAAAACAAGCTCAGATCATCACCCCTCCACCACTGTGCTTGACAGGGGAAATGCTGAAATTCTGTTTGCTTTTTCACAAACCAAAAGGCACTGGGAATAAATGCCTAACAAATCCACTTTGGCCTGATCTGTCTTGTTTTCAACAACCATGGCAATCAGCAATAATGCCAAACAACTCCACTTTGGCCACATCTCACCTTTTCCAGATTGATGTTCAGCAATTAATTAATTTTTTTTTTTTTTTTTACAATTGTTGCAAAGCAGCTTTACAGAATCAAGCAGCAATAGTCTCCCTAAGACTAATGCTGTGTCTTTCTCTCTTGGCATTGTGTTAACCTTTTTTCAAGTAACAAATAAACAAAATCAACTGATGCATCTTTAAGTTTCCTACAGTACTGTGCATGCTATCCTCTATACACCAGACAATGCAAACTCAGTACCACACGCCAATAAATGCAGCACAGCTGAGACTACTCTAGCACTCTTCCTGATCTTTTCTGTGCACACTGTTGATGCAGCCCAGCCTTGATCATTCATTAATAGTTTAATTATCTGTCATCACCTTGTTGAAGAGCCCACAGTTGAGCTGAGCAACCAACCACAGCAGACAACACTGATGCTCTGGCACTTGTTATATTTAAATGGGAGAATATACTCTATGTGAAACTGAAATGACATATTGTAAAGTTTACAGAATTAGATATATAGTAGAGACATAGAAAAACAGAAAGAGATCATTCTTTTGCTCGCTTTTCCTTTACCAGATGTTAAGGAGTTGGAACTCCTTCATTGCAGCTGGTTCTAAGATTTTGTTGCTTGCTGCCATAAAGCCTTGAATGTTGACAAAACACTCCTTAATAATGAGATTATAACAACCATAACTCAGACTAAATTAGACTCCAAAAGCCAACATGAATACGTCATCCTTTCTGGATTCAAATTGAAGTGTTCAAATCTAGTTATTCTTTATAAACAGCCAACATTATTGACTTCCAATATACAGTATTGACAATTTGCTGATAACTGATTCAGTCTAATAGCTGCTATTGATATACAGAGTCAAGTATGTTAAAGGTATATTGATGGTTCTCTACAGGGTAAGGGTTACACATGGTACCACTGCTGCAGCGCTGCTATAATAGGATCTGTATATGAAAGTAACCCAGAGCATGGAAAAAAGTAAGGTGCTATAAATTGGGCTTAATCTAAATCAGACATTACACAGGGCACAATTTCATTTGAGTTCATTTGTTTAGTTTTGGGAAATCTGACTGCTCCAGATGTTGGGATTTTTTATTCTGGACTTAGAAGAGATGTCGAGGCTCCAGCAGAATGCAGCCAGTGTAGTCCTGTCCTGGTTTAGACCTCTCTTATAAACCTAGACCCTTTCCTTAGTCTGAAAGTCTGAAATTTTCCGAAGCATCTGCTTTAGCATTCACAGGTCTTTTCTTAATAATAGACTCTAGCCCTGAGTAACCTGCAAACATGAGGAACGGGGATTTACTGCAGTGAGTCAGAAAGGACACAGACAGTAATTGTTCTTAATCCTTGGGACAGACAGACAGACAGACAGACAGACAGATAGATAGATAATTTATTGTACTGTTTTACATCATGGCTGGCTATAGATTAATGTATAATCGTTTTTCTTTCACAATGGGAGACTCAATTGAAAATAAAAATAAAAAAAGTTCTATGCAAAAGCCCAGAGTTTCCATTGTTCATTGCTCAAATTTAATTTTTTTTAGTGGTAAGCATCTGTTCAAAATCGCCTGTCTGATGATCAAAAGATGGATAACTTGCAGATGTGTTTTTATTTTAATGCAATCTGCAGGAACATAATGTTTCCTTCCACATGCACATCATAACAGCTGGAACTGTGCTTCTGAGATTTACGCTTTTGACTTAAACAACTTAAAGCGAAAATATATATATTTAAAGATTTAAAGATTGATTTAAACTATACAAGTACGCAATAAATATGAAGAATATTCATGAAAATGACAAGTGATACCATTATTGTCTTGGCCTTTCACATCTATCTATAAAAAAAATTATTTTGTACTTTTAGTAGGCTAATTAGGCCAAACTTCCCTTCCATGGCACTGAGATCATGTGACCTCTTTTTTTTTTTTTCAGAACAATCATCATGGCGAACACAGCTGACTCACAAAAAAAAACACAAGCTTTTTACAGAATCTGCAAAGAAAGAAGAAGACTTAATTTATTAACTCGTCACTTGTTTGTTTTGACACTTTGTCATGTGACCATGTCTTTCACATACTCATTTATACTCTGCCAAAGATTGGCATGTACACAGGATCAGCCTTGTCTCTGTTCAGTTATTTCAATTGTATTTGTATAGTGCCTATTTGCTATAGCAACTTATTTTTTCTCTTTATTTTAGGACACATTCTTACATGTGTAATATAAATTTTAAGAAACATATGTGCTCTGTTTTAATCTTTAAGGTACAGTAAGTATTTTTTTTTTATGAACACAATGTACTGAACAGTAGCATTACATTACATTTATGTCATTGCATCTCAAAAAAGAGATTTTTATTTTGTTATAGTTTCTTAGAGTATTGTGTTTTCAAATCATTTAAAAGGTATGAAACTCAAAAGATTGGGTTCAACGGAAAACTAAAGATTACATTGCAATGAAGTCAAGTCTTCAAGGTAGTATTGAAATCATTTAGATAAACCAGTTTTTTTTTTTTTTACTGATCTCTTTTAGCAGATAACCCCCAAGAGAAACATGTCATCTTGACAAAGTTTTAAAAACTTAGACCAGATCTGTGTTCTTGATACATTAGTTTGATAAAGTGGCAGCCAGAAATTATGCCGGTATTCACATCCTGAAAGCAGTTCCAGAAGTATTATAAATCACACAGTTTGAAGAATGTGTGCCAGAGCATAAACAGCATAAAACCTAGACATGCCCCAGAATATACAGATTAAAGATGTAATGCAGGATAATGTGTCTAGCACAGACATAGAGACGATTTAAAACAGTTGTAGGAAATTATATTCTCTGGCAAGGAAGCAGAAAAAGATTGTTAGAAGTGAAAGGGAGTGTTGAGTATTAGGGCCTTATATTATTTTCAGGCCTTTAGTCTATAAAGTATATCAGTGTAAATGAAGTAATGGCACTGAAATCCAAAAACACTGTATCAACCAAGGTTTTCACCAAGTTCTAGTAGATTATGTCATCTATGCAGCAAACACACAGACATGAGGTCCCAATTAAAGTTTCAGTGTCACTGCATAGGAACATAAACATGTGCGCATTATGATAAAGTTGAAGTTGATCTGCATACAACCAAAGTCATATTTATTAGATAGATAGATAGATAGATAGATAGATAGATAGATAGATAGATAGATAGATAGATAGAGAACTGAGCTATACTTACAGCAGCTCAGTGGACTATGGTTTGGAAGGTCATAGGTCCCCCTTGACCACCAAGTTGCTGCTGTTGGGCCCTTGAGCAAGGCCCCTAACTTTCATCTGCTCAGATGTACAGTATAATGAGATTTTAAAAAATGTAAGTTGCTCTGGATAATGGTGTCTGCAAATGCCATAATGTAAATTTACTACCATGCACTTGTGTGTTCTGAGTACATCATAGCAAGCATCCACATTTCGCTGCAAAACTCAATACAATGTCCTCTGACACTGGTGTCAGGCAAGTTCAATTGCAAAAGTAGGTTAAATGTTTTTCCACAAGGTTAGCACTTTCCAAATACAAGACATTATAGAAAGAGGAATGGGAGATCAACTGGAAAGCAGTAAGGACAGAGAATATAACAGATTAATATAAAGAAAATGTGTGATATACAACAACAACAAAAAAGAAAGGAAAAAAAGTGCAGACCAAGCAGCATGACTTCCTTCATAAAACACCACAAGTATCTTCTACTGTTGTACGCATCAAGGGCCCTTTCTCCAGTGAGGGGGACACAGGATAGAGCACAGCATGGGGGGAAGCCAAGCAGTTCCTGCCCCATTGCTGGCACACAGAAGAGCTCTCATGGGAACAGGCCATAGAAGCAGGAAGCGTGTGTGTGTCTGTGTGTGTGTGTGTGTGTGTGTGTGTGTGTGTGTGTGTGTGTGTGTGTGTGTGTGTGTGTGTGTGTGTGTGTGTGTGTGTGTGTGTGCCAGGCAAGCACAGTTGGAGCCCCATTGCCCATGGTCCTGGATGGAAATCTGGCATCATGACAAGAACAGATGTAAAAACATGCAGGGACACATACATTTGCATATCCAACAATATCTAAAACACACACACACACACACACACACACACACACACACACACACACACACAGATCTATGGCAGCAGATTAAAGATCACATCATCAGATGACCTACTCAACAGATTATTATACTTCGAAGAAAATATGAGAAAAGGTAGCGAGGTGCAAATAACACAGATGAACTATACACATACCATACAAAATACTATGATATCATGAACAGTGAAACAGTTCTGAGTTATTATCCACTTATTTGCACTGACTATCTGTTTAACCTCACAGTGCGTGGCATTTGATAATAAAACTTAGAACTGAGAAGGGGGCAGTGATAGCTCAGTGGGTTAAGGCTCTGGGTTACTGATCAGAAGGTTGGCATTTTAAGCCCCAGCTAAAAATACACCTGTACCTGATATCATACAAACCAGCCCATAAAGACCATGGAGGTATAAAAAAGAAGTTCATTTCAAAGTTCTTGAAAAGTGTAAAAAATAAAAAATAAACATTTTATAAGCGTAAAATCAAAGGTTTTTTTTTTTTTACATTAAAAGGTACAAATTTACATCCTGTGTAACTATAATTACAGCTAAAAATATAACTTGCCAAAAATGACCAGTTAAAAAAGGGGTTTGGTAGAGAAGCAATCAAAGGTCAATTAACTTAATCTTAGCTCCAGCTTGAAACAGTATACAATGTGAAACACTGTGCCTCACCTGTAATTTTGCATTGGATAAATATGTTTTACTTCTGCTATAACACTTACAGCAAAACTCTACACAGAAACAGATCAATCTCTTCCCCTTTCTTTAAAGTGGAATTCTAACCCTGTCCTCTATCCAGCACATCTCTCAAACTTACTCCAGAGCTGATGGATTTTAGTCTGTGCCGGTAACCCAAACACTGATATAGTAAACTGCTAAAAGAAAACAAGACTTAACAATGAGACAACCCGACTGTTGTGACGTACATGTACTCTGATTAGGTTACCACAATTTTAAGGTTGCTCTCGATAAAATGTGTTCTTAAATTAATTCTGAAATGTAGAGCTGTTAAAAGCACTGCTTTCTATTTTTGTACTGACAGTTTTATGCTTTGTTTGAAATATGTTTGCAACATGTTTAAAGGAAAGTGCAAAATAAAACTACAGTAACTTCCCTCTCCAGTGTGGCTTTGGGAATTTTTGTCTATATATGTAGCAATAAGACCTAGCACTGAGCTAAGAAAGGGGTTTGTGAAAATGTTAAATTGAAAAATAACTGCGGTAGACATTAATGCACAATATAGTAGCCAGTATGTAAATATCAATAAATGCCAAGCCCTTTGCACATTCTCAGTTCTGTTGGGATTATGTTAAGCATCTAATCCGGCAATATTATGTAACAGAACAGGTTCTTAAACTTTTTGATTCCAGATTTTTTTTTTTTCATTTCTTATAGCATTGTTGCACCATTTTAATCATATGAAAGTTTTAATAAGTTAATTTAAAAAATATTGTTTCTATAATTGTAAGAATTATAATTGTATTAGGGTAACCATGAGACCCATAACGATAGTTGTAACAAGCAGTAGTGTCACCCTGCAACTCCAGGTTTCTCCAGGTCTGATCCACCTGTTCAGTTTCTTTGCATAGAGGTTTTTTTGTTGTTTGTTTGTCCATGTGGATTTCTTCGGTGGTCTCTACTTTCCCCAACCTCCATAAGTGTGTGAATATGTGTGTGCATGGTGCCCTTACATACAACAAACCTGTTACCTTACACAACCAGGAAAAAGTAGTTTGGATCTTCGCTGTTTATAACAATACACAGGGCAATATTTTACACCAGTTCAGAGCCTTACTGAAAGTAGGTCAGTGTGACATTGTACATTGAAGACTGAACCACACACACAGATGTGAAAGCTTTATTCAAGTTGATCACACGACATTTCTGTTAGACCTGGCCTGGGAAAAACCAATAAAGCCTGCAGACTGGAACACTGTGCATATTAGTAAACAGAAAAATATAAAAACCAATACTCTTGAGTCAAATAACAGTGCACATAACTACAAGCAGCTGAGAGATTACATAAAGGGAACAACTAGCTGTCTCACACACACAATAATAATAACCTGGAACTGATTCTACACCCTCCTGCTCTCATTCTCTCTCTCTCTCTCTCTCTCTCTCTCTCTCTCTCTGGTCTCACTGTAATGAAAAGAGGCAGCAGGAAAATAAACATCCCTATCAAAATATATCAGGATAACATTTGTGATACACTTATGATTAGGAAACAGTTTGGCAGAAGATAACCTCCCTGAATTTATTCCAAAAATATCAAGTTAGTGGCAGTCACTAAATATATATATTTTTTGCTCTCCATATGTGGGGATGTATTGTAAAAAATAAAAAATAAATTTTAATGACTGAAGAAATTGTACAGTAGTAAGATTACAGAAAAGCAATTCTGAAACCAAAAATAGTGTTAGACTGTCACCAACTGGATTAAATTACTAACCTCACTTCAGCTTTTTTACATCTTTTTTTCTTTACTTCCTTGTTTCTTTTTACTACACAATGGACACATGGAAGAAAAATTCATTGTAATTAATTCATGTAAAGCAATTGTGCGTGGCATTTGATAATAAAACCTAGAACTGAGAAGGGGGCAGTGATAGCTCAGTGGGTTAAGGCTCTGGGTTACTGATCAGAAGGTTGACATTTTAAGCCCCAGCTAAAAATATACCTGTATCTGATATCATACAAACCAGCCCATAAAGACCATGGAGGTGACCATGGGGATGCATTATTAAAAAAAAGAAAATTTAATGACTGAAGAAATTGTACAGTAGTAAGATTACCGAAAAGCAATTCTGAAACCAAAAATAGTGTTAGACTGCCACCAACTGGATTAAATTACTAACCTCACTTCAGCTTTTTTACATCTTTTTTTCTTTACTTCCTTGTTTCTTTTTACTACACAATGGACACATGGAAGAAAAATTCATTGTAATTAATTCATGTAAAGCAATTGTGCTATTACCATACTCACTCACTCACTCACTCACTCCATCATGCCGGGGAATCATCCTATGTGATGTACACATGCCATAAGAGTAGAATAAAAATCTACTGTACATAAACATTAGGAATGAAATCATTAAATTTAATAGTACAGTAATTACTACGGGCAGCACAGTGGTGTAGTGGTTAGCACTGTCGCCTTGCACCTCCAGGGTCCGCGTTCGATTCCTGGCCAGAATTGGCCATTGTGTGTGAATGAGTGTGTGAGTGTGTGTATGGTTTAATAGATTGGCACCCTGTCCAGGGTGTACCTCACTTCATGCCCTAAGTCTCCTGGAATAGGCTCCAGGCCCCTCGCGACCCTGAATACAGGATAAAGGTATACAGTAGATGATGAGTGAGTGAGTAGTTACTACGCACAGTCTCTCTCTCTTTCTCACACACACACACACACACACACACACACACACACACACACACACACAATTCATCAACTCACTATTATGGCATTTAAAAATCTATTGTTGAAAAAACAAAACCTCTTCTTTAAATTGAGAATGAACTTACACAAATGGTGTAAAGAACGCATTTTTATCATCATTAAAGCTCTCAGCCATTTAAAAAATCTCCCGTGTTAAGCTGAATCCTTCGTTTTCACAGCATTAATAAACTAAAGAGGATGGTAAGGGGGATGGTGGTTTTACAGAGGGGATGGTTTTTGTCATTTTTTCAACAGCGGGATGCCATCTCCCCGCATCCCCCTTCAAATCGAGCCCTGCCAATCATATTATTAATGCCTCATCTGTGACAAACACAACAGACAGCTTACCCTTCCAATTATTAACATCAACATAAGCAGATATGTGTAGATTAAATTAAACAGGCTTTACTTGTTTTACACATGAAAAAGTATGTTTCCTGTTATATTTGTACCAAATACTGTAGATGACGTCTATATTACTTTCAATGGAGTGCCTGACATATTTTTATTCGTAATCATTGTTGCAGTTGCCATTTAATCCGGCTCATGAATAACTAATTGGCAAGCTTTTTACAAGATGCCCAGGCACCAACACACAGCGGATATATATTCAAGCCAATTAAAGACATGACTCATGTGGCACGTTGCACATGAACATTAATTTTTGCATGCTGGCCGGCCTGTTCATGTATTGTAAACATTACTCAGTCTGTACCAGTAGGACTGTTATGGAACAGCTTTGAGTGACAGACAGTAGCACTCTTTGCGTCACAGCACTCCAGGAGGGGACAAGTCAGCCTACACCTTCTGTCTGAAGCATCCAGTTTGTATTTTCTTTTTCTTTTTTCTTTCCCAAATCATGAACCTAATAATAAAATATTCCTTTGCAGATAAATGCAGAGGGTTGATATAACTGACACTTGAATATAAATGTATAAATACAGTACATACTGTATGTATACACAAATTTAACTTCTAAAGAAAATATATACAGTGTACACATATTCTGTTACATGCATACCATATTGCCAAAAATATTCGCTTGCCAGCCTTCACATGCATATCAACTTGAGTAACATTCTTAATCTAATCATGGGTTAATCTAATTTAATTAAAACAACAAACTGTGGTAATTTGCCAAGCTAGAGAATCTGAGAATGGACCCAAAATGCTTTTAGGGGCGCTCATCTAGTTTGTGAAAATAATGCCCTAATAAAAGAGTGTCACCAATACACCATGTCTGATCATTCTAAAACATTGTTCACAATTTCTCACTCAGCTCTGAAATAAAAAATATGGCAATTTTTATTGGAATTTTCACATAAAGTACTTTGCAAAAGTCACATGCTGTAGAGCAAGCACATCATTAAAAAAAAAGAAAACACCTATAAAGCCCAGTAAACAGTAATTAATGAAACAAAAACAGTACAGTTAAACCTTGGATTGCGAGCATAATTTGTTCCGGAACAGTGCTTGTATATCAAAGTACTCATATATCAAAGTGAATGTCCGCCCCATAAGAAATAATGGAAACTCAGATGTTTCATTCAAAAAATATTCATATAAAACATGTATACAAAATATAAAGTAAAAATAAAACAAATTATCCTGACATAAAACAGATAAAAAATCCTGACAGAGCGTAGTTTCCATTAGTTTCTGTGTTTGTGCATGTGTGAGAAGCTGAAGTAAGATGAGAGGAAAAATACACGCAAAAGCACACACACACGCACACACGCGCGCACACACACACACACACACACACTAACGGAAACATTGCTCCATTGAGAAACTTCTTAAACAATGAACCTCTCTAATGACACTCCTGCCGCGCACACACATAGCTCAGGACTGGTATCTCCTACAGTCTACCTGAGCCTCCAGGAACAAACTGGACTCCTTTTAATTTTAATTTTAAACACATCTCCTGTTATACTGAACTTCCAGTACACATTATTATGCTGATCAATCCCTGCTATCCGTTATCACCCAGATGAGGATGGGTTCCCTGTTGAGTCTGGTTCCTCTCAAGGTTTCTTCCTATTACCATCTCAGGGAGTTTTTCCTTGCCACCGTTGCCCTCGGCTTGCTCATCAGGGACAATCTTATCATTTTGATTCATACACATTGCATACAAACTTACTTCTTTTATTGTGTAAAGCTGCTTTGCGACAATGTCAATTGTTAAAAGCGCTATATAAATAAAATTGACTTGACTTGACTTGACACACTAACGGAATCACTGCTTTCTAATAGAGAGAGACTCTAGAAACTGGATCTTTAACAAGGAACCTCTCTAATGACACTTGCTTTTGCTTTTCATTTGTGGTCACAATGTTACACACTGTGCGTGTGTGTGTGTGTGTGTGTGTGTGTGTGTGTGCGCGCGCGCGCGCGCGTTCGTGTGTACTGTATGTGTTGTGTATGTGTATGAAAGTTGTCCTAGACAGTGGGCAAACACGCAAAAATACACACTAACAAAAACACTGCCTTGTGGGGATTCTTTTCAAAGGTAACGTGCAGACACAAGTGCACTGCGCGTGCTTACACTAACGGAATCACCCCTCTGAACAGATTGATCTCCCACACTGTTACAGCTTGTTTAACTTTTCCCAAAGGAGTTTTTGCAATACAGTTACTAAAGTACAGTCACTACACTTGGACACACAAAAAGTGAGCGAGAGATAGAAGAACCATTGGCTCAGATGTCATCACAGGATGCTCGTCAGACAGAGCGCATGGCACTACCTATCAGGTGCGATTTCTTTAAGACTGCAAGGGAAGCTCAGCTTCCCCTATAATGTCACAAAATTAATGGTCAAATTATGTACTATTGTATTAACATTTTATTGACTAAAAATTCCCGTAGCGTCACAGTGCATTTCCCTGTTGAAGCCCAGCGTCCATTGACTTCAGTGCAGCTGCTTTGAACGTTTTTATTTTTTTCTTTTTTTTCAATGCTTTGAAACTAGACGGTCATTGGATAAACGCTGCGATTATGTCCCGCCCACGGACGCTCAGCGTCTCTGGGGGTGAATGAGGAGTGGGCTGGCCCGGACGCCGAGCTTCTGCGTGATGATTGGAGGGTCTGTCGAAAGACTGCATCTCCTTTTGACTGACAGCAATTTTGTACTATAAGGAATCGCTGAAATCCCATCGTGGATTTCTGAAGTTCAGTCGAAATAAAAACTGCTGCAACCTATTTCTTTATATTTGCTTGGCGAAATTGCTTGATTTTCATCATACATTTCACACAATTATACACCACATTCCTTGTTTCACTTTTACAGAGTTAAATTTTTTTTTTTTTAGATCATTCATTCATTCATATAGTTGGCTAGGCTAGCGTCGTGGGTGAACCTGCACACGATGGCAGACAGTGCTAATATTGTCGACCTGATTTTGGCGAAGCCATTTGAAAGTGTTCCTTATGAGGAAAAACTTAGAATTAAACAGCAGGGCAGATCAACACCTAAGATTGATTTAGTGCAAAAGATAGGGAAAAATAACAGGTCTTTTCAGCTCTCCTGGTATGACAAAGTTAGCTGGCTGAGTGGAAGTGCTGTGACAAATAAAATGTACTGCTGGCCATTGAGAGGACACTGGTCAAGTCACTGGAAAAGACGCCTAGTTGGTACAACAGGGTCACAGACCATTTTCTTGAAAAGGAACGTAGGGCAGAATTTACTTTTAAATAAATAGACAATTTTATGATGTAGGCCGAAAATGAGCTTCCCCTATTTGACAGACCAGTAGCCGCCACTGCTACCTATATATCAAGCCCTCGCTTAAATATACCTTAAGTATACATAAGTTAAAATTTAATAAAAAATTTAGCTTGTCTTGCAAAATGCAGACGGACCAAGTTATTCACAATCCAAGGTTCCAGTGTATTTGGGGTTTCAATACTATGAGGAATATACAGTTCAGGTATAATTTGTGAAGTTTTATAAGGAAATTAGCTCCTATTTTTTTCCAGAGCATCCTGCAGAACCACCCACAGCTCTTCTCAGGACTTTGACGGCTGCTTCTTTTTGCTTTCAAATTCCTGCAGCTTTTTCTTTCTTTCTTTTTGCTTATATAATGTACCAAACTGAAACATTTGCATAGCTGACATTGTGGGAGTAATAAGTATGAGTGGAGATTAGTGTTATAAAAACACTAATCAGCCCCTCATGTAAAGAGGACTGAAGCAGCTTAAGGATTAATGTACGAAGGATCACTAGACAGCAACAGAAGCACTTGGTCACTGACATGTTTAGCACACTGAAGAAGCTGATCAGGGGCCCCAGGCTAGCTCCTGCTCCAGCCCCAACACCAACAACTACCCCAGCCCATGTGCTAACTCCATCAACGAAACCAGTTAAGGTAGGATGCATCAGCTTTACAAGTCACGTGATATTTAATTTGTTATGCCAGAATATTGTAGTTATGGTGTTTCATCTTTGTTGTTTGCAAATACTGAAGATCAAAATCATTGCACTTTTTTAACCTGTTGAGTGTTTATCCTGAAAACGACTGAATACAACCCTGATGTATATTATAATCAATTTAAATAACTTTTATATAATAAATTTTATAATCATGCAGTTTTATAGTTATGAAAAAGTTGTCTTTGCAACGTTTAGGATGAAACGCCTGCAGTCAAAGATAATGAAGGCAAGAAAGAAGAGGAAACTCCTGGTGGGTTATCAACTATTAAACTCTACATACTGCTCCATAAAACCTAACAGAGCATGTAAAGAATTTTCCCCATAGCCACCTTTAAACAACAATAAAAGTAGAATGTATGCAGTTGTATTCCTTTTGAACAACCTACATTATTGTTTGCTGTTAATATTGGTAATGTGAGTCAATTGTATGCATTTCTATTAAATGTTACTGCTACAGCTATGAGAGAACACTGCCTGTAGGAAAGCTGCCAGCAATCACACAACAGTGAAAATCCCCGCTCTGACTCATATGTCTTATTTTTGTGTAGAACTAGCTCCAGCCCCGACACCTGCACCTGCTGCTCTGCCAGAACCAGAGAAGAAACTTTCCAAGCCTGTGAAAGAGGAGCCACCAGCTGAAGAGTAAGACTGGAAAATTTATTATTATTTTTTTTACACATGAACCAAAGCCAGGCACAATGAACCTTTTCCAGTGAGTTCAAGTTACTGTATGTGTGGCTGTGCAGTTCACTTGTCTTCTCTCTGTGTATGCATTTTCCCTGGATTCCTTTCAGCTTCCACAAACATGTCAGCAGTTGGACAAATTGGCCCTAGATATGATTGAATGTGTGTGCATGGTGTACTGCAATGGCCTGGTGTCCATTTCAGGGTGTATTCCTTCCTCCTGCTCAGAATTAACTCCAGATCCACCAGTTACTGTAGATAAATAACTGATTTTTCTTCCCTTTCTAACTCATTTCAAGTGGTCCAATCATGCATTCTACAAACACAAACTTTGCCCTCAGGCAAAAAAAAAAATCTGTATCTGTCTACTAGAAAGCCAAAGGATTACTGATGTGAGGAGCAAAGAGGAGATTATGAGATTTGCAGCTTTAAGGGACTTAAGATACTGCCAGAGGAGCTATTTAAAATTTAAGCAACGAGACCAAAGGAGAAAAAAAGGAAAACAAAGTCTGAATTAAAGTGATAGTAAAGCTACAGTGGTTGTTACTATAATGAAGAGTCCATCCCCACATTTATCCTTTAGTATTACAGACACTCTCGTGTAGCTAGAGAAGGATAAGTGTTGATTGAGTTCTTCTACATCTTACAATGTGCATAATTTTAAAAGAGACCAAAAATGATAAAATTATATAAGAAAGAAATCCTGCACCACTCCCAAAGCCCACCACACTCTTCATATTGACACAGAGAGGTAGACAAATAGAACTTCTACACCTGTATAATTTTCTTTAATATGAAAAACATACTGATTTTAATTTATTTTCAGATTTACATGCTATAAGCAAACAAAAAAAATAACAAGCATTATTACTTTGTCTTAGAAATAAATAAAAAAAAAACAGATTTTATGCAAAAAATTTTTTTTTTTCCCCATTTAGGCAAGAAGCAGAGCCCTCTCCACCATGTCCAGTTGTAATAAACAAGTACTCTGATGCACAACTTCGAAAAATAATCCACCAGATACGACAACGTACGCAATCATACAAAGAAAAAGTCGTAGACCCCTATGCATCCTCACCTGAGTGCAGCCCTCCAGTCAGTGAGTATAAAATGTTCCCAGAAATAAATATTACATTATTATTATTATTATTATTATTATTATTACATATATTATTAATATTCATCGTAGAAATTTCATGATGAAAAAATCAAGTGAAAATTGTTTCAATATTTTACCACTAGCATTATCATATACTATTGCTGGTGTATTTTGCTTAAAATAGCACCTCTTTTGAGAAAAAAAGATTTCTTAAAAAAGCAAGAGGAAGAAAGAAAAAGAAAAGAAGAAGATGAGAGAATCAAAAAGGAGGAGGAGGCAAAGAAAGCAGCAGCAAAAGTTGAGAAACAGAAAGAGAAAAAAGAAGAGAAGAAGGAAGAAAAGAAAGATGATGAAATAAAAGAAGAAACTGAATCAGCCAAGAAACACATTTGTCCTAAACTTGAATGCACCTGCATAGACTTAATGCTAAAACCAATTGAAGACAAAATGGACGAAATTTTGGGCACATCCATAGATCCATTTACAGGTTAGAAACACTATCATAAATTTGAATACAATTTTACTAAGTTTAGTATCTGTTATTGATTATGCACTTCCTTATTGATCTATGTGATCATCTGTAGATTGGCGGTACATCACATGGCTTAGCCTGGTAGCTACTGCCTTCAGCTACAACCTTTGGTTCATACCAGTCCGTATGGCTTTCCCCTATCACACTCCTGGCTTAATTCCTCTGTGGTTTGCTATAGATGTCATAGTGGATCTGATCTACATCATTGACATCATAATTTTCCAGCCAAGGCTGCAGTTCTGCAAGACTGGAGACATCATTGTAAGCACAAAGAAAAGTATAAAAAACTAGGATGTTTGATTGGGCAGAATAACAGAAAATAGTTAAAACAAACTTTATTTCTCTATCTATACTAATGCACTTATTTACTACTGATTCACTAATGCTTGGATACATCAAAGTAGAACGTTTTCTCAGTATGTCAGAGCCATGATTAGACTGCCTTGCTTCACTTCTGAAACACTGGCAGAGAACATCCGCAGTGGACTCCAGGCCACCTCAGCCATTCATGGCCATATTCTGTAGTCTGCTTTAAAATGTTTGCACCATTCAGATGTTTTACTGTGGCTAAGAGTGTCATTAGCATGCTGTGCCTGACGATTTGTGTAAATGGCAATCAGTTTTATGCCTTTATTTATGAGGAAATACATCACAAGTTCCAATCTTACTTGAATGCCCCTTATTTATTATTACCATTATTTCTTTGTGTTAACACCAATTGTACTCCCTTTGTATAATTTAGATACAAAGACTATATTATTCCTCAAATCACATTTTGAAAACAACTTGTTCTGTTTAATTTCTGTCAGTATGACCGAGATGTTATTAAGGAAAATTACAGAGCCTCTACAAAATTTCAGGTATCAAAATGACACCTAAAATGTATTTTTTTTTCCCCAGATATTTCAGTGATGCATTAAACATTTTAAATCTTTTCAATATTTTTTTTTTTCTTTGCTAAGCATGCCCTAATTTCAATCATACCCCTGGACTTCTTGTACATTCCATTTGGATTCCAGTCCATTTTCAGACTTAATCGCATCATGAGGGTATGTGACACCTGAAGTCTTTTTGATGTGTTAGGGTTTTTAATTGCTAAAGTCAATCATATAATCACTGCTGCTAATTGTTTTTCAAGTATGAGGCTTTTTTTGAGTTCAGTGATCGACTTGAGGGCATCTTGACGAGAGCATACATCTGGAGGTATGTAAGCACAAAGTTAAGTCACTTGCAGCTTTTTGATTTTTGATAATGCTCTTAATTGTAATTTGTGACTACATGGTTTCTTTAACAGAGTAATCCGCACCATTGGGTATCTACTGTTTGCCCTTCATATCAACTCTTGCTTTTATTATGTTGCATCTGACTACCAAGGCATTGGGTCAACTAAGTGGGTCTACAGCGGCCAGGGCAATGCGTATGTCATTTTACTTACATTTTTCTGTGACTTAAAAAATGGATAAGGATTTCAAAAAACCTGTACCCAAAGTTCATGGAAGCCCATAATTAATGAGTTTATAATATCTCATACATTTTTTTTATAAAAATTTTTTTTGCAGGAATCATAGTTTTTTTATTTGTATTTTGCTGTTGTTATTTGTGAAAAAAAAAGGTTAAAAAATATGGCGAAAAGTAAAGAGATAAACAAAGTCTAAGTTAAAACTGTTCTTATTCATGACTAAAATTAATCTCTGACAATTCTACCTCATTAGAACGGTTTTCATGTTGAATATCTTTACATAAACTATTTAATAGTGTTAGCCTTTTTGGATTTTTATATTCTCATAGCTACCTGAGGTGTTTCTTCTACTCAGAGAAAACCCTGTTGATGATTGCAGAGCTACCTTTCCCAGACACCTTATTTGGTCAAATCTTTCAGATGACCAGCTATATTTTTGGTGCATTTTTTTTGTCCATCGTTCTTGGCCAGGTAGACATTTTGCCTGCATGCTTTTTGCTTTTTGATTAAATTTACTGTTCAATTTATTCACTAACTTTCCAGTTTTCAATCATGCGAATTAACAGCAATTGGTCGTTTTGCTCATAATATTTAAATCTAAAAAAATAAAAATAAAATAAAAACTTGTTTAAAAAGATTAAAACCTCTTTCTTTCTCTAGGTACCTGCACTGTTACTATTTTGCTGTGCGAACCCTGATCAACATTGGTGGACTACCAGAGCCTTACACTGTTTTTGAGATCACATTTCAGTTGACAAACTTTTTTGTTGGTGTCTTTGTCTTCTCAAGTTTAATTGGACAGGTAAAAGATAGATGGTGTAGAATTACAAAAGGATCATACAGTCATTTCTTTCCCACAAAAAAAATCCCTTTTTGAAGTCCATACTTTTCCCACAGCTGAAAAATAACTTGAGAGGTAAAAACCTCAAGTTTTTACTCAAGATTTATTCAGGGGACATTACAGAATAAATTGGTGACCAGTGGTTGATTGACAGGCCTGTAGCTTGAATTAGTATAGCACTTGTTTTGGAATAACCAAAAATAATATTAATAAATGTTATTCATCATGGGCCAAAAATATTTCAATGAATTTTACAGATGAGAGATGTCATTGGGGCTGCCACTGCGGGTCAGACATACTTCCGTGCCTCTATGGATGCATGTGTTGCTTATATGGTGACAAATCATATTCCAAAGCATGTACAACACAGAGTCCGTACATGGTACAACTACACCTGGGACTCACAGGGTATGCTAGGTAAGAACTGCTTTTTAACAATACCTAGGCAATAGTCCTGAATTTCAGTTTTGCAATTTAAAATGTGTTAAAATCTGTTAATCTGTCTGACTGCCTATCTATCTATCTATCTATCTAGCTAGCTATCTTTAGATAGGGTCACAGTAGTTTAAATGATTATAAACAAATAATTTATTATTTGTTTAAATTTTGGACAAATAAAATCTATTTAAAAATAAAAATAGTAACTGCAGCAGCAGGCAGAAATCATTTAACATCCATTAGTAGCAGGAGAGATAATGATGGAAATTTATTCTTCCAACACTTCCAATGAATGTGACTGAAAGAGTGAAAGAGAATTCAGCACAAGTATACAACTAAGAAGATAAATGTCGTAACTTTGGTCAAGAGTGCAGTAGTAGGTCTCTGGCAGCCAATATAAGCCAATACTTATATTCAATTATAAAAATACATCTGCTACTGTACCATCACCTAAACTATCGCTACACATTAATGCCCAAATTTCCCCCAAAAATTATTGACTTACATATATTGGATCCATACTGGATCATGTTTGGAGAACACGGTATGGCATATGGTAGCGTTTCTGAAACTCTTGGCAGACAAAGACCCCTTATAGTGAAAAAAAATCAGTTTAAGGAGACAGTTTAAATGAAATTATGAACATACCCTAACTGTTTACATGTAACACTGTACAGTATGTAAATTTGTCATGTTTATTGGAATCAGGAGAGATTTCCTACACTCCCCATAAAAAAAAACTGTTACACCAACTTAAACAAAACAGAATTTTCCCAGTTATTAAAACTGCAGTAAGGTTACATTTGTTTTGGCTTTTTGAGATAATGGGCAGTTGAATAGGCTTATACAATATCTAACTCTAAAGACATGTTAAAAATGATACTTTAAGAACCATGAGGACAGTAGTATGCTGTATGAAAAACTCTTGCCTCAGATGAGTCAGAGTTGCTGGTACAAATGCCATTGGTAATGAGGACAGCCATTGCTGTGGACATCAACCTCACCACTTTCCAGAAGATTGACCTGTTTAAGGTGAGACTAGTTTTATTCTTACGTTCAAATTTAGAATGACAAAAACAAATTAAAGTAAGAGTGATTGCTGCTGATGTGCTGCCACAGGGATGTGATAACCAGATGCTTGTCGACATGTTGCTGAGGCTACAGTCTATAGTGTATCTGCCTGGAGATTTTGTGTGCAAGAAGGTGAGTTCATTGTTGACTGATATTTAAAAAAAAGAGTAACCTCATATTAAGTCCTTTTTACCCATTTCTGTTCAACAGGGTGACATTGGCAAAGAGATGTATATCATCAAAGCTGGAGAAGTGCAGGTTGTTGGTGGGCCTGACAACAAGATAGTCTTTGTGACATTAAAGGCAGGCTGTGTGTTTGGTGAGATCAGGTGAGGTTATGATTAGTACATTCATTCTCTCCAATACATGAAATTGTTTAGCTAGAGGATACAACTGTCTTCTAGTCTTTTGCAGTCTTCAGCAAATGGAGGCAACAGGAGAACAGCTAATGTGGCAGCTCATGGCTTTGCTAACCTTTTTGTGCTGGATAAGAAAGACCTTCATGACATCCTGGTTCACTACCCAGAATCCCAAAAGGTTTTAGCCAGAAAAGGGAGGTGAGCTTCCTTTTCAAATATTTGAACATTATTATCTGGAATCAGGGTGTATTTTATTTATTTTAACTGTATATATTTTTTCTTCAACTTTCGGCTGCTCCCGTTAGGGGTTGACGCAACAGATCATCGGTCTCCATCTAACTGTGTCTACCACTTCTTCCTTTGTCACTCCAACCTTCTCCATGTCCTCCGTCACCACATCCATTAACCTCCTCTTGGGCCCTCTTCTTCTCCTCCTGCCTGGCAGCTTCATCTCTAACACTCTCCTCCCGGTATACTCCTCATCCCTCCTCTGCACCTGTCCAAACCATCATAATCTCTTTAACTTTGTACCCAAAGTCATCCTACCTGCACTGTCCCTCTAATATACTGTACTCATTCTTAATCCTGTCCATTCTTTTCACATCCAAAGCAAATCGCAGCATCTTTAGCTCTGTCCCCTCCAACTCTGCTTAATGTCTTTTTGTCAGCGGTTTGTCTCCTTGCAACTGCACCTCTCCCCCACTATCTCTCATTTACACACATGTACACCATGTTGCTCTTACTGATCTTCATGCCTCTCTCCATAGCATCCCTCAACCTCTCTAGATTCAAGTTAACCTGCTCCCTACTCTTGCTGTTGATTACAATATCTTTTGCAAACATTATAGTCCAAGGGGCTCTTATTTAACCTCATCCATCCACCTATCCATCACTACTGCAAACAGACAGGGTCTAAGAGCCAATCCCTGGTGTAGTCCTACCAAATGGTGTAGAATGTGCCAGGTGCATCACCATATCCTCTTTTGTCCGTGGGACCACCAAGAGATCAACATCGTTACCTCGATGCGTAGTGTTATAGTAAAGAATATGAGACTGGGGCTGCCGGGTCACTCCGACTTCACCCTCTATAGACCTAGGAGTAGAGGTACAGGCAATTCCGGAATTATGCCAGTCTTAAGATTGTATTTCTTTGTATTTCAGTGGTCTTTAACCACTGGTTAAACGATGTGCACCCTGAGACCTCCCGCCGATCACCATGGACGCAGGTGACAGGCATAGGGTTGCACAGGAGCGTGTTGGGCAGCACCACAGAGGGGTGTGCAAGTGTTACAGCTTTCTCATAATCAAGCAACGCGGGGAGTGTTGCCCCGTTTATTTTATCCAGCGTGTTGGAGTGGGTGCTGGTTCTCCTGTACATTTGTAGTTAGCAGTTAATGGTGTGGCTCATCAGCTTTATGCCTCTGTAGTTGCTGCAGCTCTGCACATCTCCATTGTTCTTAAAAATTGAAAGTAAAACATTTCTTCTAAACTCATTACGGTTCCTCTCACTTTAAAAGATCTTGCTTTTTATTGCATTTCCATCTGCATCTTTTATTACACTAACCTGTAATTCATCCTTCCCCGCTTGGTCTCTTTGTCTGACTAGTCGATATAAATCCTCTTCTCCTTCCTTTGGGTTTAGCTTCTCATACTTCTTATACGTACTTTCTTTACCTTTGTTCCTTAGCATTTGCCACTTTCCTCCTCACCTTACATCATATCTCCTTATACTCCTATCTACTCTCCTCATTACTATCACAATTCTTTTTTGGAAGCCTCTTTCTCTTGATGCTTTCTCATTTTACCACCAGATTTCCTTATCTTCCTTTCTCTGTCCTGATGTCATGCCAAATATTCCACTTGCTGACCAGTTGTTCACCACTACCCAGTTACCTGACTCACATTCTTTCTAAATTTTACACACAATTCTTGCTTCTTCAAATTCCTTCTAATCCTGGGTTCAGTCCACTCTCTCATTTTCTTCTTCTATACCTCCAAAGTCATCTTAAGGACCATCATGCAATGTTGTCAAGCTACACTATCTCCTGCAACCAGCTTACAGTCTTTACTCTACTTCAGATTGCATCTCCTACACAGCAGATAGTCCACATCTATCTGAGTACATCTTCCACCACTCTTACTGTATGTATCTTCATTCCTCTCCCATACTTACACATCACCTCCCCATCACCTCTGTTCCCTTCTCCATCATGCCCATTAAGGTCAGCTCCAATCAACAATCTTCCTTCTTTGGAATGTAACAAATAACTACATCCAGTTCAAATCCAAATACAGTTTCCTGGAGAGCTAAGGCATCTCTTGAGCAGTGTTGGGTGTAGCACGTTACAAAGTACTCGGATTACTTTTTTGATGTAACGAGTAATCTTACGAGTTAGGTCCGCCATTCAAGTACTCGGTTACTTGGTTACTTTTTCAAAAATGTAATCCGTTATTCAGACAATTTATGTAATCTGTGAGCCAGACAGCAGTCATTCCCAATCCATTAGTGTGTGTGTGTGTGTGCGTGTGCGCGTGTGTGCGTGTGCGTGTGTGTGTGTGTGAGAGAGAGAAAGTCGTCCTACAAGCCCCGCCCCCAATAACCCGCCCCCCTCTGTTATTCCTGCTGTTATACCCCTATCTCATCTATGCGGTTTGACTATGCAAGGACCGACGCGCGGAAAGATGGAAACCTAAACCGCATAGGTGAGATAGGTGTATTAGTAATTAACAAATTATGGGCCAAACTTCGCTGATTGATGATGGTAGAATAATTATAAAGGTCTTGACTAAAACAACATGCACAAGGAAGCACTAAGGAGTTTTCATTTTTTGCAATGGAAAAGTACTCTAACTAGTTACTTTCATCAGAAAGCAAGCTGTAATGTAACTGATTACTTTTTTTTCAATTCAATTTTATTTCTATAGCGCTTTTAACAATGGTCATTGTCTCAAAGCAGCTTCACAGAAATGAAAAGAAAATGAAAAGAAGACTTATGGAAATGTATATATGTGTAAGAAAAATGTGTCTAGATAGTGAGATTGTCCCTGATGAGCAAGCCAAGGGTGACGGCGACAGTGGCAAGGAAAAACTCCCTGAGATGGCAATAGGAAGAAACCTTGAGAGGAACCAGACTCAACAGGGAACCCATCCTCATCTGGGTGATGACAGATAACAGAAATTGTAGAACATTATGTGTGTTATGCAGATGAAAGTTCGATATAACAGAAGTTATTTAAATTAACACAAAGTCCAGTTCAGCTCAGGGATGAGTCAGCAAGTGCAGAGGGCATATGGGGGTCTGGATCACTGGGAGCTCAGGAGCAGCATGTGTAGATCCAAACCAACATGAAGAAGAATCCAGCTGGAGCAGGTCCTTCTCTGGATGCCTCAGGAACCTCGCAGGGTTGGCCTCTGTCTACTGAAGCTGGCACAATCTCCAGATGCCTCGGGATGGGTGGAAAAATAAAGAGCAGGTGAAAAGAATTAGCGTGGTTGCCATTCACGATAGATGTACTGGAGAATGAGGTAAAGAAATTAATTATGTGTATGCCAGATTAAAGAGATGCGTCTTGAGTCTACTTTTAAATTGGGAAACTGTGTCTGAGCCCCGAACACTGTCAGGAAGGCTATTCCAAAGCTTTGGAGCTAAATATGAAAATGCCCTACCTCCTTTTGTAGATTTTGATATTCTGGGAACTACCAGTAGTCCGGAGTTTTCTGATCTTAAGGAGCGTGGTGGATTGTAACGTATCAGAAGACTGGTTAGGTATGTGGGAGCTAGACCGTTTAGAGCCTTGTAAGTAAGTAATGCTATTTTGTAATTAATTCTAAACTGAACAGGTAGCCAGTGCAGGGATGATAATATTGGGGTTATATGATTATATTTTCTGGATCTAGTGAGAACCCTGGCGGCTGCATTTTGGACTAACTGTAGCTTGTTAATTGAGGATGCAGGACAGCCACCCAGTAATGCATTAAAGACAGTAATTTTGTAATGTAACTAGTTACATTAGTAACGTCCCCCAACACTGCTCTTGAGACAGATATGCAAAGATTGCCTTATAAGTGCCTTAAGTACTCTTTTTATTTCTTTTCATGGTATGTAGAAAACTCATAAAGGCCAAGGGTCCAGCTGCAGCCAAAACAGAAGAGGAGAAAAAGAAAGGCCTGGAGCTATTTGGACCCAAACCTCCTACTCCTAAAATGCTTCAGGCATTTGGAAGGTTCACTAAAAAAGGATTCTTAGAAAAACTCAAGGTAGAAAACTTTAACTTTTTTTTTAATGAAATTAAATGCATGTCACAGTCACTGAAAGCAATATTTGGTATTTTGTAAACATTTTCATTATAGAATAAGTATGAATACAAAAATGTCTAAGAAAGTAATGAAATAGATATTTTATAATACAAAGATAAATACACTGCCTGAATAAAATGTCACAGCTTCAGAAGTGTTTTATTATTGGCCTGCATCCAGTACATAAATCCATTAAAGGGAGTTGCGAAGAACTGTCCAACACATTAATAAAAACCTGTAAGGTTTGTACTGAACCTTTAACCTCAAGGAAGAAATGTGGTCAAAATAAAAATCACTTAAGCACTTGTTAGAGGTGAGCTCACCTGTGTCTTGTTTCCCAGTGTAATTAAGCTGTTCATTTTTCTCCTGTTAGTCACTTGATCCAAACCTTCACCTCAGGTGCCTGGGTTCTAGGCCAGAGCCTGACACCTGGTTGTACTAAATGACCAGGTTATCAAATTCATGGAGTTTTTTCTTTCCTGACATATTTCAATTGTGAAAGTGTGGTTCAGGGAGCATGATAAATAATTTATTTAATAATAAATGAATTCCCCACCACACTGTGCATCTTTAAAGCTAAAGGTGGTCAATGAAATGTTGAAGGGAGCGACTTTTTAAAATGCATTTTCATTCATTTGTTAAACTTTATATATTTTAATTATTAATTATTTTGATCAGGCAGTGTATGTACAGAACAATAGGTTCACTTGTCCTGATACAATTTTGCATACATTACAAGGCATAACTTTTGTTTTTCTTTTCATTCTCCCCCCCCCCACCTCTCCCCCCCCCCCCCTCTAGATCTCCACAAATGAGCAATAAGTGCAATAATAGGGGAATTTCACCATTGCCTTTAGGATTCTTTCACTTTTGGGGTCTGGATTAATTTATTATTAGATTGTGATGTCAAAATATATCTTAAGAATAAGCATCTTGACTTCATCTACAGTACCGGACTCATGTACTGTTTTTCATGTGCATGTAGAGGTGGGGTGTTAACTGGCATAAAAGAGAAGACAAAAAATCGATTTCTACACCAGTAACAAAAGTTTTCCACAGATTTAATTTTTCTTGAATAAAATATTTCAGAATTTAAAAGTCTTTTAGATTCATTTTTTCATGATGGTCATGATATATTATGCAGTTCATGCTTTTCAATCACACTGCTTGCAATACATGAGTAAACTGGACTATCAGATTAATATTAACATGATACTAATAGGATAAGAATTTTATTACCATACATAAGCTTTAGGAGCAGCTCTTTAATGTGGCAGGTTCGCATACACTTTGTAGATCAATTTGCAGAACAAACAAAGCATGCTGTACGGGCATGAAACATGGGTTGGAGTCTCACAGGTTTTTGCTGAAGCAGCATTAGGCATTTGGAGTTGTTTGCCCAGCAGAATCAGCTACAGGAGTACTTGAATTTTGAGGGCTGAACTTCAGCATATTAAAGTAATTGACAACCTTACCAGGAACCTCTGCCAACACACTCTGTGACAATGCCTCTTAAGGAGCCTGCAAACACACAGAGACAGAAAGAAAGACAGGCTGGTGCTGAGGCTGTAAACACCATGGTAATGAGGCAGTGATCGCAAGGAGAAAAATGCATTAAATCATTATTCATGGAACATTTTTCATTTCTCTTATTTCTCTAGTCCTTACACACTTCGGTGAAAAGAAAAGTGAAATCAGCATAGACTGATTTATTACATATTATATATTACAGTATGTCTATGCATGTCTATGAAGGGGTTGGATCATGGGGAGGATGCAGTGTATTTAATGTGAAGTAGGACACAAGTTGTTGAGGCATTTCTGCCAGTATACACTGGGCAAGTGCTTCCCTGGATGCCTGAAATGAGATGAAAAAAGAGGAAGAGCCTGGCAGAGCTTCCACCAAAAACCACACACTGAAGAGAGCATGCACCTTATCTAATTACTAAAATGACTACATTAAACCCAAAAATTCTCATGCAATATCAAGTTTACTTTCTTTGCACTATACAGTACCTCATTGCATATGCAATTAAAAATTGGATAAAAAACATTCAAGATATTGGTTGAGTTTTGTAAGATACATTGATGAACAAAACACCAGCAGCATGATAGACAGACATACAGTAGAAACAGACCACTACAGTTGTACATATTCCAGACATTCTGGAACTTTCTGTAAGGCACAAACTTCACAATGTCCTGTGCAGCTGGCTCTCCTGATGGAGCTCACAGACGGCCATCATCCCCATCCAGGATCCCCATGTCAATGAAGTACATAAAGTTTCACCATGTCATTTATTATACACTTTAGGGCGTTTTCACACTGGGGTTCGAGTACACAATCGTTCCGAATCGTTCCGCGCTCGGGAACGAATCCCTGGACCGATTGCAGAGGTGGTCTCGGGAACGATTCATACGTTCCCGAGCACGGAAGGCGGGACATAAGTACACAGAATGTGATGAACTCCAGTGTTGCGCTTATGTAGCTATTAGAGTTACAGCTACTCTTTAATCATATTTTATGTATAACCTTCATGTATATTCTTCAACACATCTCAGAGACACTTATAAAAACTGAGATGCTGATGAGCCACATAAGTTCCACACACAATTTCAGGTTATCTGTGACTGCTGTGACAAAATTTAAATGTTGAAAAAATTTAATTTGTACAAGCTGTTGTGGTTGCAAGTTTTATACTTTCTTGCAGACAGACACTGGAGGAAACATAGACTGAGACCTCTGACAATAGCACAAGACCAGCTAACAACAGAAAGAAAGAGGCAAAACCAGACATGCAAGAGCAGGAGGCTCATAATGACTGCATAAATCTCAAGTTTAGATGGAGAAGAGCTGACTACAGATACAGAGGAAGGAACATCAAGAGATCGAATAGGACGTTGATGCTGATGATGGACCAACTGTTGTCTTAATTTTATTAACACACACGCTTTGGCTATGCAAGCACAAGTAAATATAATAATATGATACATTTCAATGTTTATATTTTTTGTCCTATTTGACAGCTACTTTTGTTACAAAATGTACTTTTATTATATTTTTATTTAATAAAGTTTAATAAAACATTTTGCACTCTATCCAGTACTTTGTCTCTAGTTCAAATCCCCCACACTCATCTTGGATTTTACAGTATACATTTATTTTTACATTTACAAAAATACAATATAAACACACGGCACACAAAACATGTTAAACACTAAACATTGATGCATGGTGAGGTTTTAAATTCAATAGTTTCAGCACCTCAGCTAAGTTTGAAAATCTACACATAGCAAGGTAAGGGGAAAATGTGCACAAGCATCTCTCTTGTAAGAACGTTGTCTTCTTAATAGGAGTATTTAGTAGCCATTCCTGGTCTCTCCTGGTCACAGGGACATCCTGCCGTCACACACCATCCCTCTCTCGAACCCAGATGATCCTGAGGAGAGCAGGAAAATACATGATTAAATATTTATAATTTATTATATGTATCTATGCTATTTGTTGAACTTTATTCTAGCAGGCATTATATTTATTTGTAGCATTTCTTGCATTTATTTATTCATTGTTTACATCTGTGATTAATTTACAGTGTACATAAACACTTTATTTTTATGATAAAAAAGGGAAATTTTTAAATAATGTTTAATGAGCACTTTATTTCTATTTGACTGGAAATCAGACGAGAATGTAGACGACACCTGATTACTCACCTTACAGAGTAGAGTTGTAAAGTCCTGCCTCGTGTAATGTCCGTGCAGCGCGCGCTCATTTCACCCTCGGAGTCGCGCGACAGATGTGCCAGTAGGCATGATGTTTACAGTGCCGTTGTTTTTGTCACAAAAATAAAAACATCCACACAGAGAATTAACAGGTGTCTAACAGTTCATGACCCGAGTGGGCGTTTCTTCTTCTTTCTTAATTTTTCTCCGGCGAAAAACAAACCAACTACCTCTCTACCGCCACCAACTGTTTCCGGTTGTGTAAATACGCAAGTGTGCCCGGGATCACAATCGCTATTACAGTTTCTTTACTACTTTACAATAAAGTAATAAAGTGGCCAGTGAAAGTACAATTTAAGATATCCAGCCGTGAAACACTACTGAAATACTCCTAAAATACTTCCATCATTGCCACAGCTGTACTGCATCCATTCAAGATCCTTCTATATATTCTTTTGTGACCCTGTTACTAATAACAGAAAGCCTGCAAAATTGTCCACTTGACAACTCCTTCCATATAATGAGTTTATACTTAATACAGTGACCACTGGGCGTATGTACTACACATAAGACATTATTGGTCAAGAACTACAACATCAAGTGCACAAATATAATATTTATTTTTCTATATGCTATTATATATCACACAAATGCAGGCTCAGCGTGCATTCAGCACCATGGAGAGCTCCGCCGGCTACAAAGGAGGGGCGGTGCACCCTAACTCACAAGGTCTTTTATACAGATAGCTTGCCCATCTTTATACAGATGGTCTATAGACATAAACAAAGGTATATCATAATCATCTTCAAGATACCAAAACTGTGGATCTCTAATGTGACAATATGTTATGTGAAAATGCAGAGTAATTTACAAAAAAAGAAGAAAAAAAACTATTAAGTGTCAAAAATATATTTATTCAGGGTTTATTTGTTTGTTTGTTTTGTGTTGCCATATATTTTTCCTCACAAGAATAGCTATAAAAGCATAAAGCAGGATAATAAACATGCAGTACAACAAGAAAAAGCAGAGATAAAATAGAAAAATAGCTCTTTTTTTTGGTTCAGTGCAGCAAATCAGCTCAAACACTTATACAGTCTTTACAGTGATTAAAATATAAAACTACATGAACCATGCATCTGTGGCTTTTTTGTAAGCAGTAAATAAACAGAGAGTGGAAAGTACATTTGTTTAGATGCATTCAGAAATCTCAAAAGAGCACAGTCTCTAAAATCTTATCTCCAAACAGTTGTTTCTTATTCTGTTTTGTCACAGTACAAGTCTTTTAAGGCATTGAGTTCTTGGGTGAGTGTCTTGTTCTGTTTTTCAAGCTCAGAGACATGATTCTCAAGGCATCTGATATACTCTTTCTTCTTTCGTCGGCATTCCCGTGCAGCTTCCCTGGAAGCACAAACAAAGATCCTACAATGAGAATTACCGCATTTAACTTCAATTTAAAAATTACTGTTCAATCAACCGATACTTCCAAATGTAATAATGTAAGGAAAAGTCAATATCTGAAAAATAAATGAATTAATAAATGAATGAATGAATGAATGAATGAATGAAAGATCCAAATATTTGAGTGAAATCCGTTAATGGCCATCAACGGAACAAAACAGTGAATGGTTTTGGGATAAACAAAAATGTCAAGATGCTCACATTCTCACATCACAAAGAAACGTTTGTCTTAATTTTTTTATTTCTTTAAAAGTGTTTTAATGAAACTGAAAACAAAAACTTGTGTATTTAGAGTAATAAACATTTTTCATTGCTGAACAAAAAAAATCCTGCATGTATTGACATAAAAACTACAACAAATATTCAAGAACTACTCAAATGTTAGATAATGTGAACCTCCTCTATTAAAGGAAGACGACTGTTTCTACACAAGGTGTCAAACCTTATTCTAAAATTAGAAAATTACAGTTTAATTGCATTCTAAGCGTCTTTTAATATAAAATGAGTATACTGCAGACTAAAAAGTTAATACTGAAGCAAACTGGTTAGTTCTTGACATGATATTTTTTTAAATCACTCCAATATTATCCTCTGGGATGAAAAAATATTTTTACTAGCTATAAACTATCCTTAATAAAAAAATTCTTAACATTCTTTAAAATTGCAGTTTAAGTATTATATTTAACTTGCATTTTGTCAAAAGTGGCGTGACTCAGTGAGGCAGGACAGGTTCTGTTCACTGTAATATTGTAGGATCAGCCGATTATGTGGTTAATACTCAAATACCTGTTCTTTATCATGCGGAGCTCCCTCTTGCGTGAGACCTCCTCAGGATGTTTTTGAGAGATGTGCTGAGGGCTTGGTGAGCTCGCTGTCGCTACACCCTGCGGCAGGCTGATGGTGGGAGAACAGATCTGAAGTCCTAACATGTCTCCAGTAGCAGCTAGAGTAATCCATACACAAACAGACAAAACCACAGTCAAGAGCATAACTTATCTCTGTTCAAACAATTATTCACTTATTTTATACCTGAATACATAAAACCTAATGTATTATTTGAGCCATATCTTTTTTGATAAACAGTCAAGCATGGATATTAATGTACAAAGACAAATGAAAAAAGCAAAGTTATCCAAAATGGCAGAAACCTTAAAAGTCAATTCAAAGCATATATTTTTTAATTATGTCATTGTTATTTTCAGGGTCCAAGCACTATGACATAATGATGATGATGTCATAGCTATTATTAGGGCCCAAGCACTATGACAATGATGTCATATATATTACATGATCTTCATCTGATGCCTGATAGTGCTGATGTCATATAGTTATGATTTCAGAAAGTGCTGATGTCATAGGGCCCTCTTGTTTTTCTAAGGATTGGGCATTTGGCACTCCCCAGCATTTGGAGGTCTTAACATGCTCAAAAAGTCATGAAATTCGGCAGACAGGTTGGAATCTGCTGCCATTAGAATGCCTGAGAGTCTGCGACACAGGCATGTCACGGGGTCCTCACACGAGATTTTGCTATACTATCACTATACATCCTACACAAATGATGACCGGCTCAAGCACCTGCACCACTACGATCGCCACCAAACCCGGCCCACATTGAGTGACATCAGCAACCGGGGCTTGTGAAAGTCTTAACATGCTCAAAAGGTACAGGTTGTATGTTGCGCACAGCTAGCAATGGTGCAGATGCTTGGGCCGATGATCATTGCTGGCAGCTATATTTTTATTTTTATGATTTCACAATCCTACTGTACTCACCCATGGTACCTCAGGAAGGGAATGTTAATTAGTGAATAGTTTGAGCAGGGACAACAAAAACATAAACAAGACAGGGGTACTCCATACCATCGTAAGGAACCAGTGCTATACATACTGTACTAGTTTGAATATTTAGTGTTAATTATGATTACTGTGCTAATTCCACAAACAGATTTTTATTAAGTTGACCAATATAAAACATAATTAACTTTAACAAACCACTGATACTGTACCCGCTGATACTGATACTGTACTGATACTGTACCTGACTGGCAATCAGTTTAGATAGATACTGTAGATTATTAATACTATAATTAACATATAATTATCCAATGTAAGGGGAGTGGTGGTTCAGTTGGCTCAAGGTTGTTGATTTGAGAATTTAAAAAAATGAGTTCAAGCCCTTCCGTCAGTGGGTTGCCAGCGTAAAACCAGTGCCAAGTTGTGTGTGGATTTGACGGTATGCTGTGGCAACCCCTTGATGGGAGAACCCGAAAGAAAGTAGATAATCTCTTTGTCTACTGAATTGAATGAATGGGTAACAGAATAGCAGGTGTTACCTGTGGACTGTACACACTGTGTGGATTCAGTACTTGCATTATAAGCTAATATGAACTCTGGCATTGATTTTAGTTGAACATCTACAACTCTTTGTTAGCACTCAATACGTCTGTATGTTCACTAATGACTAAGGTAATACTTGTGTTTCCATTAAACATGTACTGTAATGCTCAACATGATCTTTATTATTTAAGCCCCTTATAATGAAAGAACCATTCACCTTGTTGGTAAAGGCATTATCAGAATATGACTGGTACAACAGTTTCTTACACTAACACATGCACTGATATACAGTAGGATGCTAGACTCTATTAAGGAGAAACACCCATATAACAGACACTTAACAGTATCACCTGGTTAAATGTACATTCTGGCCAAAATAAAAAATTTACCCATCCGTGCATCTGTTGTAAACAAGCCTTACGATCTTACGATGTACGCCTTATGATGTAATGTGCTCTCCACCAAGATTCCCCACTTTGAACCCAAGGAAACTTCCTCTTTATTATGTATCTTGAAGGTAAAAAAAAAAAAAACTTCAAAATTTATGGTGGACATTTATGCCACCCCATAAACCTTTCTATCATAGGCAGCATTAACTTTTACCTACATACTACGACATTCCAATTTACTGCAATACCAACTGGAGTAGACTAGCCCTGACCCAGTCACTCAGATTCTTACACTTGACCGTTTTTTCTGCAATCAACACACTATTTTGAGAACTGACAGTTCATTTGCTGCGTAATACATCTCACTTCATGACACTGTTTAATGCTGTGAACAATGTCATTCACTTCACCTGCCAGTGGTATTAATGTCAAGGCTGTCAACTCTTATTACCTTGTTGTTATCAGTGAGTTTATTTCTTCTAAAAGAAACTAACATACACACTACTGGTGTGTTAATTTACCACAGTATGCGTACTGTAAGTAAAGTGTGTGTGCACCTCGCTGACAGTGTTCATATTATTCATGCAGGTTCTCAATCAAATCCCAGAACAGACTGCAGGCTCCTTCAAAAGCTCGTGTAATGTAGACACAGTATGCTACCAGAACAGAGAAATTTTGTAACAATAGACAGCACTCTATTACTTGGTGCGTCTTATTACATCTCTCTCAGAATTGTTCTGCCACCTTTTCCAAACTTGGTCCTCTTTCACGACCACTTCTGTATGAGCGGAAATAATACTTAGCTATGAACACTTTTTTTCTCAGAGAGACGACATTTCCAACTATAACTACACAACAAAACTTAATTTTCACTACTGGGAACACGTGCGGCTGAAGCTATGCCTCATCGGCAAGCACAGGCACTTTCAAGATGTGCAAGTTTCAGTACTGTATATTTTGAAGCATCCCATAATTGGGACAGTCATAGCTCTCTGAAAGGGTGCTGAACAAATCAACAATCTAATAATAAAAAATCATCATTCAAATGCATTTACAGACTTCAGCAAAGTTACACCAGCTAGAGAATCAAGCACATGCAGCAATATCTTGTTTTGTTTTGTTTTCTTCTCACTCAATTTAAAGTAGTTCTCAGTGGGGGTATGACTGACTAGATAGGGCCCCAATGATGGGAGGGTCCTTGTAATTCAAGAATAAAATATGAGTGATATGGAACAGGAAAGGAAGGGGGCCCAATGAGAGCACTTATACACAGGCCCAGATTTCTGTAGTTTACTGTATGTTCACTGATTAATTATAAATACATGCCAACATATTCAATGCTGTCAATATACATTTTACATATTGTAAAATTATGACTTAAACAATAACATTGTATTGTTATTGTTATTATTATTATTATTATTATTATTATTATTATTATTCAACTGATGCTGTGAAAAAAAGCATACCTATACCACTGAGGTTGAAACTCTGGTAACTCGGATCACGTAATCCAATAGTGATGCCACCCTCCAACGCATCTAGAGGCAAATAAATACTTCAATCTCTTCAATCACATATTCTAGCTGGGAAGTGACAGGTGATAATTACTTTGATATAAATTGCCCAAATAATATATTTACAGGATTTTTAAAAAAGTCTTACAATCCTGGCCTCTGTTGGCGCTGTAGTAGACGGGTGCTTGTACACGATGCCGAGCAGTTTTAACTGACATCATTTCTGCCATTATTATAGACTCCGGTGGTGATGGACAACGATTATACCGGTTGTTCCTGGAACACACAATAATTGGTCCATTTGATATTATTTTTTGACAATGTAGCTTGGTTAAAAGCATAATAAAAACCAAACTCTCTTTTACCTGTTGGAGCTACATGGAACAAAGATATCCTCTGAGATATATGTCTCATTTTTACTGGCCACTGATGTTTCCTAAAAAGGCATTCAATGCTTTGTAAGTTTTGAAATCCTGTGAAATCCAGTGGATCACAATAAACACAATATTCTCACCTGCTAATGTATTATAAGAACACACCAATACACAGAAAAGTTTATCCCTGAGAACAGGATGCTCAAGTGAATTCCTATGTAAATAGCTAATTTCATTTAGAAAATACACACACAATGTCACAGAAAATGCAAGATCAGTGCAAAACTATAGACTATATAGACCTATAAAACTACAGACTAAGACTTGATCATCCACAATAAAAAATTTGGTACAATTTTAAAACCCTCTAACATGATTATGTCTATATTCTTTATTACATTTATTTGCCTTTATTCAAGAATGTTTTACTTTTTTTTGCCAACTTCAGTAATTTACATATTCACAAAGGTCAGTAAGCATACAATGTTCACCTAATGTGAACCTAATGTATCTAATGTTCTTGTCAGTTTTTTGTATTGAAGAATAGGCTTGATGCTTAATCAACACCAACATCAGATCAATTTATGTGTCTGATTTAAAAAATATATATTTAACTGCCATGGCAGATTCCTTAGACTTGTCAAATTACAAATACTATTTAAAACAATTTAGCACATGCTCTGCATGGTTTAAAATACCTGATAATATGGAAAATCTTCAGGGGCCGTAGACTGCATTTCTGTGTTATCATGTAGAGAATGCTCTTTTGTATCCATTTAGGTGTTTTTACTGTAAAATAAAAATTGTATGATATATAACTGTATTTTTAGCATACAATAGAAAAAGATTACTGCATATACAAGTTTATGTCTAGGTAAATGTAAATACAATGTAAACTGCACTGATTAAAACATTTGTACATTCTGAAATATATAGGGTAAGGTTGGGCCCATAAATATTTGGACAGTGACACTTTTTTGTTTGTAGTAATTTTGCCTCTGTACACCATCATATTGGATTTTAAATTAAGCAAACAAGGTGTGAAGGAAGTGTAGATTTTCAGTTTTTTTTTCTTAAACAGATTTAAAAAAAAAAAAAAAAACTAACCATTTAGGAACTACAGCCATGTTAATTCGCATTTGAACAAACATAAGCATAACTGGAAATTAAATTAATATTTCTTAATACATAAATGCAATTACTTTGCAATCCATGAATATCACTAATGCTGGGTTTCCTTCTCTAAGCTGCTTTGCCAGACCTTTACTGCAGCTGCATCCAGTTGTTGCTTCTCTGTGAGTCTTTCTGCCTTTAAAAGCATGCTCAGGTGACTGATTTCAGAAACTGTATTTTTTAGCCTTAAGAAACTCTTGGTTTGCTCTTATGGTACGTTTTTGGGTCATTATCCATCTGTACCTTGAAACAGCGTCCTATCAATTTAGCAGCATTTGACTGCATATAAGCAGAATATAAAGCTATATACACTTCAGGATTCACAGAGCATTGACAGATGATGTAATATGCTTTGGGTCATGAGCGATCATCTCTTTATCCATATTCTTCTGTTCACATCATGCCTCCAATGTCACACAACGACATGTCAGTGGAAGGAAAACTCTTACCTTACTCCTGAGATTTGGGGAGTTGAGACCAAGAGCGATCAGTTCAATCTAAACTAACAATTCACTGTGTGACGTCACTCTACTATGACGCCATACGGTACGTCAATTTGCTGTGTTGCAGAACTTCCGGTGCGTGACGTAGCTTCCTGTTTCTGAATCGTTGCCGCGAAAGTTTCGCGTTTGTATCATATAGCTTTTCAGTTTATACAATAATAATATTAATAGCAACTAGTTTTTACGTTTTCATACTATTGGGCTTCGCCTTTTTTCCGTTTTTTTTTTTTTTGCGCTTTTTGGGGAACCCGCGAGTTTCTTCGTCTAAGAACAACAAACGGAATTTCAGCTCCAAACGACTAAACTCCGAGTCAGGTCCGCTATAATGGATAATATTCAGCTTGTTCGGTGTGTGGAGCAGTGGCGGCCGGTCAATACGGGGCGCAGGGGCGCTGCCTCCCCTTAAAGTTAGGCAGAGAAGAATGCTCCATTAACATGTAATTATTTAACATAATAATTATTTATTTTAATAATGAAATAAAGTCATTTAGTCACAATAATTCGCTGTATTTCCTAATATAATATAATATGCCATTTTAAACAATCTAAACTGTATTACGTTCATTTGTGTTCGTGTACGCGAGGCGCCGGACAAACGAGTGTCTACGTAGGTACGTACGGTTTTGAAAAGCATGTGACTTCAGGCTGAACTCTGATTGGATTTTGACAAATCATCCTTCGGGCGCATGTCTGTGCGCCCTGAACCCTCCCACTTTTATTCTTAGCGAATCAATATTGTTTTTAAATATTTGGGCTCATGTGATTGGACCATTTTCAACGAGTCTTTTCCAGCATTGTTTATGTGATAGGTGTGTGTTAGTTAGCACTCTTATGGAGAAGATTAGAGGAGCATTAGAGGAGCGCATCCAGACTTTAGGGAGGGTTAGAGAGCGCGAGAGCAGTGTTATTGCCGTAGCAGAAAGTCTGAGTGCCGCAGCTTCTCTGTCCACTCCAGATTAAGAAAATATGCGATTTGTCATTTTTGTGTGTTTATTTCTCAAGATATTGAAGGGATAATCTTGAATGTGTGGCGAATGTCCAATATAAAACCAACTTCACCGCGGTGTGCCGCAGGCGGAGATAACCAGCCCCCGACTCTGGCAGTAGAGCCCTCACAGCGGGGCGAGTGGACGACCACTCGGTGGCATACCGCTGGATGTCCAGGTGGTGCTTCATAGATAACTGGAAGACCTTTGAGAGCAAAGCTGGCCTGTTAGGGCGGGACGGCGTCCATCCCACTCGGAAAGGTGCTGCTCTCATTTCTTGAAGTATAATCTTAGAAGAGGCCTAGTTAATCCGTGACTACCCAGACCCCAGGCCAGGGAACAGACAAACAGGCTAAACAAACTGTCTGCTAGCTGCATAGAGTCATCACTCAGGGTCCATCATATTAAGACTGTGTCTGTTCCCCGAGCTAAACACAAATTTAGAAAGACTCAAAGTCTGTTAGTAATTTAATTAACATAGATACCACAAACTCAGATCACACTGAATGCGCAGCTGAACTAGCACTGCTTTTTTCCCTTCACATGCTTCTTTTGGGCAACATAATCCGTAAGCATGATATTAGTTTTCATTGTTATGCCGACAACACACAGTTATACGTCTCAGCAAAACCAGATGAGAAAAATCAGCTTGCTAAAGATGATCAATGCGTAAAGGATATAAGTGACTGGATGTTAATTAACTTCCTTTTGCTTAATCCTGGTAAGACAGAAGTTCTAGTCATAGGACCGCATGTAGCTAGAAGCAAGATTTTAGATCACACTGTAACTTTAGATGGCCTTTCTGTTCTATCAAGTGTAACAGTAAAAGACCTCAGTTTGATTATAGATTCTAGTCATTCATTTGAAGCTCATGTAGACAATATCACTAGGATAGCATTCTTTCACCTCAGAAATATTGCCTAGTTAAGGAATATATTGCCACTAAACGATGCAGTTCATGTTTTTATCACCTCTAGTTTGGACTATTGTAACGCTTTACTGTCTGGTTGTTGAACTACTGTAGGTGCATAAAAAAATAACTTCAGTTAGTACAGAATGCAGCAGCGAGAGTCCTCACTAGAACCAGAAGAAATGAGGACATCACCTCTATCTTATCTTCACTTCTTCAGCTCCCTGTGAAATTTTGCATTGATTTTAAAATACTTTTGACATATAAAGCATTAAATGGTCTCGTGTCACCACGCCTACTTCGATCAAAGGATGCAGGCAGTCAGTACCGCGTATTATGAAAACTACAGCAGGGGGCAGAGCTTTTTCTTATACACACGTGGACAAAATTGTTGGTACCCTTCGGTCAATGAAAGAAAAACTCACAATGGTCACAGAAATAACTTTAATCTGACAAAAGTAATAATAAATAAGAATTCTATGAATGTTAACCAATGAAAGTCAGACATTGCTTTTCAACCATGCTTCAACAGAATTATAAAAAAAAAAAAAGAAAACACAAAAACTCATAGAACAGGCCTGGACAAAAATGATGGTACCCCTAACTTAATAGTTTGTTGCACAACCTTTTGAGGCAATCACTGCAATCAAACGATTCCTGTAACTGTCAATGAGACTTCTGCACCTCTCTGCAGGTATTTTGGCCCACTCCTCATGAGCAAGCTGCTCCAGTTGTTTCCGGTTTGAAGGGCGCCTTTTCCAGACAGCATGTTTCAGCTCCTTCCAAAGATGCTCAATAGGATTGAGGTCAGGGCTCATAGAAGGCCACTTTAGAATAGTCCAATGTTTTCCTCTTAGCCATTCTTGGGTGTTTTTAGCTGTGTTTTGGGTCATTGTCCTGTTGCAAGACCCATGACCTGCGACTGAGACGCAGCTTTCTGACACTGGCCAGCACATTTCTCTCTAGAATCCCTTGATAGTCTTGAGATTTCATTGTACCCTGCACAGATTCAAGACACCCTGTGCCAGATGCAGCAAAGCAGCCCTAGAACATAACAGAGCGTCCTCCATGTTTCACAGTAGGGACAGTGTTCTTTTCTTCATATGCTTCATTTTTCCATCTGTGAACATAACGCTGATTTGCCTTGGCAAAAAGTTCCATTTCTGTCTCATCTGTCCATAGGACATTCTCCCAGAAGCTGTGTGGCTTGTCAACATGTAGTTTGGCATATTCCAGTCTGGCTTTTTTATGATTTGTTTTCAACAATGGTGTCCTCCTTGGTCGTCTCCCATGGCTCAAACAACGACGGATGGTGCGATCCGACACTGATGTTCCTCACCTTGGATCTCTTTAGAAGTCTTTCTGGGCTCTTTTGTTACCATTTGGATTATCCGTCTCTTTGATTTGTCATCAATTTTCCTCCTGCGGCCACGTCCAGGGAGGTTGGCTACAGTCCCATGGATCTTAAATTTCTGAATAATATGTGCAACTGTAGTCACAGGAACATCTAGCTGCTTGGAGATGGTCTTATAGCCTTTACCTTTAACATGCTTGTCTATAATTTTCTTTCGAATCTCCTGAGACAACTCTTTCCTTCGCTTTCTCTGGTCCATGTTGAGTGTGATACACACCATGTCACCAAACAACACAGTGACTACCTGGAGCCCTATATATAGGCCCACTGACTGATTACAAGATTGTAGACACCTGTGATGCTAATTAGTGGACACACCTTGAATTAACATGTCCCTTTGGTCACATTATTTTCAGTATTTTCTAGGGGTACCATCATTTTTGTCCAGGCCTGTTCCATGAGTTTATTTTTTTAAATAATTCTGTTGAAGCATGGTTGAAAAGCAATGTCTGACTTTCATTAATATTCATAGAATCTTTTTAAATTATTACTTTTGTCAGATTAAAGTTATTTCTGTGACCATTGTGAGTTTTTCTTTCATTGACCGAAGGGTACCAACAATTTTGTCCACGTGTGTAAAGCCCCAAAGTTATGGAATAGCCTTCCAAATACTGTTCGGGCCTCAGATACAGTCTCTGTGTTTAAGTCTAGGCTAAAAACCAAGCATTTAACCAAGCATTTTGTAAATAGATTTGCCTTGGGTAAAGGAGCAGCTCTGGGGGACTCATGGACGTAGAGTATTATGGTGAACTGGTATGTTTAGTTGCTGTCTTCCCCACTCTCATTGATCACTCAGGTTTGTTGACAGTGAGGTGATTGGTTGCTTTACATCTCAGGGAGCCCTCATGTCTGTGTTTTCTTCTGGCTTTCCCCATTTAGTTATGCTGTTATAGTTAGTCCTGCCAGTGTGCCAGCTTGCACTAAATATACATTCACCTTATACATTATGTCACTGTGACCATACCTAGCTGTTATCTCTCCTCTTCTGCCCCCCCCCCCCTCCCCCCCTCTCTTTGTCGAGCTGCACATGTTGTTCCTGAGCTGCCATTGATCCAGACTCCCTCTGCCGTCTTGACCTGTCTGACTCCTGGTGCCCCGCTTCTGGTTGGAGATCTTGTCAGATGGATGCCCTTTGTGTCTCTCTTTAGGATGTGTCTGGGGACGGTTTCACTCTACTATGAAGATTCTTCTGGCCTCGACTGATGTTGACAGCTGTTTCTCTGAGGACTTGGCTGCAGTCGCTCGATAGTTCAGGACTGGAATTTCCTACAAGTCTACCTGAGCCTCCAATAACTACCTGGACTCCATATTAACATCAATTAACATCTGTGAACAACTGTTATACTGAACTGCCTGCCACCTAACACACAGTATGAATGCAGATCAATTCCTGCTTTCTGTTTCACCCAAATGAGGATGGGTTCCCTGTTGAGTCCAGTTCCTCTCAAGGTTTCTTCCTATTGCCATCTCAGTGGAAGTTTTCCTTGCCACTGTCGCCCTCGGCTTGCTCATCAGGGACTATCTGACCATTTAGATTCATATACATTCATATTGCATACAAACTTTAATAATTCTTTTGATTGTGTAAAGCTGCTTTGCGACAATGACAATTGTTAAAAGCGCTATACAAATAAAATGTAATTGAATTGAAGTAGCTTACTTTTTTCGAATTGTTTGTATAAGGCGTTTACACTATACTGCTTGTACATTAATTATATCAAGTTTATTCTAAAATCAACAAGCTGGGACATTCGGTTTCCTTCATAGTGCACGCCGATTCAAATCATGACGTCACCCACTGCCTAATGCTGCACGCTCAAGGAAGGATTTATACTGTCTATCTCATTTCAATCTGTTTTTTTTATATAAACATCTTGAATTAAACAAATAATCTATGCAAAATAATCCAATGTCTTTTCGCTAGTTGTGTATTTGTGTGTAGTATTTAATATAATTGAGACTTTTTGAATTACTGGGAATGGATTGTTTGCTATGCAAATACAGACAACGTGGCTACTTTTTTGTAAGACCACGTAGATTGCTTGTAGATGTGTGCAGCGATAGATGTGATATTGATTTAATCGAGTGCTAAATAACATCAATTAACCTATTCAAACACAACACCTGAATGGTTATTCATCCATTAATTTCACAAAATATAAATCCATGAAATGTATTTTATATGTTAAATGGGGGAACAGATTTTCCTGGGCACAGGTACACATGTCTCTAAGTGCCTTTTATCTCTAATCCTCCTGAATTAGACAGGAAGACTTTTTATTTCTAATTTTAAAAAATCTTGTGCTCAGGAAAATATGTTAAAGAGAAGGAGAAATAAAGATATGCGTGCAAAAGAGAAATACATGCAAAAGAGATAAGAGGGAAATATGCAAAACAGAAATACACGCAAACAACAAATAAAATATGAAAAAGTTTTGGATGGGTATGCACATTTTCTACCTTTTATTATGTTTTTTTTTCTTTTTAAATAATATACAAAAACAGTGTTTGTAAGTTACGACTGTATTAGAAGCTAACTAAAAGGTAAAGAAACACAATCAAACCAATATTTCCAATAAATATTTAAAGTAGTGTTCTGAAACGATAGACTTTTCTTAAATGAAGAAATGTCTCCTATGGAAATTTAGCAAAGTGTGGAATGAATGAATCAGCAGATGCAGTAGGGAGCACAAGACTAATTCAAAAGAACCAGATCATTGTGGTTGAAGAGTTGTGTTTCAGAGGGCCTTTAGCAGTACACATTTCATGTTTCCAAACACACTTTTCAATGTGGTTTTCTTCATTGTATTCAAATGTTTTCCACAGAGCCAAAAATAAAGTGTAACTAGGCAAGTCATGAATTTATAACTGAATATCATTTTTTTTTTTCATGCTATGTGGAGGGAAAAAAGGCTAAATGTCAAAATGCTAAAACACAAATAGCATATTGCAATTATTTGAGACTAAAAATGTTTAATACTTTACCTTACTCTTAAATTCTTTGCCGGGTGTAAATTGACGCAGTGGTGTAAAATTACATTTTATCCAAGGGAGTAAACTTTAGCCAGGGAGTACTGTACACAATATGCCGTTCATCTGGATATAGAAACCTAGTCACTAAAATGACTTTATAGTCTTTGTTCCTATGAGGCTATTGCATGGTCCTTTACCCATGAGTCATCTGTCTCAACCTCTCGAGTTGGTGAACAGATGTCTCTTTATAGAATATTAGCCCACCTGTAGTTAGGAGCAAAGAGGCACAAAACTTTAGCTGGTGTTTAGCTTGGCTGACCTAATCAGCAGAGGCCTTGGAGGGGTTTTAGATTCCACCCAGCGATAAGCGCCATCTAGTGACCTGTTTGACAGTGTCAGTTGAGCACAAAGTACTGTACAATTAATTTAACATTTATCATTTTAGAAAAAAAAAATTAAATAAATGTAAAAAATTTGTTAGTTAGGGTCCACTGAGTTAGAGACATTGCTCTTTCAATGTTATTTATGTACCATATTGGTAACCAACCCTCATATGAGCTCCTGATGTGATGGCATCACTGAGAGAGCCTGCTGCACAAAGCTAAAGCAATATAATTTAATTTCCAATTTTCAACCTTGCCATATCTACTGAACCAATGTTGGGCCAACCTACCTTTGGCCCCAATAATAGGCCAACAGTGGGCCCATGGACAAAATGATTTAGCTTACTACATGGTAAACGATGCAAAAACAGGAAACTACTGTATGTCACAGTAAAGTGACGCAGCACATGATGTTACAGTAAAATGACCCTACACTTTGACTTGTTAGTGATAAGAGCATCAGATCTGAACTGATGACTTTTGGTCTCAACTCCTCAAATCTCAGCAGCAAGTTAAGTGTAAGAGGTAATAATAATATTGAGGACATTTTTTGTTTTTTTTTATAACTACCATTGATGCTTCAGAAATTTTCTCATCTGCCATATTGCGTTTCTAAAAAACATTTATCCTTCTGCTAGTAGACGTTTGGTTCTATAATTATGTTACCAACCCAGTGCAATGATAAGACCTGTAACATTACTGAACCAGTTAAATGCAGGTTGTGGTTAGCTACTGGCGTGTTTTGAAGGATAAACTACTGAACTGCAGTGTGCAACTTTCTCCAAATTACTTTTTTCATTTTCTCGTCTGTGATTTACTCTCTGATTACCGAATAGGAAGTGTATCTTAGTGTAAAAAAAGGTGTAAAGAAATTTTTTATAGCCTCTCTTACATATTAATTGTGGTAAGATAAAATGGCGGTAGATTAAAAATCTTACTGTGAACTGGTAAATTTTTTTACAATTTACTAATAATTAGCCACCAATTCAATGGAAACCAATACCAAGAAACCAACCTAAAGTTTGTAAAGTATTACAGTTTAAAATAATTAAGGGATTCATCTTTGTTGCAGACAGACATGTATGTGGCCTTCAACCTGAAATATTAATATCACTGATTATATTAAAGCTGATAAGCTTATTTTTAGCTTTAATCTTTTAACTATTTCTACGAACTCTTTTTCCGTCAATGGCGGGTATTTCAAAAGGTGGTTAATATGTGTGAAATCTTACCAAAAACTATATAGTTTTTCTGTATTTGCCCAGCAAATTCCATTAAAATACACAACGCTGTGTTAGATAATTTTGTTTATCAGACATTCGATTATTTTGCACAGAATATTTGTTTAATTCAAGATGTTCTTAAAACACATTGAAATGAGAGAGACATAGTCTAAATACTTGTTCGTGGGCACAGTGTGAATTAGTGGGTGATGTCATAATTTGAATCGGCAGGCATAACAGGGGAAACATGTGGAAACTGAATGTCCCAGAACACCTTCATGCATGGATTCAGCTTGCTGTTTTTAGCCAAAAAAACTACAGCATTCTTCAAAAATGAAAAAGCGTAACAAATGCAAATGTGGAAAAGCAATACAATAAAACGAAAGCACAAAACTGTTGATATCTTGATATTTGGCTCAGCGGAATAGAAGGAGAGATTCAACAGTTATACTCCTGCAGTAAGATGCAGTAAGATGCAGTAAGGGTCCTCAAAATGTACCAGGCCAAGACCAAGTGTGGGAGGGAGGTGACACAGGTGCAGAGCTAAAAATTACAATCTAGTGAGACACAAGAAAGCTCCAGCCAGGAAGCACCAGCACAGCACTAGAGATTTGTCAGCACTCAGTTACCTACCCCCCAAGGGAACATTTCCACCTATGCCATACCATAGCCTGAGCCCACCAAAGTGGGGATTAGGTGGCCAAAAATGTCTGACAAGGAGTGAGCTAGCTTCAATGAGGACCTAACAAGAATCTCTGAACTCATGTCAGCGTGAAAGTAAATATTCTTACGGAGATCACATACAACCTGGTAAAGAAACTATTTGGTATAACAGAGAGAAAGGGCAGCATCAATGCAGGGAAACAACCAAACCGAAGAGAAAAAGATTAAGAGCCTTAACAAGCGATACACATCAAGCAGCACTGAGAAAAAGGAAGTGATAAAGGCTCTCACAAGCAGACTTCGGGACTGCCTCCGGAAACTAAGAAGCAACACATAAAACTCAGAAGGAGAAGCAAAGTTTATAAAGGATCCCTACAACTTCGCCAGGTCTCTACTGGGAGATGCTAAGAGGGTGACCATGTACATGATTGGAAATTAATAACTACAGTACATCACAGAGTGGCAGCACCTCTCTTTCTTGAGGTGGCAAGTGGGCCAGAATTACTTTTTAACCAAGAAAATCAAGGAGCCTGATCATTACGAAAAGTATGTGGCTGATGAAATGAGGTTCCACTTACAGTAATGGAAAGAATGGAATGTAAGATCAACTTACATCTCAAAAGATGGCTGGAATCCCCCCCAGGCTTCAAATCAGGTGGGCTATACATCAGATCTGGACAATTACAACTACCCCTCTCTTCCCTGATTGAGGACTTCCAAATAGCAAAGTGCAGGGTGTCCATGATTTTCAGGGACTAAAGAGACAACAAGGTCAAAGAACCTGGAAAACCAGGTCAGGATGGAAGTAGGAGACTTCAGCAACATTGGCCCTAGCAAAAGGGAACCAAAAGCTCAAAGACATCATTAGAACACCATGCTCAGTAAGACAAGGCCTGGGAATGGTTCACTTCCAGAAGCCAAAACTGTGGAGAAAAGGTCAAGGCAGAAATTCCGCCATGGTCCAGGCTGAAATAAGGGACCTAGAGGAAGATCGAAGGAAGGCAAGGTTGCGGAGCGGGAATTCCCAGGGGGCCTGCACATGGTGGGATCTCCCTAAGAGAAAGGTGACATGGGCTGTCCGATGATGGCTCAAGCTATATTGGATCTGTTTCTTGTTTAGAGCCATCTATGACACTCTTCCAACCCCTTTGAACTTACACAGATGTAAGATGTAAGATGTAAGATGGGGGATGAGGGACGACCCAACATGCAAGCTCTGCGGGAAAAAGGGAGTGATGGCACACATCTTGACAGAATGTAACACTGCGCTGACCCATGGCAGATCAAAATGGCGCCTGACAAAGTACTGATTATGCTAGCTGAAATCCTAGAGCAGGAGAGGATCAGGAAATGCCAACATAAGAACAAGCCACCATCTGTTATAACATTTGTTAAGGAGGGGACAAGGCCACCAGTGCCAAAAAAACCAAGGTAAGTCTTCTACAGTCTGCCCAATCACGGAGAGGTCGTCCACACTACCTACAATCCCATGGGAAGAGGGGTGGGAGGAAGCATTTAAAATTAAGTCTGAACGCTATAATGATCTGATGTGGAGCTCCAGGGACAATGACTGGCAGACGTGGTTGTGCTCAGCGGAAATGGAATAAAGGGGCTTTCCAGCACTATCAGCCTGGAAGCTCATAACAGACGTTGGACAGAGTGGGCCTGAGAGAAATAAGTCAATGTGAAGACTGGGGAGAGAGCCTCATGTTGGATTTGGAGCAGAAGGGAGGAGCTGAGCTGGCAGCCAGGAGGGAGTGAGTAGTGGCTGGCCACCACTGCTAACCCAGCAACAGGAGAGTGTTGGTTGATGGTTAAGGAATGGAGAAGGTTAACGTCGAAAAACAGGATCATTGGTAACCATCTGATGAAACAACCTCTCGGCTAAAGGCTCCAGTCATTGCAAAATGACTGAAGGAGAAGCATCCAAGGATTTATGCTATTACAATCAGTAAAAGCACATTATTAGTTTACTTTTTTTTTCATCTTGAAAGTAAGTGTTACAATTAGGCTTTTGAAACCCCTGCTGCTGCATATTACAATACCACTTTGAAGCTAAGAATAACAACACAAACACTTTTGGCTTAAGGAAGCAGTAAGAAATGAGAAGAGCCAGGGATTGCTCAAAGACCCACTGAGCTACTGACATCATGAGGTTGGTGATGTCATAGTAATGTCAATAGCTTTAATTGTAATTGCACACATCGCTAGTCAGTGTATGACGGCTGACAAAGAAACACATGGTTATAATTAGAGACTAGACAGAATCAGGTATATATTTATTTTATACATTTTAAATAACCATGTTCTAGGTGGTTACACATTGTGTAAACACATTTACATAACAATTAATAGTACAGCATCGGGTTCCAGCAAACAGCATAATGTTTAATTCTACTCTCAATTTCTAGCTAAATGAGCTCCTTTTAAATGAGAGTATTCTGAGAATAAATAGTAAATCACCATGTATTGAATTTGTGTAGGGCCCTTTAATTTCCAGTTTTGTTAAGAGAATTGTTAAAAAGAAAACCAGCCTCAGCTTGTTTTGAGATTCTAAATTGCCATAGATATTTATCATGTATCAAGAACAAAGTTTCATTTATTAGATTTTGCATTTTAAACATCGTATGATTAGAATTAATTTCTGTGGAACGTTTAAGAGTTAGTTTCAGTAAGTTTCCCAGCAAGTGGCCTCTTGACTGAATGGATCTGTCTCAAGTCTTCATATTAAAAAAAAAATTTTATTAGCTATGATCATACCTTCCTGATCTCTTTCTATCTCTCTCTCACTCACACACACACACACACACACACACACACACACACACACACACACACACAAATGCATTCTCTCATTCTCTTTACTGAGAAAATGAAGAGTGATCGAGACCAAACATACTTAAAATTAATATACTGTTCATACATGTTAAATAAATGCCTCCTAACAAAAACCTCACCCATTAACAATTCTAAGAATTATGTTGTTAATCAATAACCCACTTTTACAAATATTTATTATTATCCTTATATTATTTGGAGCATCTGCTATACAAGACCTGGATATAAGCTGTTACTATATACTGTACAGTAAACAGTTTACATTTACATTTATGTTTTTACAGGAGCACTCTGCACAACTATACAAAAATCTGACCAAAACCGCTTAGAAATCACTTTTATAATTTGTGCTGTTTTTGCATATCTTCTCTTTTTTTCAGTTGTCTGCACATCAATATTATAAAATACATCAAATAACTTTAAAATATTTTGACCAGATGTAAAGTATATCATGTGCTTGATGATGGTTTTGTCTGTTTGCATGTCAGCACTTCAGATCTGTTCTCCTACTGTCAGCCTGCTGCACGGTCTAGTGACACCGAGCTCACCAAGCCCTCTGCACAGCTCTCAGAAACATCCTGAGGAAGCCTCATGCAAGAGAGGGCTCCGCCTGATAAAGAACAGGTAACATACAATACTCTAGTTCTATACTTAGCACACTACACACTACATATCTGTACTGTTGTTATGGTATTGAATGGTGCCCTCGTGCAAGGCCAATTTGGCACGTTTTCAACAAATAACTGCTCTCATTATTTCAATTTCATCAACTCAGTGGCTTTAGTTGTTCAACACAGTTTCTACTGTCGTTCCCTACTTTTATTACTTACTATTATTATATATACAGTTGAGTTCAAAATAATAGCAGTTTGTTGAAAAAAGTGAGTAAAGGTCCATATCCATATAATAACTTTTAATTTAAATCAACAAATGCATTGGACACCCTTATGCCACGTCCTATTCTGAATCACAACATGAAGGAAAAACATGATAAATGTACAGTATTATTAGCTTAGAGAAAGTGAAGAAAAGCAAATATTAGTCTGTTCAAAAAAATAGCAGTGTCATCATTCATCTTTACAAAGGGATGAATTTACAGTTTAAACAAAAATGCTTTAAGGTTAATCTTTCTTGTGCATCTCTGAACTAATATTTAGTTGTATAACCATGGTTTCTGAGAACTGCTTCACATCTGTGCTGCATGGAGTCAACCAACTTCTGGCACTTTTGAACAGGTATTCCACCCCAAGACAATTGTACTACACGCCACAATTCCTCTGCATTTCATGGTTTTGTCTCAGAAACAGCTGGCCACTCCGAAACATTAATCTTGTTTGTCTGGAACCAAGATGCTGCTCGCTTACTGGTGTGTTTGGAGTCGGTGTCTTGTTGAAACTCCCATTTCAAGGGCATTTCTTCTTCGGCATAAGGCAATTTAAGTATTTTGATGTACTCAAATTGATTCATGATCCCTGTAATGTGATAAATAGGCCCAACACCATAGTACGAGAAGGATCCCCATATCATGATGCTTGTGCCTCCATGCTTCACTGTTTTCACAGTGTACTGTGATTTGAATTCAGTGTTTGCGGGTCGCCTGACAAAATGTCTGCGTCCTCTAGACCCAAAAAAGAACAATCTTGCTTTCATCAGTCCACAAAATATTGTGCCATTTTCTTTGGCGAACTATAATCTCCTCAGCACATGTCTTTTTTTCAACAATGGGACTTTGCGGGGGCTTCTTGCTGATTGCTTGGCTTCACATAGCCATCTTCTAATCGTCACAGTACTCACAGGTAACTTTAGATGTTCTTTGATCATGATGGAACTGATCATTGGCCGAGTCTTTGCCAAGTTTATTATTCTTCGATCCATTTGAATGGTAGTTTCATGTCTTTCTGGTTTTGATCTCAATTTTAAAGCATTTGATATCTTTTTCTGCACTTCATTGTATTTTTTCCTGTCTCTAATCAACTTTTGAATCAAAGTACGCTGTTCTTCTTAACAATGTCTGGAACGACCCATTTTACTCAGATTTTCAGAGAGAAATTCACAGGACAATCTTTTCTGCATTTATCCTTAAATAAGCGGAAGTTGTTTGACACCTGGTTTTCACAGAATAATTTACCTCTTTAATTGAACTCCCACTGCTATTATTTTGAACACGCCCCTTTGCAATTAATGATTCAATTACACAGAATCAGGTGCATGCAAGTCATGACTGTTGGGTCTGTTGGTTTTCTATTACTCCACTGCACCTACAAGTAAAATATTTACCATGAAGAATTATTTCTCCCAAAACTATTACTGATCTGGTTACTGATGTTGGACTGCTACTATTTTGAACTCAACTGTATATATATACTACTATTATATTTGTTCACTTATCTTAGTCCAATATGAGGTTTGCAGAAGCCAGAAACTTGTTGGTACCCTTCAGTCAATGAAAGAAAAACTCACAATGGTCACAGAAATAACTTTAATCTGACAAAAGTAATAATTTAAAAAAATTCTATGAATGTTAACCAATGAAAGTCAGACATTGCTTTTCAATCATGCTTCAACGGAATTATTTAAAAAAATAAACTCATGGAACAGGCCTGGACAAAAATGATGATACCCCTAGAAAATACTGAAAATAATGTGACCAAAGGGACATGTTAATTCAAGGTGTGTCCACTAATTAGCATCACAGGTGTCTACAATCTTGTAATCAGTCAATGGGCCTATATATAGGGCTCCAGATAGTCACTGTGTTGTTTGGTGACATGGTATGTACCACACTCAACATGGACCAGAGGAAGCGAAGGAAAGAGTTGTCTCAGGAGATTCGAAAGAAAATTATAGACAAGCATGTTAAAGGTAAAGGCTATAAGACCATTTCCAAGCAGCTAGATGTTCCTGTGACTACAGTTGCACATATTATTCAGAAATTTAAGATCCATGGGACTGTAGCCAACCTCCCTGGACGTGGCTGCAGGAGGAAAATTGATGACAAATCAAAGAGACGGATAATCCGAATGGTAACAAAAGAGCCCAGAAAGACTTCTAAAGAGATCCAAGGTTAACTTCATGCTCAAGGAACATCAGTGTCAGATCGCACCATCCGTCGTTGTTTGAGCCAAAGTGGACTACATGGGAGACGACCAAGGAGGACACCATTGTTGAAAACAAATCATACAAAAAGCCTAACTGGAATGTGCCAAACTACATGTTGACAAGCCACAAAGCTTCTGGGAGAATGTCCTATAGACAAATGAGACAAAAATGTTCACAGATGGAAAAATGAAGCATATCAAGAAAAGAACACTGTCCCTACTGTGAAACATGGAGGAGGCTCTGTTATGTTCTGGGGCTGCTTTGCTGCATCTGGCACAGGGTGTCTTGAATCTGTGCAGGGTACAATGAAATCTCAAGGCTATCAAGGGATTCCAGAGAGAAATGTGCTGGCCAGTGTCAGAAAGCTGGGTCTCAGTAGCAGGTCATGGGTCTTGCAACAGGACAATGACCCAAAACACACAGCTAAAAACACCCAAGAATGGCTAAGAGGGAAACATTGGACTATTCTAAAGTGGCCTTCTATGAGCCCTGACCTCAATCCTATTGAGCATCTTTGGAAGGAGCTGAAACATGCTGTCTGGAAAAGGCACCCTTCAAACCGGAAACAACTGGAGCAGCTTGCTCATGAGGAGTGGGCCAAAATACCTGCAGAGAGGTGCAGAAGTCTCATTGACAATTACAGGAATCGTTTGATTGCAGTGATTGCCTCAAAAGGTTGTGCAACCAACTATTAAGTTAGGGGTACCGTCATTTTTGTCCAGGCCTGTTCCATGAGTTCATTTTTTAAAATAATTCTGTTGAGGCATGGTTGAAAAGCAATGTCTGACTTTCATTGGTTAACAATCATATATATTTTTTAAATTATTACTTTTGTCAGATTAAAGTTATTTCTGTGACCATTGTGAGTTTTTCTTTCATTGACCGAAGGGTACCAACAATTTTGTCCACGTGTGTATATCTTAGTAATCATATGCTGCAGAAGTAAGATATAGGCTTGTCATATTTTTCTTGCCAGTTAAAAAAGAATTCATAACAGCATGCTGTTACCACATAATCAGCTGATCATATTAAAATGTACTTCTGGTGGGTTCTTAAAACATGCGGGCCTCTGTCCTGCCTCATTGAATCACTTTTGCTAAAAGAAAATTGAATGTACAGTAATACCTTCAATCTCAATTCTAAATCAAATATTGAAAAGTTGTTGTTTTGCCGTGATTGATGTTGGCTTTTGAAGTGAAGTTAAATGCTACCATGCACATTAAAGGCTGTTTGTTATTGCTTCCAGGGAAGCTACACGCGAATGCCGGCGGAAGAAGAAAGAGTATGTTAGATGTCTCGAGAATCGCGTGACTTTGCTTGAAAATCAAAACAAGGCACTCATCAAAGAACTCAAGACTTACTGTCACAAAAAGGAATAAGAAACAAATTTTGGTGATAACACATTGGAGACTGTGCTCTTTAGAGATGACTAAATACAGTACATCTAAGCAAAAGTATTTTTCACTCTCTGCTTAGTCACTGCTTGCAAATGCAAAAACTGACACACAAGCATTGTTCATGTATTTTTATATCCTGATGACTGAACTAGTGAATGTGGCATTTTGCCTTTGTCACTTGTGCTTTTTGCAGACAGGCAGATTAAGTGCATCACTGCCAAAAAATAAATACTATTTTTATATTTAATCTCTGCTTTTTCTCTTTTAGTTGTTCTGCATGTTTTTTTATCCTCCTTCATTTTGTTTTTATAGCTATGTTTAGGAAGAAAGATATATACCAGTACAAAAGAAAAAAAGAAACAAAAAAACACTATCCTGTGATTCACAAAAATACATTTATCTATGATGCCTTACAATATATACAATATTGATTATACTGTATATTAAATAAGCTGTTATATGTGTACATTTGATTGTAGCTTGCTCACATACAGATGTATTTGTACTGAGCCTTAATGGTGAAATGAATTTTAATTCATTTAATTAAATTTTAATTATTTTATATATTATCTAAAAATATTTTATTTCTTTGTAAATTACTCTGCATATTTTTACATAAAATCCTGTTACATTATATTTTGTGTGTATGAGAGACAAAGATAATTGAAAGTTTTGGTAGAGCACCTTCAAGATAGATGATTATGATATACCTTTGTTCTGGTCTACACAGTATCTGTATAAAGAAGACACAGTGCCTTGCAAAAATGTTCATACACCTTTAACTACAGTTCAGGTGGCAGAATCTGACCACAGGACTACTATTAGTCGTGCACTCCACAAATCTGGCTTTATGGAAGAGTGGCAAGAAGAAAGCCATTGTTGAAAGAAAGTCAAAAAAAAAAACTTGAGTTTGCAATAAGTCATGTGAAACTTCCATCGTAACTGCTCCCCATTTACCCATGTCCATCATAATTGTGGGTGTGAGCGAGGCTGACTTCACTGACAGGGAGATCCTGTATGTAGATGATGGCTGTCTGAGTAATGTGCATGCTCTTTTCAGTGTGTGATTTTTGGTGGAAGCTCTTCTAGCCTCTTCCTCCTTATCATCCCCACGATCCAACCCCTTCATAGACATGTAGGGCTACTATAGGCTTCTTATTTAAAAGATCATTGCCTGTTTACCTCACTTTGCTTTTCTTTGTCATAATGTTTGCATGTACTAGAGCATTAGGGAAATTAAAAATGTTCCATGAATATTGATTTAATTCAACTCTTGCTTCTAACAGTGAATGTCTCTTCTTATGATCACTTACCTCATAACCATGCTGTTAAGGCCAGCTTCTCTTTCTCTCTGTGTTTGTATGCTCCTAAAGATCCCAAAGGAAATTTCTAACATCCAGCAGCAAGGATAGTAACATATAGACATAATAGACAATAAACATGTAGTAGCAATTACAGATTCATGTAAAAAAAAAAAAATTTAAACCTGGAAGATGCCTATACAACAGAAAGATAAATATACACATATATACAATATATACAAAATAAGATAAAAAGAGCCAAAAAATTCAAATGACAAATTACAAAGTAATAGTCACTCTAAATAAAACCTCAAATAATAAACATTTAAAATATTAACAAAAAATAATGAAAGCATAAAATAATAATTATCCATATCATAATAAAAATCCAAATATCTCTTAAACACAAATTACAATTAATGAAAAGCCAACTACTGTAAATCGAACAAAGATCATCTACACATCAAATAATGCGCACAGAGGTCGAATAATTTCAGTAAATGTCAGGCATTAAATGAAAAAAAAAAAAAGACAAAAGAACCTATACGCATTAAAGTCATAATCACTCTTCTATTTTAAGATCAAGGTCTATGCACTGAAAAAATAACACATTGGATAAACTCAATTAAATTGTGGGCAGGATTTCCATCCAATAAATATATATAGCTCCAACTCAATACGGCAAAAGCAAAATTCCCTCTACTTTGCTCAGTCCAGTGATATACTGTAGCATTGTTTTCTTCCCCATAGTACAGACTGTTTTTGGTATATTATCCTAGGGCCGAACAGAAACTGGTTGCATTGACCACTAACCCATCTAATAACTAATATGGATACCCATATTCATTTAATTGTAACAAACTGTAAAGTTTGAACTTGTTACACAAAAAAAGTTCTGGACATTCACAACCAAAGAAAATTACAGTTTTGTTGAAATCTGTTTACTGTAGATCATTTCAACTTGAGTTGAGTGTAATGTGATCAGGTGAATGGTAGCGGGGGGGGGAAATGGATGCACCGGCTAACACTGCAATCAGCTTTATGGCAAGTTGAAAAGGGTGGAGGGTCGAGTCATATTTGAGTTAGCATGGGGAGGTGTAGCAGGCAAACTTGAGGTGAAGACAATGGAATTCCACACTTAAACCCCATCAACGCTTAGTTTGTCTGGGAAGTGCAAAATCACTCTACTTCCCATGGTTGTATATCCTTCATCATTACTGTTAAACAGCTTGCAGTCATATGTTAAAGTCCAGTGAATAACTCCCATAATCTGCCTCTGATGGTCACTGGCTGTTGACTGAGCCAAATATGATTTTGTTTGTAGGAGAAGTTTTTTTGTCCATTTTTGCCTTAATCACCACTGCACTGTCATGCATTTTTAGTTCTAACAATAAAGCAATTCTCTCATTCTCCAACCTTTCTGTGGATTCGCCTTTTGGGTGCAGAGAAATAGTTCCGCCTTCCTTGGTTTCTTAACATTAGCTGCAGCCTTTCCTTGGCCTTCTCGTTTGTGCTTCAAGGAGTTTACACGGATCTCAGGATGCCCAAGTCGCCCAAGCTTTGTTCGATAGTTTTGCATTTTATGCTTAAGTGACTGTTTCCAACCCCAAACCCTGTCTCAGATCCCAGCTGCACCAAACAAGGGTGGGCCCTGGTCAAAGCTGCAGCTATACTTCCTCACATTGATAGTCTTTTGGGTATTTAGTGTATTTCTTGAGCTAGGCGATCAAGAATGACTCAGTTCAGCTTAGGGCCAGGGTTGAAGCATATTCCATTGGTCTCAAACTCTATATTCTTTTGGTGTAGCTCAAACTCAACATCATATGTGAATTTAGGTACCACAAATATCTTTGGCCAGGAAGATAATCCTGAGGGCTGTGTTTCTGGGGATGAATGCTGGGTTGACGTGTACAGTGTATCATCACTGCAGGATGAGGCTAGTGATTAAACTGGGGTTTGAGGGTCTGGGCACGTGGTATTTGAGGTCTCAGCAGATGAGTCTACTGTGTCCAAAATGATGTAGGGCTCCACAGGTGACAGGATAGGAGAGTATATTACTGAGTGTGCTTTTATTTTGAACTTCTGACACTGAAGTTAGGTTCATGAACTCCTTAAAGTCAGCATCCATGTACTGCAATTGGAAGTCATCTTGCAATTGAAAGAACATCTTTATCAATGTTTCCAGTTCTTCCACTGTTGCTGGAATTCCAGAAGCCAGAGTCAATTTTCTTGAATCAGACTCATCAACAAAGATTATCCGCAGAACAGCTTGACTCGCCATTATGGAACACTTTTAATCTGAGCATAAACAAGGGAGAAGGAGAATAATACATTATCATTATGTGAAAATGTGTAAAATAATAACAGACTTTTGATATACTAACTAATAACTAACCTTAACAATGATCAATCTTTTCAACATTACCATGCGCAAACCCCCAATCATGTACTCTACAAGAAGTTATGAGTTTTCCATGTCACCAACCTCAATCAGGGCAACCTCTCTAGTGGGTGAGGCAGTTAGCTCAAATCCACCGTAATGCTCCCTATACCAAGGACATAAATCTTTGACTAGAAAAAACAACTTCTCCTTAGAAATGCAGTAGTGAAGTTCAGAAAGGCTTTTGGACTTTCTTTGGAGTGTGAACTGCCTTTGGAGTGTGAACAATATTTTCCAACTTCAATAAAAGGCAAGCAATTTTCTCTTCAATTAAATTTGACAGGTATAATTCTGCAGCATCACCACTACCTACTGTAGTGTTTCATTTTCATAATCTGCATCCACAGACACTGTTGATCCATCTTCAATGTCTGACTGATGTACAGTAACTGACTGCTTGTTCTGATGATATTATCTTTAAAGTCTTTTAATGAATGTTGGTTGTGTTTCCTGTTTTTGTGGGTGTTGAACATACTGTAAATATTAGTTTTAAATGTGCATCCTACAAACACACACTGAACTGTTTCATAATGCCCGAGATGTCCATTGATGTGTTGAAAAAAATCTCTTTCTGTTGCTAGTTCTCTGCATAAGCACACATGACACTGGAATGAAGATACTTCCACCTGCTTAGCATGACTTTTATATGTGAAATTTAGTAGCTTACTCCATGTGTTAAACGTACAGAGGCAATCTGTGTATGGACATGGATATCGATAACTGCCCCTAAAATGCCTGTGAGTCTGCCTAAAATACAACAACAGTAAATACCTGCTATCTAGTTCCAAACTGCGTTCTTTGCACTGCCACATGTATTCTCCTGAAAAGGAGAACAAAGACAATAAGCATGTATCACACAGAAGAAATGACCATAATACAGATCAGCTAATTATGATCCAATTACTCACTATCAGTAGGAGGTTGCCCCAAGAAGCTTTGTAATGCTAATCAAACTGCAAAAGATTAAATAAATACATTAGAAGTGCAAGTTCATTTGCTGGAATTCTGAAAAGGTGACAATGACAACTTTGCATTTGACCACTCAGCAATGTAAAGGACAAACTAACATTTTTATTGGATTAGCGATGATTTTACAGCAGCACTGAAAGTATATATAATAAAACGTAAAAAATAAACTATGCCAATTTTATTTAAAGAAAACATTATTAATAAATAATAATAATAATAATAATAATAATAATAATAAATAGTACAATAGCTTGTAATAGTACAATTATTTAATCTGTGAGTTAATTCATTATACAAATCCTAAAATACATATATGACTGCGTAATCTTGAGCATAGTAAACAGTATCTGCATTTGTCTCTCTGCACAACTTCAGAACAACAGTGGAGAAAGTCACAGTATCATAAACTCGGTCTGTCCTGCCTGTACATGAGGGGAGAGGCAAAAGGGGACAGAGGACTTGTGCACATTCTCTCTTTGCTCTGGATAGTATAAATAAGTAGCTTTACGTTGATTTTCGTTAGTTTGCTTTTTAGAGACTCATGTGGGCAATACTAAGTACTCTATGATTCAATAGCTTGTAGAGGTGTTAACTGTTAAAGCTGATTTACATTTTATTTTATTTAAGCAGAAGACACAATCTCTATCCCTCTCCTAACTGGCTATAAAAGGATTGCCCAGGAAAATCTTTCCCACCATTTAACATATGTAATAAATTTCAAGGTTTCATATTTTGTGAAATGAATGGATGAGAAATCCATTCAGTAAAAAAAAAAAAAAAAAAACATTGAAATGAGAGAGAGGCTAAATCCGTGTTCGCGCGCACAGCATTAGATAGTGGGTGGCGTCATTATTTGAATCGGCGAGCGCGACAGGGGAAACATGGGGAATGGAATGTCCCAGAACACCTGCGTGCATGTGGCATCAGCTTGCTGTTTTTAGAAGAAAAAATCGGGAAAACAGAATAAAGGCAAAAATGGAAGATTTTACAATAAAACAATACAATACAATAAAACGAAAGGGCAAAACTGTTGATTTATTGATATACATGAATGTAAATGCAGTATAATGTAAACACCAATACAAACGGGAAATTCGCAGTAAACGATTCGAAAACAGGAAACCACGTCACAGTAACACGTGACGTCACAGTAAAACGACGCCAAACATTGAACAATTAGTGATACGAGCTTCAGATTGAACTGATCACTCTGTAAATGTCAGCAGTAAGGTAAGAGCTTTCCTACCATTGACATGGCATTATGCGACTTGTTTAATTTAATGACACTATCTAACACTTCAGTATATTTTGTCTGGATACATCCACTTTTATTTGAGTAAATGTTGGGAAAGTTATCTATTCTTTCTCCAAATATTTAGGATAATTTAATTCTAATTTAATCTTCAATTAAATCTTCACTTTTTATAGGTTTTGCCCCTGTTCATATAGATAGATAGATAGATAGATAGATAGATAGATAGATAGATAGATAGATAGATAGATAGATAGATATTTTTTTGATCCCAAAGGAATTTTATGAAGGAATTCAGATGCTATTGAAGTGTATTGCATTGCCCATTTAGGAATTAGACATTTTGTACAAATGTCCTCCATTTTCACTGATTCAAAAATAAGTGGACGATTGGTCGATAGGGTTACAGGACCAGGTGTAGCCTGTTACCTTTCATTTCATGTCACATTAAGGAGATAAAAGGTTTCAAGTTGATTCCAAGTGTTGAATTTGCATTTGTTACAATAGCTGGTCATGAGAACTCTCAATGTGCAGTTCAAAGAGGTGCTAATGCAAGTGAAGGAGACCATCATTAGGCTGAAATATATATATATATATATATATATATATATATATATATATATATATATATATATATATATATATATATAAATGCAATATATATATATTCCTATCAGAGAGATAGTATGAGAGGGTATCAGGACCAGTTTGATACTCTCTCATACTATCTAAAACTAGTATAAAAACTATAGACTATATAAAAACTAGTATATGGGGGCTATCTGAAGATGCAAACCACTGGTAATCCTCAAGAATAAAAAGGCCAGTTTAGACTTTGCTCTAATGTTCTCAAATGATTGAGTCAGCTCCCTGACCTAAACCCAACTAAGCATGCTTTTGAAGGCAGAAAGACCCACAAACAAGCAGCTACTGATTGCGGCCTAAGTAATTGTACAAATATTTATGGGGCCAACTCAAATATTTCAGAATGTACAGATGTATTAATCTAATTACACAAACACACACACCTATATAGCCAGTCATGCTTTTGTTTATAGTATACTAAAAAATACAGTTTTAATATTTGTTAATAAAATATTTGTTTATTTCACATTTTAAAAAACCTCCAAAATATTTAAAGATATAACAGAAAGTTTGCCTTTTATTATGCTTTTAACTAAACTGCGCTGTCACAAATCATGCCAAGCAGACATATTTTTGTGTGTTCCAGGAACAACCTGAGTAACTGTCCATCTCTACTGCAGTCTATAATCATTGCAGAAATGATGTCAGTTAACACTGCTCACCATCGTGTACAAACTGCTCACCATCGTGTACAAGCACCTGCCATCTACAGCACCAACAGAGGCCAGGATTGTAAGACTTTTTGAAAAATCCAGTAAAAATAATATTTGGAGCACCAGATAAGTTAAATAAATTATATCAAAGTAGTACTTACAGTACCTGTCAGTTTTCACCTAAACATGTGATTTTGTTAACATGAGATTTGTTAATGTATTTATTTGTCTCTAGATACCTTGGAGCCCGAGTGTGGCATCAGTATTGGAGGCAGTAATCTAAGTTACCAGAATTTCAGCCTCAATGGTATGATTTTTCACAGCATCAGTTGATTAATAATAATGCTACAATATTATGGTTTAAATGATTCATTTGCAATATTTAAATGGTATATTGACAGCATTTAATATGTTTTCATGTATTTGTAATTAATAGGTGAAAATACAGTAAACTGATATACTGTAGGTAGTTGTATGTAAGGGTTATTGATTTATTGATTATTGAGTTTGAATTTATATATTTTAAAATAAAATAATTTAGTCTATCTAATAGGAAAAATATAAAGTGTAGTATTTTACGCTCAGGCAGTTAAGGTGCTAGGTTGTTGGTTTGGTGATCTGAGGATCCGGGTTCGAGACCTGCTGTCTGTGGGGTCTACACTCCATTACAGTGGCTGGGTAGTATGGGTGTGGCAACCCAGCCGCTGTATGTCATGCCGGTCCCAAGTCTAGATAAAAATGGAAGGTTTGCGTCAGGAAGGGCATCCGCCATAATACCTGTGCCAAGTTGTTGTGCGGGTAGATGGTTTGTTGTGGCGACCCGTTAACGGGAGCAGCCAAAAGACTAACAACAAAATAGGAAAAACACTCCCATTATACACATTCATCATTACACACACATTATTGGTTTATAATTCATCTACAACATCTTGAAAGTCACTGTTGAAATTAAGCATCTGACACCCCTGCATGTTACAATACCTCTTTCAAGCTAAGAATAATGACACAAATGGTTTTGGCTTTGAGGAAAGATGTAGAGGTGACAAGAATTGTGGGAATTGCTGAGAGTGCCACTGTGCTTCTGACATCAGGAGGTTGGTGATGTCATTGTGATAGCTTTAATTGTAATTGCACACATACAGTAGCTGGTCTGTGAATGCTGAAGGTTTTTCTTAAATGTTCTAGATGGTTCCACAGTGCATAAATACTTTACACAATACAAAGACAGCATCGTGTTCCAGCAAATAGCATAATGGTTAGTTGACTCTTAGTTTATAGCTAAACAAGCTCCTACTAATTGTTGACAGATGTTATTAAATAAATTACCAAGTATTGAACTTGTGTAGGGTTCTTTCATTTCCAGTTTTGTTAAATGTATTCTTATAAAGTAAACAGTCTCAGCCTGTTTTGAGACACTAAACTGTCATAGATATTTAGCATGCATCAACAACTACAGTACAATGTTGTATTTATTAAAGAAAGATATGTCATGCATTTAATCGTTAGGTTAGATCTAATATTGTAAAAGTCCCTGCAATTTTCCAAGCAAGTGCCCACTTGCCTATATGGATCTGTCTCAAGTTGTCTGTTTTTTGTTACTATTGTCTTAGCTATGACCACTACCTTCCTGAACTCTCCCTCACACACACACACACAAACACAAATAAATGTAGCCTAGCATTTAGAAAGTGAAAAGTGTGACCAAGACACCCCATAAACAAATCTAAAAATTAATTTATTAAACAATTACCCACTTTAAAAAATACTTATTATTAGTCTTATGTTATTTGGAGCATCTGCCATACAAGAGCTGTGAATAAGCTGTTTCTATATACTGTAAACGCAGTAATATTGACGTTCATGTTATTATTGGAACAACCTGCACTGTTATACAAAATCATGCAATCATGCATACCCTCTGACCAACCAGATTCAACCATACTGTGGTGTAATTTTCTGTAAAAGCATCTGGGACACAATCTATTTGAGTTTGTTCAGCTCAGAAAAGAATACAGAGCATCTGTTTGAGCAGCACCTCAGCTTTCTGTGTATGTCCAAATAGATTGGGCAAAATGGCATCCATGGGAGAGTACCAAGGCAAAAGTCACTGCTGACCAAAAAGAACACAAAGGCTCGTCCCACATTTGCCAAAAATATGTTGTTGTTAAGAATTAGGTAATAGTATTTTTTTTTTTAACTGTCTAACAGTCAAATATCACATGGTGGTCTGGGCTTGCTGGTGTGTTTCGGATCAGTATCTAGCTGATTTGCCCAAGCGCAGAAAAACAGGAGGGCTGTATACTGTAAGTGTGCATGTGTTAGAAATGTCAAAGAAACTGATGTACAAGGCGTTTTCTGATAATACCTTTACCAACAAGGTAATGTAGGTCACAGGTCACATTATGTCATATATTCTGGAATAAAATAATTGAATCTTTTTTAATGGATATAGTTCATGCGCTTGGCTGTGGTTTTGTCTGTTTGTGTGTGGTTACACTAGCTGCTACAGGAGACATGTCAGCACCTCAGATCCGTTCTCCCACCGTCAGCCTGCCGCAGGGTCTAGCAACCATGAGCTCACCAAGCCCTCTGCACATCTCTCAGAAAGTTACTGAGGAGGCCTCACGCAAGAGGGCGCTCCGCCTGTTAAAGAACAGGTAACATACTCTATACAGTACTTACAGTAGCACTGTTCAATGTGAATATTAACAGGAAGGCTTTGTACGTGCATGACTTGATGCACTCATGTGCTACCATATAATCAGCTGATCCTATTAAAGTGAACAGAACTTCTGGTGGGTTCTTGAAAACCTGAAGGGGCTCTCTCTGAATCACTTCTAATAAAAAAAATTGAATTGAATACTTTAAATTACGATATTAAAATAAGGGATAGTTTTATATCAAGTATAAATAATAATTACACTGTTGTTATTCCAGAAGATAAAACTAATGTGATTTAAAAATAAATTATGTGGGGTGGGTTTGCGGGAACATTTTACTGTTCAGTCAAAAAAATTTCCGTTTTGCTTAATTCTAAATTGAAATGAAACTATGTATTTTTAAAAAATAGTTTTTTTTTTGTTTTGTTTTTTTTACTTGATTAAAGTGGCTCTTGAAGTGAAGTTAAATGCGATCATGCTCATTGAAGGGTCTTTGTTTTCACTTCCAGGGAAGCTGCACGGGAATGTCGGCGCAAGAAGAAAGAGTATGTCAGGTGTCTTGAGAATCGTGTGACTTTGCTGGAAAATCAAAACAAGGCACTCATTGAAGAACTCAAGGCCTTAAAAGACTTGTACTGTCACTTGTAATTACTGAATGCATTTAAGCAAAAGTACTTTTCACTCTGTTTATTTACTGCTTGCAAATGCAAAAAAATTAACAATTTTCATAGATACACTGCATTGTTTTATATATCGTAGTTTTATATATGGATGACTGTGAAGATTGTATAAGATTGTTTGTGTGTATGTGTGTGCGTGCACACATCAGGTGGTTGTCTTACAGAGCTGATTTGCTGCATTGAACCAATGAATATGGTTCCTTGTTACTTGTGCTTTTTGTAGGGAGTCAGGTAATGTTTATCACTTCCTATAAGAAGACTTTTTTTATTTTGTCTTTATTTAGATTTTTTTTTCAGTTATTTTGCATGTTTATTATCCTACTTGATTTTGTTTTATAGCCATCTGGAGGAAAAAAGATAGATGCCAGCATGAAACAAACAAACCAAAAAAACCCTGTCCTGTGATTTACCAAAATAAATAGATATGATTACAATTTATAAGTATAGACTTATAAATAGGCTGTTATACCTCACATACTGTACACCTCACATATATTTAAAATGACCCTTAAAAATGAAGTAAATATTGAAGTGGTTTTGTATCTTTGTAATGAATTTTAATTCTGAATAAATATATTTTTGACACTTCTTTTTTTTTGTAAATTAAATATTTAGTATATTTTCAAATAATATTTTTTACATTACAATATATTATATTATATGAATCCTGAACTACCTCACAAACCGACCACAGTATGTGAGGACAGGTACTGTGAGTCTGACATGGTTGTTTGCAACACATGGTTGTCTTGCCCCCGCCAAGGGAACGGGCCTAGCTCTGTTCCTCTTCATCGTCTACACTGCAGACTTCATGTTCAGCTCAGCAACCTGTCACCTGCAGAATTTCTCTGATGACTCTACCATCGTTGGTGTGATCAAGGAAGATCATGACAAGGAGTACAGAGGACTGATTCAGAACTTTATGGACTGGTGCCCACAGAGCTGCCTCCAGATAAATGGAGGGGAGGCTGGGTAATAAACTAGTGGTGGATTTCTGTAAGCACCAGCGAACATTCAGAGAAGACACTGAGAGAGTGAAATACCTGGATGTTCATCTGATCACCAAACTGGACTGGACAGACAATACAGATGCAATTAATAAGAAAGGACTGCAGCGGTGTAGGAGATTAAGGTCTTTTAGAAAGCACAGAGTACTACTGAAGACTTGTTTGACTCGGTGGTGACCTCAGCCATCTTCTGTGGAGTGGTCTCCTCTCTACTGCAGACAGGAAAAGACTGAACAAGCTGATGATGGCCAGCTCAGTCCTATGGATTTCCCTTGTCTAAGCTATCATCATTGCTGGAGAATTACTCTCACCCCCTGTATGAAACACTGTAATATCTGAGCAGCTTCTTCCGTGACAAACTGTTGTGACATCCTAAGTGTCTGAAGGAGTTAAACCGAAGGTCTTTTCTCCCTGCTGCTCTTAGACTGTACCTAGCTGCTCCCAGTGAACCAGTTACCGTAATGCACACTTACAGTATTACAGTTTTTAAACAATAACGTAAATGTTTGTGTAATTGCAATTGTGCAATGACAGCCTTTTAAACTGTTCAATATTACCTAGTGCAATTTTAAAGTATAACTACTGTATTGCTTGTTTCTTTTCTTTTGTATTTGTACACTGTACTGTCTCAACTTTATGTTTTTTCTTTGCTGCTGTAACATAGAAATTTCCCCACTGTGGGAAGAATAAATGTATATCTTATCTGTGTGGATGACAGAGAGAGAGAGATATGTACAGTTTGAGTTCCTTGAAGATAGATGATTATGATATACCATTGTCCTTGTGTCATAGTCTAGTTCTGCCATTAAACCAGAATGCAATTTATTCATCCATCATCCATATGTCTGTCCATCCATTCACCAAATTGCTTCATTGAGCAAACTAACCTCAATGAACTCTGTTCATATTTTCCAACCTAAACAAAACTATATCTCTATTGTTAAATAAAGACATACTGTATGTCGATGTGAACCAACCTACCATTAATGTGTTATACAGTGCCTTTAGTGTTTTTCATGTTTTATTGCATTACACCCTGGAGTTCAAACCTCCCTCCCCCAAATTGCTGCTGCAAGTTACTTGTTTTATGCACATAGTGTATTACTTTAGCACATACTATAGGCACTCAGATTTGCCTATTCCTCAAGGAAAAACTGCTCCAGCTCTTTCAAGCTGGATGTGATTCATTGGTGAACAACAATCTTCAGGTCATACAACAGATTCTCACTTAGATTGAGGTCTGGGCTTTGACTAGGCCATTCCAAAACATTTAAATGTTTCTCTTTAACCATTGCAGTGTTGTCAGGCTCGGTAGGGGGCGTGGTGGATCCAAGTGCAGATGCAGAAAATGTGCTACGAGGAGTAGTTGTATTTTGGAGTGCTTGTGACTGACTGAGTTGAAAATATGGAGGTTCGAAGCCTTGGCGTGAATTCCAAGCTGCAGTGAGAGCGGCGAAAGCCTCAATGGAATGCGGAAGCACAGATTGCCGGCACGAGAGCGTCGAGGCGAGCGGCGAGGTGCGTGACGTCAGCCTTGACAGAATGCGGAAGTGTGCAGCACCGCCGTGTAATCCGAGATGTGTACCGGCGTGTAAGTGCTGAGAAGCAAGAGCGTGCAGAGCCGGCGTGGAGGAGAAAGGGAGAGCCTTGCGATGAATGCCGGTGTGGGCTGGAGGAACCAGAGCCGGTGGAAAAACGGAGCGTGAGCTCGGCGAGGAGCGAGCAATAATCGCGGTCGTGAAACGGGCGAGGGTCGAAGCCGGAGTGACGAGAGGAGGTCCGTGATCCAGGTTCGTGGTTGGTGGCAGGTAAGTGGTCGGCAACGGGAAATCTCCAAATAACAACGATCCGATAACGAAAGGTGAAGGCGTGGTTAAAACTAAGCAAGGTCAATAACAAAACGGACTGAGACGAGAGAAAACGCTTGTAAATTGAGGCTGGTAAGGCGCACAATAAACTGGCAATGTCGTGGTGTCTGAGCGTGCCTTAAATAGGCAGGTGAAGTGATCAGTGATACAGAGAACAGGTGTGGAGAAGGAGAATTGAGGCGGTGAAATGAAAGGAGTGGTTAGGAATATGGAGCGAGCATGCTCAGGTGATCATGGTGAGGCTGTGGCTTGATGTGGCGTGACAGTACCCTCCCCCCTATGAACGCCCCCAGGCGTTCTCGTTGGTGCTTCGGGGTGAAGTCTATGAAACTCTGTGATTAGGGAGTGATCAAGTATAAATCTGGCGGGTACCCAGCTTCTCTCTTCAGGGCCATAACCCTCCCAGTCTACTAAGTACTGGAGCCCCCGTCCGCGGCGGCGGGACTTGAGAAGCCTGCAAACAGTGAAAGCTTCGACCCCATCTATGAGTCGGGGTGGTGGAGGGGGCTGAGGGGGTGTGGACAGTGGGCAAGGGACCAGGCGGCGAATGTGGGAGACGTGGAAAGTGGGGTTGATTCGACGCATGGAGAGGGGTAGCAACAGTCGGACAGAGCATGGATTGATAATCCGACTGATGGTGAAGGGACCGACGAACCTTGGAGAGAGCTTCTTTGAGGTGGTCTTGAGGGGGAGGTCACGTGTAGACAGCATAACCTTTTGGCCAACATGATACTTTGGAGCAGAAGACCGGTGATGGTCAGCATGACGCTGGAAGGTACTCACAGTGTGCAACAGATGATTACGGGCCCGCTGCCATGTCCTCTTGCAGCGGCAGACAAAGGTTTGGGCTGAAGGAACGGTCACTTCCTCTTCCTGGGCCGAAAAGAGGGGTGGTTGGTAATCCAGGCAGCAGTGGAACGGAGACATGCCTGTAGATGAAGTCGGGAGTGAGTTATGGGCGTACTCGACCCAGGGGATGAAGCGGATCCAGGAAGATGGGTCCCGAGAGGCCATGCACCTCAGAGATTTTTCTAGTTCCTGATTCATTCGTTCAGTTTGGTCATTTGTTTGCGGGTGAAATCCGGATGAGAGGCTGGGCGTGGCACCAATGAGGTTGCAAAATGCCTTCCAAAACTTGGCTGAGAACTGAGGCCCTCTGTCTGACACAATGTCAACGGGAAGTCCGTGAAGTCGGAAGACATGGACGACCAGAAGCTCAGCCGTTTCCTTGGCAGACGGAAGCTTCGGTAAAGGAATGAAATGGGCTGACTTGGAGAAACGATCCACAACGGTCAGGATGCATGTGTTATTCTGTGACGGTGGTAGTCCGGTGACAAAGTCGATGGAGATGTGAGACCAGGGGCGGTGAGGAATGGGGAGGGGTCGAAGTAGACCCTCCAGAGTTCGGTTTGTGCCTTTGTTCCTGGCACAGACATCGCAAGATGCCACAAAGTTTTTGACATCCTCCTTCATGGTGGACCACCAGAAACGTTGGTGTAGGAGGAAAAGGGTGCGTGCTACTCCCGGATGGCAAGCCAGTCTGGAACCGTGGGCCCAGTCCAACACTTGAGACCGCACTGAGGCAGGAACAAAGAGTTTGTTGGGGGGAACGACGCTTGGACCTGGTTCTTGATTTAGAGTCTGTTAGACAAGGTTCTCCACGTCCAGTCGCGTAGTAGCTACGAGGCAGTTAAGGGGAAGAATCGTTTCTGGTGTGGGCGTGTCTTGAGGGGTAGAAAACTGTTGGGAAAGAGCATCAGGCTTGGCATTCTTGGAACCGGGGCGATATGACAACGTGAACTGAAAGCGGGAGAAGAATAGCGACCATTGTGCCTGGCGTGAGTTTAATCTTCTTGCCGTCTTTAGGTATTCGAGGTTTCGGTGGTCAGTCCAAACGAGGAAGGGTTGCTCCGCCCCCTCCAACCAATGTCTCCATTCCTCAAGCGCCAGCTTGACTGCCAGAAGTTCACGGTCTCCAATGCCATAATTTCGTTCTGGGGGTGTGAGTCGCCGGGAGAAGAAGGAGCAAGGATGAAGTTTATTATCCTCACGGGATCTCTGGGACAGAATAGCTCCTACTCCGGTCTCTGATGCGTCTACCTCTACGACAAACTGGAGGGCGGGGTCAGAGAAGATGAGGATGGGTGCTGTGGTGAAGCGATGCTTGAGGTTCTTGAAGGCCGCCTCAGCTAGTGGGTTCCATCGGAACGAGGTTTTAGAAGAGGTGAGAGCCGTAAGTGGTGCCGCCACTGTGCTGTAACTTAGAATGAAGCGGCGATAAAAGTTGGCGAACCCCAGGAATCGTTGAAGTTCCCGCCTTGACGAGGGCGCTGGCCATTCGATGACCGCCTTGACCTTGGTGGGGTCCATCTGGATTCCTGTAGGAGAGATGCAGTAACCCAAAAAGGAGGTGGAGGTACAGTGGAACTCGCATTTCTCTGCTTTGATGTAAAGTTTGTTTTCTAGTAGCCGTTGTAAGACTTGGCGTACGTCGTGCTTGTGTTCTTTTACAGATCGTGAGAAAATCAGGATATCGTGCAGATAAGCGAAGGCAAAAATATTGATGAAGTCCCTAAGAACGTCATTGATAAGGGCCTGGAAAACGGCGGGTGCATTGGTTAAGCCGAATGGGACGACCAGATATTCATAATGGCCCGTGGGTGTGTTAAAAGCGGTTTTCCACTCATCTCCCTCCCGTATCCTGACGAGGTGATAGGCGTTCCTTAAATCAAGCTTGGTAAAGATACGGGCGTCCTGCAGAAGTTTGAATGCCGACGACATCAGTGGAAGTGGGTAGCGGTTCTTTATTGTGATATCGTTCAAGCCTCTGTAATCGATACAGGGTCTGAGGGACTTATCCTTTTTTTCCACAAAGAAGAACCCTGCTCCGGCCGGGGAAGATGATGGGCGGATAATTCCTGCTGCGAGTGACTCATTTATGTACTGTTCCATGGCTTCTCTTTCGGGGCGAGAGAGAGAGTAGAGTCGTCCCTTGGGTGGGGAGGTGCCAGGGAGCAGATCAATGGCACAGTCATAGGGGCGATGAGGTGGTAGAGAGATAGCCCGTGACTTACTGAAGACTTAAATCGTGGTATTCAGTGGGGACCTTGGTTAAGTCGGGGATCTCTTCTTGTAATGCAGGCAAAGTTCGGCTAATGGAAGCTGAGTGTAGGCAAGAAGAGAGGCAGGCGGGACTCCAATCGAGGATGCTCCTCTTAACCCAATCAATGTGAGGGTTATGTAGCCTCAACCAAGGGAGCCCCAGAACAACGGGTGCATGAGCATTTTTGACAGTTAGGAAGGTGATAGTTTCGACATGATTGCCAGAAAACTGTAGGGTGACAGGGGTGGTTCGGTGGGTAATGGGGGAAAGTCTACTTCCATCAAGGGCCCGAACGGTAAGAGGTTGGCACAGGGGTGTGAGAGGAATCTGGAGGTTGGAGGCAATAGAGGGTGAAATTAGGTTCTGGTCCGCCCCGGAGTCCACTAAGGCATGAGTGGCGTATGATCGGTCACCAAAACTAGAAGCTGGGCCCCCCTGCATCCCCAGAACTACGGGGGGGCCTGACCTTTTAGTGGGCAGGATCGCACAACATGGCCGGTCTGACCACAATAGAAGCAGGCGCTGTCATCCCTGCGGCGCTGATGCTCTTTTGTTGAAATGCATGTGCGGCCTATCTGCATGGGTTCAGGGGTTGCCTCGGAAGTGACTAAGGCAGGGGCCGTGGTATGTGGTGCGAGACATGGCTGTCGTTCACTTCGTCGTGTCCGTCTCCGGGCGTCAATCCGGATTGGTAGGTCAATGAGCCCTTGTAAGTCCGAGGGAAGTTCCCGAGCTGCCAGTTCGTCTTTAATTGGGTCTGAGAGTCCATGGAGAAAGCAGTCGAAGAGTGCCCTTTCGTCCCAGTCACAAGATGGAGCCAGGGTCCGGAATTCTATGGCGGAATCAGAGACTGAATGTACCCCCTGGCGAAGCTGGAGAATATGACTTGCCGCCTGATGACCTGTAAAGGAGCGATCAAACAGAGGACATCTGAGGGGGGGGGGGGTTGAGGAGCGGGTGCTGGAGGAGGTTTGTTTTGAATTTGAACTGAGAGAGACTGCAGAGTTTCGGTGATGGTTTGAAGAGTATTGGCAATTTGGGTGATTTCCTGCTGGTGAGTGCCTAAGAGAGCTCCTTGGCTCTCTAATGCCCCCCTCAGGCGAGCTGCCTCTGCTGGATCCATTCCTTGGCCAGTTTATTCTGTCAGGCTCGGTAGGGGGCGTGGTGGATCCAAGTGCAGATGCAGAAAATGTGCTACGAGGAGTAGTTGTATTTTGGAGTGCTTGTGACTGACTGAGTTGAAAATATGGAGGTTCGAAGCCTTGGCGTGAATTCCAAGCTGCAGTGAGAGCGGCGAAAGCCTCAATGGAATGCGGAAGCACAGATTGCCGGCACGAGAGCGTCGAGGCGAGCGGCGAGGTGCGTGACGTCAGCCTTGACAGAATGCGGAAGTGCGCAGCGCCGCCGTGTAATCCGAGATGTGTACCGGCGTGTAAGTGCTGAGAAGCAAGAGCGTGCAGAGCCGGCGTGGAGGAGAAAGGGAGAGCCTTGCGATGAATGCCGGTGTGGGCTGGAGGAACCAGAGCCGGTGGAAAAACGGAGCGTGAGCTCGGCGAGGAGCGAGCAATAATCGCGGTCGTGAAACGGGCGAGGGTCGAAGCCGGAGTGACGAGAGGAGGTCCGTGATCCAGGTTCGTGGTCGGTGGCAGGTAAGTGGTCGGCAACGGGAAATCTCCAAATAACAATGATCCGATAACGAAAGGCAAAGGCGTGGTCAAAACTAAGCGAGGTCGATAACAAAACGGACTGAGACGAGAGAAAACGCTGGTAAATTGAGGCTGGTAAGGCGCACAATTAACTGGCAATGTCGTGGTGTCTGAGCGTGACTTAAATAGGCAGGTGAAGTGATCAGTGATACAGAGAACAGGTGTGGAGAGCGGGAATTGAGGCGGTGAAATGAAAGAAGTGGTTAGGAATATGGAGCGGGCATGCTCAGGTGGTCATGGCGAGGCTGTGGCTTGATGTGGCGTGACAAGTGTAGCTTAAGCAATATGTTTAGGGTCATTATCCTGCTGGAAGGTAAACCTCCAGCCCAATCGCAGATAGTGCCATGCATCTTTTCTCCAATCCAGACTAGATTTTTTTTTCCCTTATCATCTCCACAGCATGATGCTGCCACCGCCATGTCTACCTGTGGGAACAGTGTTCTTATGATGATGGTAAGTGTTGGGGTTGTGTCACATACAAGCTTTTCCGTGATGGCCAAAAAGTCCACCAGACAAGACTAGACTAAGACTCTTTAATTAATTAATTAATTAATTAATTAATAGACTAAGACTCTTTAATAAATAA